>CM076609.1:7778955-7796614 GCA_038502775.1 Hippodamia convergens | reverse complement strand
AATTGGACTCGTTTTCGTGTCTAGGGGCGGAGGACTTTAGTCAGAAAAGTGTTGATTCTGTTGGTATTCGTTGATTGCCATGAAATTTAAATCTACGCAGCAGGTTCCTATATTACGCGATTGTTTTTCGAAAAAGTTCCTGACGATATCGGAAATAATATAATTTTCATTGTTGTCTGATGCAAGTATAAGAAAAGTCATAATTAATCAAGAAAAAATCTTCGAATCACTTAACTCAACCTCTAATGCCCACTTGCACCGTCAAATATAAATCTAACTTACCTCCAACTTAGATTTGAAGTTGGGTTTGAGACGTCGTTTCTCTTGCACCGCAGTTTAAGTGCCTCGTAAATTATGTCTATTTTGAACCGCGAATATTCATGGCTTAAGCAAGATTTTAGCCCGTCTCAAATATTCATAACGTCAAAAACGAAATTTAGTTTTGACGTATTGTTTTTATTGCGTGAATTTAATGATTAGAATGATAGAACTTTATTGAATGAAATTGAAGTTCCATATGAGTATGATCTCGACGTATTAGATATCATTGATTATGGCTTTCCTAGAAGTCTAGAATTTAATAGGGCTGATCACTACCATGATATGGACGAATTCGCATATTTTCGGCGATTTCGGTTGGCCAAAAAACTACTCTGCAACAACCGAGATTAATTGAGGATGATTCAGAATTGCCAAGTGATATGCAAGTACATATCTAATTATATCTCATGTATTATGATGTCAAACCTCAAAGAAGGGAGTTTGAGCCTTGATGATTGCAGGAATCACAGTGTATCACTGTTGAGTCAACTACTTACGTGCGTGCGATTCTACGCATCAGCAGGACATTTATTGGCTGTAGCCGATTTGATCAAAATCCACGAGTTTACAGTATCAACAATAGTTGTTCGAGTTTCAGTATTCATAAAAATGCCTCAGACAGAAGCGGAATTACATTCCACCCAAATCCAATTTGACCTAATTGCTGGATATCCTCGTGTTATTGGAGCAATTGATTGTACCCATGTAATTATGAATTCTACAGGTATTATTTACCCTTATGAATTTGAAAAGTACTACTTCGATGATATTCCACAGATGAAGAATTATGTCGTCATTCAAGTTACGAAGAAGAATAGTTGAAATCAAATCAAATCATTTGCTTCAAATACAAAAAAATAGGTTGTACAGTGCCTGTTCGTCAGCGGCCCAAAGTATATGTCGTTCTGTGAATCAGAATTCTGAAACGGAAAATGCATAGACAAATTATCTTGTTCGTCTATGAATTCGCGTGTTCTTCTTACTTTGCTGTGCTTAGTGCCGACACAAAACCATATGATCATGTCGCATTTCTATGTCAAAACAAACAAATTCACTGATTTATACAGTGTTGCCAGATTTGGCATTGCTTAGCGCGTGCTTAAAAAAGTCGTTTCTATCAGATATGCGGTGCAAGATCTGATCCGTTAAGGTGAGGAAAGCCTGACTCAAAATTTGAGGGCGCCTTTGATTAGTCTGTCTTAACCAGAAAACGGTGCAAGCAGGCATACCTAGGTTTCATTTCTTGGTAATAATTTTTTATATGTTGTTCATTTTCATTGTGGGTCAATTGCTGTTGGGGATGGTGTGGGAGTCTGTTATTTTTCTGCAAATCGACGCAGTCAAATCCAGTAACTATGAGTCGATGTGTCTGATATTTTTTGGTTCTTGTTTGACCCGACGATTCCAGAAGTAGGTACGATTTTTGAATGATAATAATGAACTAACTGACAAAGAACCCAAACGGACCTGTTTTTATTTTAAATATTTTTCGTTAAACACATAGATAGTATAGCAAGAAGTAAATGATTAAAATAAAAAAAATACGAAGGATTGCACAATTTTCTTTATTAAATTTGTTAGTAATGTGTTTGTCAACTGCTGTTATCTGTACAGTCCACAACACGTCTTGGCATCGATGCAAGAAGATGGCCTATTTTTTCTTCCTAAGCTACCTGTACTTCATGTCTAAGAACTGCAAACAAAGGTCAGTGGGGGTTGGGGTACATTTCCGTGTCTATTACCCATGAAGTCCCAAACATGCTCAATGAGCAAAAGATCTGGGGATTCACATGGATCGCTTCGAAAAAGTTTAAATCAACTCTGGCTACATGAGGTCGAGCATTATCTTGCTGATATATTAGACTCTCGAGCCGGTTAAGGTAAGGAAGAACATTAACTCCACTTGTTAAAAATTGAGCATTGCCCCCTCAGACATCCTCGGCTACGCCTACGTCAAATCCCTTTCTCAACTCTATGAACAGATGATTGACGACAAATTAACCTATTTCTATGTGCTAATCAGTTGACAGCTCAACTCATTCTCATTAATTGCACCAATTAATCTCCCCCTTTCTGTATCTAGCTTCGACTGTGAATAGACCTCCTCTTGTGCTACTGTTGTAAATTAGAATTTTCAAAAAGTCACCTCGCTAAATAATTGATCATCTCGTTCATGTTTTTGGAGTAACCAATTTTCAACAGGTGAGTGCTCCCCAAAATCCTTAAGTATTGCATATTCCATGTAACTTTCCTGCTTTTTATAAAGTTTGAAATTATGTCCACGTTTCAGATCATGGAAATCTATAAAAATATTGGTAATCCTCTCTCACTTTATTCTCATAAAATCTCTATTGCATTAAACTAATGTATTTGACTCCTCTAAGATATATATTTCGATATATTTTTGCAGTTCTCATAGATTTTTCAGGTATCTCTAGACTCCTCACATGGAAGTAATTGGTTGCTCCAAAAATGAACATTATTTGTGGTAATGAATTCTGATTTATTAAATTCTCATGTGCGCCTCATTATCTTAATGTATTTATCTCATTTCTCAACTATTCACTTCTCATAACACTTGCTAATTATTGTCCTCGAATTTCAGATAATTGAAAATCCTCAAACGCGAAGGTGAATCATGGAATCAGTCTTCTCTCCCAATAAAACCTCTCTGAAGTATTTGAACGAACAAGTAACTCAAACAGTGAACCTGATTGAAAGTCTCAATCCCTGCTTCACCTTGAGCGGTCATTCTCAATTTAATTCATCGGAAACAATTAGCAAGTAAGATCTCAAGCCCTCTGCATCGTCTCGAATCAATGGGTTGGTGATTCTATTTATACAAAGCAAAACTCATATTATAATCCTCATAATTGTCAATTGTAGCTTTTATTTTTCTGATGAACACTAACCCTGCTTACTAAAAGTAGTTTGTCACTGTAAATGTCGTCTCAATTGATTAATTAGCCTTCTCTTTACAGACCAACGTTATAGATCATAATTATTGATTTCTCAATCATGATATTCTCACATTGTGATGATCTCAATGAAGACCAGACTTAGACTACTAAGCTTTCAATACCCGTATCTCCTCTAAGGCCTGATCTCACTTTTATTACAACTCAGCCTACTCTAATGATTCATTATTCAACCTTCGGTTTTTCTGATGGAATAAAGATGCCCTCGCAATCAATTTCAATTGCTTCTATCACTGTAAACGCTGTGTTAAATTTGAATTAATGAAACTATCTCAAAGTCTAAGTCTGACTTCATCTGACCTCTCATTTTGAACATCTCTAGATTACCTCTGTTTTTAGTTGAATAATCACTCTGAGTTTCATAGATGACTTTAATATTGTATTTTTTACTGTATTAACATCATTTTATGATTGTGAATGATGTCAATAAATGTTTTTCTCTATTTCAGTATCGTAATGAGTTCATTACAGTACTAAAAGTAGTGCTGTAATGAAACTCATCACAGCATTGTTTTCAGTGATATTTTTCATTTTGTGGTTGTCAGTACTGACCCCAGATCCTCTCAATTTTCAAATCAAATCAATTCAAATTCCGTTATCTGTCAAATATCGTAAGTCACACCAAATGACAAGATGAAATATAAAAGTCACTAACCTGAATTTTCATTTGAATTTCGAGAGTATTTCATGCAACTTGACTGAAATAGAGAAAATATCGTCTAATACTCGTTGCAGAAGGCAATTCCAACACTCATGCTATCGAAAACTCGCTCCTTCGTCGCTCGTTTTCGAACTTCGCATTCGTGTTGTAATAGGAGCTTATTCTGCAACTTGTTTTAGAATATACTATTACAATACCATCTCTAACTCAATTATCTGGATACAGTCCTGAACAGTATTTTACAAGATCAGAACACGATTTTGAACACCACTACTAACGCAATAGTGTTATGTTGACTCGAATGAAGACCTAAGGTGATCTACTTGCATGTGCAATAGCAAACCATACCATTACTCTTACTGTCCAGTGTACAAGAAGCTCATCATCAAAAAGAGGTTCACGTCTTTCTCCCCGACGTCATCTAACCCTTCTTCGTCCATCATGTACACATCCAATGAGAATCCAGATTCATCAGAAAAAACGACCTAATACAATCCAACATTCCAATGTTTTCGTTCTCTGCACCACTGTAATCGTTGCCGGCGATACTCAACCGTTAGAGGTAACACAAGATGGAACGATAATGCTGCAGTCTAAGAGTCCTTATACGGCGGTAAACCGTTCGGACGTTACAGGATGGCCTTGTTTTCCTAACCATCCATCAGCCAAAGTTCGAGTTGTCGCAAATATGTCAATTTTTTTCTCCAAATTTTGATCAATTTCCACGTTTTCCACTTTCCGAAATTCTGTAAGAGACTCCGAACTGGAGTACTACAAGTTACTGATGGGAAAAAACGGAATGCACGTGGGGATCTATTTCGTGAAGAGTTTCTGTTCGGGTGAGGTGTAGATGTTTCTCCGCTAGATGGCACTTTTCTCTTCCATATCTGGAAACTGCCTAACAGCATTGAATATAGGTCTGCGGCTCATTTTGGTTGTCATCGACGAAGACGTTAAGCAGTACTGATGACGGGTAACAACCCAGAAACTAGTCTATTGCTACGTTGGTTCGATGGCAGCACGTTTCCTGCAGTTTACTTCATCATCTAGATCTCCACTAGTCTATATTATTATTCATTTTGTTCGACGGATTATGAACGTCGTTAAACTTTTTTCATTTTCATTAATCATTATTAATGATTGATCTCATTACGATACTGAGAAAGAGAAAATGTGTTTGGAGAACTTCAGCTTGGATGGCTTCACGATCCGAAAAACATTCATGCAGCTGCTTCCACAAGTCGCTGCAAAGCCAACGAAAAAAAGTACTCGGTTATAGAGGAACAGTAGTACCTCACCCAATTGCGTTCTCCTAGTCAGCATTAGGAAAACTGACTCCGGTACTCACGAATCGAATTTCCTGCCTATCTTCAGAACCGCAAACGAACGATTATCCAAACAGTGAAATTATAATTTCATTGTTCGGTTCGCCATTGCTAAATTGAAATGCGTACGGCTGATAAAAATCGCCCTAATAACATAGCGGTAACTAACTAGACATTAGGATCTCCTATTCCGTTGTCAAGGCCGTAACGAACCCAGATTGCATTTCTCATATAGACCGAGCGCGGCCACGTCACGTAGACTATGAGGATGGGTCTCGGGCCATGGTAAATTGCCGGCCACAAATTGAAAAACGGAAAAAATTACGATTTGAAACGTTTATTCAGTTACACGAATGAAACTGAATAAATTGTTCATCAGCGGAGGAATGCAGCAGCGAGATGGAAGTACGTGTGGTTATCTGCAACATTTCTGGTGTTCTAGCGTTCGCAGTTTGGTCGGATGTATTAGAACACGAGGTGGCTTATTCAGATTGTACCCAGCACGTCTGATAGATCAGGAAGAGAATATAACGAAAATGAAAGGCAAATTAAATTACGATGCTTTCAAGGATAAAAACGGTTTATCCAAATGTCCCAGAACAGTACCAGTTGTGTGGAAAAAACAAATAATGAAGTAGTTGGTAATGAAAACATCTTTTAAATAACATCCAAGAATTCGATTAAGAATGAAATGTTACTCACCATAATTCCGCATTCAAATCTATTATACTTTGATTCTTCACAAACTTATGTATTCAGTATTTATTATGAGTGCTTTCTGTATTTCACTCTTCCAATTACCTCCCTTGGACATTTTTTTTTTGCCGTGCTGAAATCTGAGTTCAACTGATATATACTGGGATATAAGAGGGCAAAAAAACTAACTGATTTGATAATGAAATCAGCTTGTCACCGAGATTTTTGTCAATCAGAAATTTTTAATTATTTTTTCTAACAGGAATCTGGACAATGAAAATAATTTAATTCTCTAAACCATATTCATTATATTGCCGACGTTTCGAAACTCTGAATAGTTTCTTTCTCTTTTTTTTTGCTAGATGTTTCAGTACAAACCTCATAATAAGCAGTTTAGTTGATATTTTTCTAGTTCTTACCACTACTCTACTGTACTAAAACATCTAGCCAAAAAAATATTCATCTATCTTCCTCTATTTTAGCCCTTGAGAAAAAACTATTCAGAGTTTGGAAACTTCGGCAATATAATAAATATGGTTTAGAGAATTACATTATTTTCATTGTCCAGATTCCTGTTAGAAAAAATAATTAATTATATCTACATGGACGTTAATTTGAACTCAGAAATTTCTAATGAGACAATTAACTACCAGTATTCTTGTATTTTATTCTAATGCTCACGTGAAATATTATTTGTTTTGATAATAAATTTATCGTGTCAGCAAAATTATACGTTTACAAAAAATTTGCGAATTTTCAATGAATTCTGGTAAATTTTATATTTTTAATACTCACTCTGGATCATTGAAGGTCGTCTCAAGAGCATTTCCGTTCGAAATAAAACATCCATCCGACAATTTGAAAAAGGTGGTTTTAATAAGAAAATTGTTTTCACTCACAATACTGCCGCATTCAAATCCCTTATACTTTGATTCTCCTCTTTCTGCTGCATCCGTAATTAATCACGAGAATATCCTGTGTTTAAACAATTTTCAATTTCGAAATAACTGTCAGGGATCCTGCAACGATTCTCTGTGAAATTTTACTCACATCCCTTCTCCTATAACCCTGAGATCCGTTTGCACCATCGTTCCTTAAATATTTAAGTGACGCTTCGACACTTAAACCTAACCTCAAAATCAAGGATGGGATTATTTTGATAAATTATAAATAATTTGTTAATCTGACTGAACATTTGTTGTTTTCTATGAAATTTTAGCAAAAAATTTGAAATTACAACCAGCGTGAAATCGTCAAAATGACAGTAAAGCTAGGTTAAGGAAATGACAACTATCATCTGTATCCGGCCAGCCAATGAAAAGGGTTTATTGAACTAGGGTGAAGTTGAACAATATGAAAAACTGAAATATCACTAGATAAAACTATTTAAGGGTGCCTACATAGATGATCAAATATTGTTCAATATTCTGAGGTCCCTAACGTAAGAATTCCATTTGAGTGACAGTCGTGCAACTGTCAATATTTAAGGGATCCTCAACTTTAAGGAACGATGGTGCAAACGGATCTAAGTACTCCTAAACTCTGGCTCCGACTTTTGATTTTATTTCTGCATCGACTTCGATCACGCTCATTTGGCAAGATGTTTCTTTTCTTTTCATTGTTTCATCACTTACACTGAAATTCTTGGTTTCATCAATTTTTTTCAACGACTATTTTAAGAGTTTTCCATCTCCGTACTGAAATAATTCATTCGCTACTTGGATACAGAGGAAAAAAAATCGCTTCGATTTCTACTCAGATGCAAAAAATCGTTTTAATTTCGAATCAATAATCAGATTATCCTAGAGGTAAATTTTTTAGCCAAACAGATATTTGTGAAATGTCGATGAAATTCTATTTTTTCCAATCAATTTCCTATGATAGAGCGACTTAACATGGATTTCTGAGTAAGTGATAAGTGGAGATAAAACAAACAAAAAGCCAACAGATTTTTTTCATAAGGCAGATATTTTGACGAAAGAGTTGTCATGAATTGGTTGAGGCTTTCGCGGTCATCGTTTAAAGTCACTTGTTTTTCCGACCTATCAATGTGCGGAGGAGTAGTAAATAATAATTGATTACCTTATCAATACTTTAACCAGCGTCGACTATAACTTCATAATTTTCAAATCAAAATATTTCAAAATCGGTGTCCAGTATCGAATTTCATCAATAATTACGTTTTGCTGTGAAATTGAATGATGTTTAAGTTCGCTCGGAATTCAGCCCAATAAATCCAATATCATAACGGTTATGTTCAATACTACTTGGTACGAACCGTGTAATTAGCGCCCTCTATGAGAGTCAGATGCATCAGAACATATTCGTATTAAATTTTATCACAATATTGCCAGTAGTTTTGGAAAAATCGTAAAGAAAATTTGTATTTTTTCTTCTTCAACCTTGAAGACAGATATATTTTACTGAACAAACCTATGATATTTTTCAGTTTTCTATTTATCCAAGAGATTGGATCAACTTTTTTTTGAAACAGCTGTTATGTAGTCTTAGAATATATAGAATTCTGCAACTATAGCGGAAGTAAGATTGCCGTTCGAAGTACCAGCTTATATACTCTTCATTTTTACTTAGTTGGCATTCTTCGAATGAAAATCGCAAATTAATTTCAAGTTGAAAAAGCCCCATCTGTAAAAATTACTTCTGCTGGATGGTTCTCGTTCAACTCAAAGCCAAGACACCAAAATTCAATAAAGCCCTATTAAATCGATCCGCGATTTTCTGCAACGATAAACCAGCTCATTTCCTTCGGATATTCCAGCTACGTCATCGAAATTTTACGAACGGCCCATTCCACTCTCGAATAAACGAACAACGCAAGCATTTTAAGGGCATCGCAGAAGATAACTGAAACTTTGCAGAATTTGAACAATCCAATCCCTTCGTCGGATGCCTCGCCAAGAAGAACAGATAGAACTTCAAGAAAAATAAATCTCACAACACCGTTCTCTCATAGAAAGTATTAATAATTTCCAGAGTTCTTCACCGTGCCCGGAAAAGTTCCTAGCGTGTCGAATGAGGATAAATCCGAAAATGCAGGAAAAACTTTCCCCACACTTTAAACATCTGCGTTAACTCTCAAGCCAAAGCCAGTTTGGAATGTTCTATGATAAAGCGAGGTCCATAATCAGGAATAAGATGCCGTATTCGCATCATAGTTGGCTGCTCTTCGAGAGACGTAAGTTGATAAACTCTGGAGGGATGAGTTGGAGGGGTGGTTGATACCCTCATGGCCCCT
Source organism: Hippodamia convergens (assembly GCA_038502775.1). Lineage (NCBI taxonomy): Eukaryota > Metazoa > Arthropoda > Insecta > Coleoptera > Coccinellidae > Hippodamia > Hippodamia convergens. The sequence continues at coordinate 7,787,377 of CM076609.1, read as the reverse complement.
AGACAACTTTAATAAGAGGTCCGCAGAGATCCGCATTGATTCTCGTTCTTGTAGAGCTTTGGTGTGATGTTGATATCATGAATTTCTCCTTCGTCATCATTATATCCTATTCAGGATAGAGACTCTGCTCAAAAGTTTGTGAATAGAAACAATTTCATATGAGGGTAAATTTTTCTTTGAACATTGCTTGGGAAAACCGTTATTGGGATCATGCTGTATTGTTTTTTTCTTACTTTTATTATAGAACCTGTTTTTTTATTTGGTAGAATAGAGACTCACGAACAAGGGATATAAGTCTCACTTATTCCCTTTGTTGGCTTTTATGTTTGTTAATTTCTGAAGCTTCGAATATAGGATTAAATATAAGGGTAGGTTTCCTGATATACACATTCTAGAGTGAAATGAAATATGCCTCAGAAATGATTGAAACTGTACTTGAGCAAACTCTCGTTTGATATATAATATATTTTACAATTAAACATGGCATTCTTCCGAATTATCTGTGGTAAATGTGAATATCATTTCTGAAATTCATCACCATAATACCCTAGCTAGAGATAATTTTTTTTTAAGATACTTTTCGTACCAGTTTGGCAACATTTTCCACTTTAGTGAAAGGTTTGGTTGAGTATAATTCTCTGCCCCAACAAATTAAATGATCTAATAGTCATAGGTCTTTTAAAACATTTTTGTCAACATATATGAAGGAGCATCTTTAATCTAATTCAAGTAGATTTTCTTTGTGATTTGACTATTATTCGTATGTTGTGAATAGTATAATTACTTAATAAAACCTACCATTATTATTAATATTTTTTTAAGAGTTTTCATGGATATTGTTCCAGTAAAAAGTGCAATAAAGACAGTCCACACCAGGTATGTCTACTACTACCTATTATTTAAGATCCCTGTGAGAATGAAAGCTGAGCATACTCTAAAAAAAGGTTGACAAGATATCGATCTGATATAATAGAACATAATAACATATCATGCAAGTGTTAACAGAGGTCTATGATACAATTTCGCTTATAATTATAATATATTATATCAAAGCTCAAAAAGGAAACTTTAGCAAAAAAATCATGTTTCCTTATTGTGATCTGTGAAAGAATGGAATTGTTCAAAAATCAGGTAGAATCATTTCAACGATGAATGTGAAAATATGAAGTGAGGCATCTTCATAGTTCCCGGAAATGAAAAGATATTTCGTTATATAAATGATTCTTCTGGCAGATACAAAGTTCAAATATAAAAATTGAAATATTCCAAATTATTCAGATTGAATTGATCAAACGGATCAGAGTATGCAGCTACCTAATCGTATAAGAATTCGATGAATTAACACCCCATCTCAAAAATAAATCCCAATTCACAGTTTTCCAACGATCCTGAAATCCATATTCAGGAAAAGATTCATTAGTTTCTCAATATTATTTTCTTTTTCCCGGGTTTTGACTGAATTTAATCTGAAAAACATGACCTGTTCTTACTCATTTTTATTTCTGGAAAGGAAAAGATCCAATTCAATATCAGAAGAAAGAGTTCACAGGGTGTTCAAAAACAACACCAAAAGATTTTGGCAAGTGAATATTACCAAATATAGAACTGGTTTATCATAAATAACTTTTTCGAATTCTCACCGCTTGCTGGGTTATAACCATTGAAATATAGGTAGTTTTAATATACTATAATTACCAATATTTTTTCAACTCCTTATAATCAAATGCAGTTGGAAAAAACAACCCCTTTCATGAATTATTCCTCCACATTTCAGTCCTTCATGAAATTGTAAGATCAAAAAAATTTTCTTGAAGGAAAAATTGTTTTGGTGATTCTTCGCAATTTCAGTAGTTTCGAAGGATGAATTTGAAATATTAAATCACGAAGGGTTGTGCTCAGAAAGAAGAATCCAACAGACAAATATTTATTAAATTCGAAAAATCTATTCACAGCTACAGAGTTTTTTCTCAGCAACGAGTGAGAATACAAATAAATTTCATTTAACACAGTAGATCTAATAATCAAATGGAATGGAAATTGTGAAAATCATCATTAGATCCCAAGTATTATACACTATTCTAATCAGAAAAAGATGATGAGATTCACGGTTGAAACAATTTATAGAGTGTTCCGACAAAGAAACTATAAATTTGAGTTATAACGATAACCCAGAAAAATTTTTAGTGTATGTTCATGAATCCTACATAGAAATATAATATGTTTTTCATTTTGAAATTATCATACGAGAATTTTGAGATACTTACTCAGCTTCCCTGATTATCAATATCATGATAATCAACCTGTACCTTCCAAAGTTCTACACATATCGAAAAGCACAAAGCACATTTGAATTTGCCATGAAGAAGTTTCCTATAAATCTCTCACTTCAAATTTCAGATTTGCAATGGTTGCAGAAATACCTTCAGGCAAGGGCAGCTCCACAAAGGATTTAAGGTTGCCTTAGCCTTAACATCCAAATTAACATTCGAATGAATGAAATATATTCAGATTTTTCTTCATTGAAAATTAATATCAGAATAATAATATTAATAATAAATTAATAATCAGAATACCAATATTTAAGAGCGGAAAGAAAGAATTTATTATAAATTATCGACCAATAAGTATTCTGTCATCTATTCCTAAACTATTCGAGAGGATAGTTTGTAAATACCTGGAACATCATGTCAGGAATAAGATTGTTGAGGGGCAGCACGGCTTTTACAGGGGTAGAAGTTTGGAGACAAACTTGTTATCTTTTTCTGAGGGTCTCCAGGACAGTTTTCGATCGCTTGAACAAGTCGATACTATATATACCGACTTCAAAAAAGCCTTCGATAAAGTTGACCATCTAATTATGCACTCCAAGTTGACTCTAGTTGGAGTAGACGGGACGCTTTTGAGATGGATTATGTCGTATCTCGAGAATAGGTCGCAATTTGTTTCCATAAATGGAGAAAGATCGAAGTCATTCGTTAACACTTCAGGGGTGCCACAGGGATCTCATATGGGACCACTGTTATTTTTAATATATATTAATGATATTGAAATATGCTTCAGGTACTCAAAGTTCTTATTGTTCGCTGACGATCTGAAGTTTTTCAAGGGCATATCTAGCCAGCAAGATGTTATGGAACTTCAGGCGGATTTGGATAGTTTAGTTGAATACTGTCATAGGAATTGCTTATTTCTGAACCTGAGCAAATGTCATAAGGTGACTTATAGCAGAAATTTCAAATTGATAGACTCTTCATATCTAGTCAATGGAGAAATTGTAAAAGAACTAAATTGCGTTTCCGATTTAGGTGTTACATTTGACTCAAAATTACTTTTTGATATACACGTTGACAATGTGATAAAGGATTCTAATAAGATGCTCGGATTCATTTTGCGTTATGGATCTAACTTTTCAAATGACAGTACACTAAAAACTTTATATTTCTCCTTCGTTTTCAGTAAAGTTAATTTTGCCTCGACCATTTGGAGTCCACATTGTCAATGTTACTGCAGGCGATTGGAGAGCGTACAAAATAGGTTCATTCGACATTTTGCCTTCAGAAACGGATTCCAAATTCGAGATCATGACTACACTGAGGCTCGCAGATTATTTGGGTTGATTAAACTTTCGGATAGAAGGGTTATGGCGGATGTGGTGCTTTTGTACAAGATTGTGAGGGGTATTGTATTCGCACCTAGTATTCTACAAATGATTTCTTTCAGGATTCCCGATTTGAGGCTGAGACATAATGATTTGTTTTATGTTCCCTTTAGGCGAACTAATTATTCCGGAAACTCCCCAGTTTGCAGAATGCTGAGATCTTTTAACCAGTATTGTGGTGATGTTGATTTGTTTCACGTTTCTCTGGAAGTTTTCAAAAAATTTGTTAAAGATAAATTGTCTCTGTAATATTTTCCTGCCTGTTCTGGTTTTTGGAATGTTTATAAGTGAATTACTATGTTGCTCATTTTTTACTTTTTACATTAACTTTTGAATATTAGAAAAGCTGAAAAGCATAATTGTTCTCTCCTTGTCAAACTATGAAAGTTAACTTGAGTGAATACTTTAATTGGGCCTCGGCCTGTTTGTATTCCGATTTTTCGAAATAAATAAATAAATAAATGTGCTAAAAATTTTAGCATCCTGAGTTCGAACGGCCACGAGCCGCCACTGCCTTCGAGAAAGCGAATTTGGGATGCAATGTACATTCAATCTCACTCACGATTCATTCAAATCCTTGCTATCGACTTCATTCATCAAGAACATTCGGAAATAAATTAATCATCAGTTTTGCCCAATATTTCACGTTTTAATTCAATTCATGAAAGGTGAAATTTGTTTTATTAGACGTTTTTCGTGTTAACTGAATGAATGGAAATCGACGGAAAGCAATCAACATCCTTCATTGTCGTAATTTCATGAACTACTGAGTCTTTGTGTTGTCTATTTCTTCAGGTTTCTTGCTGGAATATCAACAAGTCGGAGAAACATCTGTGAACGCGGGTCGAATTCAAGAGGAAGACAATTGTGCAAATAACCTCAGCGCCTCACAGTTCGGATTAATTTATTTGACTAATTAAAACGCGACGATGAAATAAATAAACAGATTCGTCGCAAGGAGCCCATTACTGTCGTCGAGCCATTCCCATTTTCTATTTCTACCTTCTCGTTCGCCCGAAGGGGTTTGAATAAAATCATTTGTCGAAACTATTCCTTGATTACTTTGCTGCTCGTGATGTACAGGTAGACCAGGCTCGATAATTTTGGAAAAAAAAAGTGAAATTCATTTTGAAAAGAATATAATATAACCAAAATAAAAAAAATACATTATAGGCGATCTGCGGTCGGCTAATAAAAGGGGGTGAGATTTAAGGGGTAAGAAAAGTTCATCTCCGGAAAAACTATAAAAAAGAGTTAAATGTGACAGTTGTCAGTACTAGAAAAATATGAAACTTTTTCATAGAACTTTAGTCACGTTATTCCAAAATTTATATGAAAAATTCATGTGAAATGGACAGTTTAATTTTTTTTTATCTTATTCAAGAAGTCCTTTAGTTAGCTTGAAACTTGCAGAAGATCTACATTCTTATGTTTCAAACACAATATTATTTTTGATTTAAAATATTAATTTTTTTACATTATTTTGATTAAAAATTGCGAAAGTAGCCTATTTGGCTGATTTCTTCGTTCATTGAAAGAGAAAGGCCCCTTACAAATAAGTGCACAAGTTTCACGTAGGGACCTTTCTTCTATTTAATTTTTTTCTTGTTCCAGACACTGGAAAAGAAAATACTGAAAAATTTCAAACAAATGCAGAGACTTCCTATACTTCATTCTTGTTCAAAATTGGGGGTGTTCAGATTTTGTCGAATCACACTTAAGGACTGTATTCAGATAATTGAGTTGGAAATGGTAGTGTAAAACATTTAGTGACATCATTCACAATCATAAAACGAATAAGTCACCCGCATGAAGCTGATACAGTACAACAAATACAAATACACTGCGCAACAAAATTAACGCACATTCTAGAAATCTCAAATTTATTTTACAACTGAAGGTGTTCTCAATGATAATTAGTTTTATCAGAATTATGCATGCATATGTCTTCCACTTTCAACGTTTTTCTTCAATACAGATGTTTTTTCCCAGAAGGAATAAAAAGAAATGATATCATCCGATTTTGAATGTATTGGCTCCATTCTAAAATCAGTTGTTCTCGATCAATTCTGGTGATCAATAGTTTTTCTTTCATTTGATTTTCTACACTCGATCGCTATGCAACTCGAAACACGCAATTTTACCCAAGAGGAATGTGCCCAAGCGGTAGTTTTGCGAAAAGAAGGGTGGACATACACAAAAATTGCAGAAAGGTTTAGAGTTTTCCATACAAGTGTGTCCAGAATGTTGCAGCGATTCGAGGAGACATGTATGGTAACAACTGCCATTCAAGAACGTTACTTGAGAGTTTCTTCGTTGAGACAACCGTTTGCAAACGTTCGCCTCCTTCAAAATCAGCTTGAGCAAACTCATGGGGTGCAAAGTAGCACTCAGACAATGAGAAATCACCTCAGAGAATATGATTTAAGGCCTCGTGTAGCGGCAAGAGGCTCAGCTCTTACCCCAGCTCATCGAAGGACGCGATTGGATTTTGCGAGAGAGCATATTCATTGGGAAGAGGCCGATTGGAAAAGAGTTCTCTTCACAGATGAGTCTGTGTATACAGACGTCCACATGAAAGGTATGCTCAGTGCAATTTCCAGAATACTACTGGTTTCGGGGGAAGATTGATTATGGTATGGGGTGGAATATCTTTGACTGCTCGCACGGACCTAGTGGTCGTTGATAATGGAGCTATGAATGCTGATAAGTATATAAGAAACATTCTTGAAGAGCATGCAGTGCCATTTGCCCCATACATTGGTGAAAATTTCATTTTTGGGGACGATAATGCCAGACCCCATCGTGCTCCCATCGTTCAGGAGTACCTTGAAGAGGTTGAAGTCTATCGAATGGAATGGCCAGCAAGAAGTCCAGATCTCAATCTGATTGAGCAGGTTCCGGACGACCTCAATGGAAGGCTGAGAAGTTCAGAAAATTATTCAGCTACTCTTAATGACTTAGGAAGCATTAGATCAGAACATTTTAAGATCACTCATTTTGAGTATGAACCGTCGTTGCCGAGCTGTGATAAACGCAAAGGGTGGAAATACCAAGTATTAAAACACTTATCAGCATTTCAGTATTTTGAAAATTGTTCATTTCTCTTCTTTCACATAAGATTCGGTGAAATACTGAATTTTTTTTCATTTACTATGTCTTGTTTCGTTCAAAACCTGAGAGAACATAAAAAATAAGTTACAAAGTCAATGTAGAGTTAATTTTCAATAAAATTGATTTTTTCAGAATGTGCGTTAATTTTTTCAAGCAGTGTATTAAAATCATCTATAAACTCAGAAAAAATAGAGGTAAACAAAAAAGGGGTCATATGAAGTCAGACTTAGACGCTGGGGCCATCAACTGATTCAATATTAAACACAGACAGAGCAGTCAATGAAGTTGATTGCGATAGCCTCTTTATTCCACCAGAAAAACAGAAGGTTTGAATAATAAATTGATAGAGCACTCTTAGTTGTAAAAAAATGATATTAGGCCTAGGGGGACAAGCGTCGAAAGCAACATTGGGATTAATAAAATAAATATGATTAGAGAATAATATAGCAAACAATATAATAATAATTAAAATGATAATAATAGAGGTTTTATTAATTTTTCATATGGTAACAGAAATAGGTAAACATTTAAACAAATAGGATGGGCGATATCCATAATGTTGGTCTATAAAAAAGTTCAAAATTTATCAATCGATACAATATTTAAAAGGATAAATTCCTTCGATGAAGCAAAAAAATAGAAGATACAATTGAAAAATTATGAGAAATACAAAAAGAGGGTATATCAAATGTTAAGCATGCTTCAGAAAATAATCCCATTCTTTTTTCAGTTCGGGTCGTCAGAATACCTCAGAGGATATTGAACAACCAAACGAGGTGTGAGTTTACAAAAAAACCGAACATTTACGACGTACCAAAACGTTAATTGATACAACACCTCAGATGGTACAATCTTCACAGAACAATGGCACCAACCTTGTGTTAATACGGTGCAATATCACCTTTACAATCACCATGGAAGTGCCAATGAAATTTATATTGGTGTTTATCCGAATGTACATTGAAGTTCAAGAATTCTTGATACAACTCCAATAAAAATAGTTGGTGTTTATTATTTCACGATGTGTTTGCAATCTAGAGATCGTAGTCTGGTGGCAATTACTGTTGGGCAGTGGCGGAGATGTCAATTAATGATTATCTGAAACAAGAAAAAATAATCAAAATTCAAATTAGTATTACTGCAGATTATTTAAATGGTATGGCTTTGCACTTCACCGTTATCTTCACATTGCATCCATTAAATTAAATCGTATCAACACAGTTGTATCAATTCTTATAATTCATCATAAAAATGAATGTTCTTAGATCTTCCTGGTCTCTATTGCTACCTTCTATATAATCAAAATTGAAGGATGAATTACCGTTCGAGTACTAGAAAAAAATGAGTTGATTGCACATGAAAGTATCTTATATTTCGAACGTCTAAACTTGCCAGTTAAACAGTGCAAACTCCTGGCATAGTGAATCAGCTACCCCTCCTATATTGAGTCACCTTTCATCAAGGTTCATCTGAGGAGGCAGGAGTACTTCTTGAAATGGTCTGACAAACAAAAAATAATTTGAATATTAGAATATATCTAATATTCCCAAAATAATAACCGACAAGGAAGTTTTAGTAAAACATAAATAGAAGGTTTAGCAAGAAGAACTTGAACTTGGAGAAGAAATTTTCATGTAAACATTTTTTTTC
>CM076609.1:7429794-7778855 GCA_038502775.1 Hippodamia convergens | reverse complement strand
TTCAGTCCATAATCTCTTTTTCGATTTTTTCATTTTCAATTAATAACACAACCATGGCAGCAGTCGATTTTCGTTTACGTTCAAGAGACATACTGAATAGGTCTTCACTTGGAAAACTGCGAATCCTGAACTAAAGGTGTAGAGTCAAATTTAGGATGGCCTGCAGCTCTCGACGACTGTCAGTTTTCGGTCAGGTCTTACGATTTTATTGTATCATGTGTAGTGCGCTACAGACTTTGACTGTCAGTCCAAATCGACAGTCCTGGGACTGCAAGCCGCCGCCGGATCGTGTATAGGCACCATAACTTTTTATTTCTTGTTGTTCCCTAAAAAGCTTCTTCCAAATGATATGAGAATGCCTGAGTAATCAGTGTAAACAAAACATTTATTAATCATCGAATAAAAAACTCATATCACGAATCCACCGAAACTTCGAGGTATCTACCACAATGTCACGACACCTCTATCGCAACCGCATCGGCTCCTGGTGGCAACACTGAATCAGATTAGTATTCAACACGTCCTGTGCTCGCCCGCGGACTCGGACGCGGGGACCTGCACGACAGGAAACGGGTTTATTATAATGCCGTATCGTAATTAATATGGAATTGTGAACGGGCAGAACGCAGCAAGTCGGATAATGGAGAGCATCTCGGACTGCTGGAGACGTCTGGGTGCCGATTCTCCGGCTTCGTAGAAGCGATCAAAATATCGGCGATCCTCCCTCCCTGGTTTTCTGGAGAGACTCCCTGGACCTATTCTTGAAGTGTGCGAATCAACCTCAATCGAGACTCCCGGAGAGTAAATTTTGGCGATGTTGCCAGTATTATTTGAGCTGAGGACACAACAAAAAATGTGTCGAAAATGAGAAAAGAAGAAAAATAGCGTATACTCTGTACAACCACTAATAATAGTAGTTGCGCGGACCTCCTCGTTTTATATATTTTGATTTGAAATTGTTATTAAGTTCTCAAATATTTGTTCGATATTTCAACTGCAATCTAAAACACAGGTAATATATATACAGGGTCTTTCACGAGGAACCTCACCCATATTTATACGGGAAACTACTGAACGTATTTTCATGAAATTCAGCACTCATAAGTATTTCACGATGCTGATGAAATCTAAAATATTTTCAAGGCATGAGCACCTCCGGTTTTTCCGGAAATGACGTCAACTTCCGTTTTTCAATTAGAACACCATTTTTTTATTGCAGAAATAGATTTCTTAGAAAATTTCAAGTTATTTTGATGTAACATTTTTCAGTTTTGGTTGGAAAATTCTCTCTGAGCGGGAAAATTCGAAAAAAAAATCGAAAATAGAGCTCCGCTGAAACAAGAATAGCTTCGAGGTTTTTGGATGGAAAATTTTTATTTTTGGGATTTTTCAAGATGTAAGATTGATGTATCCACTTTAAAAATCGAAATCGCGATTCATGATACAGGGGGTGAAAAAATCGCTTTCAAAGTTAGGGATGACAAAATCGTGAAAAATCAATTTTTTCAAATAAGAACCCCATTTTTTTAAGGCAGTTATTGAATCTATGTTAAAAAAATAATGTGAGTGTATGCATCACACCCTTGCCCTAAAATGGATATTTTCTGAGTTATTCACAAAAAACTGTTTTTCGTCTTGAATTTTCAGCTATTTCTTTTCCCTTCACGCCAAAAAGATGAGATACCATTAACAGAACCATGACAAACTTGAGAATTGTCGGATCTTTCGTTAAGAAAACTTCACACAGAGAAAAAAGTGTAGTAGAAGATGAGAACAACGAAATAACAGTTCTTGCATATTTTCGTGTGAATCCTCAAAATTCTCTCAAAGATGCCGAGATTGACCTGGGATTATCTCAATCGAGTGTTTGGAGAATATTAAAAAAAACATAAAATGCACCCAAATAAAATTTGCAAAGACAGAAAACAGCTGACCGTTCTCTTAACTTTCGTTCGTTCTACTGCTTCAATGCATGAGAGAACATAGTTCTCTTAAGAATCCAGGGAGGGAGCTGATCCTTTTTGTCGAGAATACCACACTATCAAGTTTTAATAGAACCACGCCCATTTTTACTCTCAGGGAGCGCTGTTCCCTGGCCCGAGAATCGGCACCCTGGAGATTAAGACGGGGAAAAAGTAAGTTTTGCGCCTCGGGTCAGCTGGGGAGTCGTAATGAATAAGTGACGACAGCGTTTTTGTCGGCTAATAGATGTGCGGTCGTTTGGTCCGTGTTGCATTATAGGTCAACCGAGTTGGAATCGCGTATCTAGGCGATTATCTCACATCTGTGAGGTTTTTTGGTTTTACTTCGTTCTTAGACGCTGTTTGCGCTTATTTGGTGCTCTTGCGGTCGTTAATAAACTTGTGGAGAGAAATGTCCGATGGCAATTCTAGAAGTATATCTACTCTAGTAGATATACGATATAGCTATTATCTATGCCAGTGTTTTTCAACCTTTTTCATGACATGACCCCCCATAGTATCGCAAAAAATTTCGCGACCCCCAATTTTGATTTTTTCCATGAATGTTGAAAATATTGAATGTATATTGTAAATTCGATAAAAATCGTTGGAGACTCGACTGTTTCAAATCATTTCCATTTGTGAAGATACGAGTATGGGTTACTACATCACGAAATTTGCTTCACCATGGAGAAGTAAAATGGGTTTCAATAAGCTGACCAGAGTCATAGAACTTTACGCTGAACTTTTAGTATAAACACAAACAAAGTCAGTTAATTCATCTTTGACCTTTTCTTCTTGAAAATAGCTTTTTCTTCCTGACCTATTTCAGCATTCAAATAACTTTTATAAACGCTTTCGAGGGAAGGATGCAAAAGAAAGACTTCATGGCTTCACAAGAAAAATTGAATTGTGGTCGTCGTCTTTCATTGAAGAAATTAGAATGAAATTACATCAATTGACATGTCGGGTGTTTTAAAAAATCTGGAAAAGGTGAATTTATTTCGGGCATAGCTGATAGATCGAAATTTTGATACTGGGTCTTTAGTAATTTCGTCTGAGGAATCGAATGGCTCATCAGATTTTGGGCCCATAAGGCCTCATATGAGTCCGAACTTTGACATTTCCAACTCAGACCCATCACTTTTATTGCATATTCGGATTTAACAGAAAATTTTTCATCCGAATTGGAAAAAACCATACTTATTTAGGTCCTATGCAGCGTTTTTGTTAAGAATCTGCGGCTTTCATTCAGACCAGGAGGTGAAAATTCATATTCTAATACTAGGTAATTTTATGCGGAGAATCGATTGGGCCCATCAGAATTTGAGCCGGAACGGGGGCCTTATGCAATATATGAGGTCCAACTTTAATTTTTGAACAAAAAGTGTGCTGTATATGGTCCAAATATGGAGCAAAAAATTTTGATTTTTACCAAGTCGGATGAAAAATTTCCCGTTTTGTCCGAATCTGCAATAAAAAAGATGGATTTGCATTTGAAATTTCAGAGTTGGGCCTCATATCGTATATAAGGCCCTTCCGGGCGAAATTAGGTATCGAAGATCCAGTATCAGAATTCCGATTTTCCACCATATTTGAAATAAAAATGTTATCAGACAATGTGAAGAAAGGAGAAATTGTCTCATTACTTCTCAGTGAACAAAAAAAAGCATTTAAGTACATTAAAATAAACTAGTATTCGAAATGTTTGTTGTTTATTAATTAATTTGTATGAATAACATCATCAGTATTTCTTTGATAACCATTTCTTGTGTAAATCTATCTTTTTAGAATTCATTGATGTTTTTTAATGAACAAAGTACCTAGTTCTCTCGACCACATCGCGTCCCCCTAACAAAGGCTTCGCGACCCCCCAGGGGTCGCGACCTACAGGTTGAAAAACACTGATCCATGCTATTCAAGATACTGTTGATGACTATTATGATGAATTGTTAATAAAATTGTGAAAATTCCACTTAGGTTGTGTCTTTGTACACATAAGTTCCCATCAGGGAATCGCTTACTACACTGCACAAAAAAATTAAAGCACATTATGGAAATCTCAAATTTATTCTACAACTGAAATTGTGTTCTCAATGATAATTATTCTTATCAGAAATATGCATGCAAATGTTATCCACTTTCAACGTTTTTCTTCAATACAGATGTTTTTTTCCAGCAGGAATAAAAAAAGATGATATGATCAGATTCTGAATGTATTGGCTCCATTCTAAAATCAGTTGTTCTCGATCAATTCTAGTGATCAACAGTTTTTCTTTCTTTTGATTTTTCACACTCGATCGCTATGCAACGCGAAACACGCAATTTGACCCAAGAGGAATGTGCCCATGCGGTAGTTTTGCGAGAAGAAGGGTGGACATACACAAGACTTGCAGAAAGGTTTGGAGTTTCCCATACAAGTGTATCCAGAATGTTGCAGCGATTCAGGGAGACAGGTATGAATGTCCGAAGACCAGGACAGGGTAGACCACGGGTAACAACTGCCATTCAAGAACGTTACTTGAGAGTTTCTTCGTTGAGACAACGGTTTGCAACCGCTCGCCTCCTTCAAAATCAGCTCGAGCAAACTTATGAGGTGCAAATTAGCACTCAGACAATAAGAAATCGCCTCAGAGAATATGATTCAAAGCCTCGTGTCGCGGCAAAAGGCCCCGCTTTTACCCTAGTCCATCGAAGGGCGCGTTTGGATCTTGCGAGAAAGCATATCCATTGGGAAGAGGCCGATTGGGAAAGAGTTTCTCTTCACAGATGAGTCTAGATTCTGCCTCTACCATTGTGATCGACGTTCCCTTGTATACAAATATCCACATGAAAGATATGCTCAGTGCAATTTCCTGAATACTATTGGTTTTGGGGGAAGAACGATGTTGTCGACCCAATCAGTCAGAAAAATCTGCACTAGCAGAACATGCTTTACCAGATGGACACAATATAGTTTACACAAAAGCAGAGGTTATTTCGAATATCAAAAGTAACTCCTAGGATGACATGAATATCATTGACATTTATGAACAAAAAGACAACATAAACCAAAAAAAAAGAAACCCTCATAGTTGTGGATATCAAGGTCGATCAAGCCTACACGGAGTGTGAATAATTGGCCAATCAGCATCGCTCACCATATTCTCCCGCCATTAACCAGGGTGTTTATAACAACTCCGGATCGAAAAAGTTATTAATGTCAGAAATTCGGAATGCTCTGAAAATACCTACCGCAGATGTGGGCGAAATGTTAGGTGCTTTAATTCCTTATGGATCAAGGTCAATAAGCCCGGAAGACTCGCTCAATGATTGATTCGTGAAAAGCCTCCAACTATTCATTTAAATCAGATTCAAAATATTCTATAAGAAAGGCAAATGTTTGTAGCATGTAAAACAAGAAATTCAGAATGCTCCAAAACTTATCGAATGTCATCAGAATTATAATAAGAATTCTACCATCTATAATATGTTCCGATCGAAGCATCAGAGTGTAGATCCACCTTTGAAGCATAAATGCGTTGAAATGATCGGAAATCAAGAAAGAAGAAATCAGATTTTGTCACTGAGAGAAGGAATAGACCGGTTTCTGCTATATTTGCCCTGAGAATCCCAGTATTTTTCATTCACCTATGTTTCAAAAATGTTTTTAAATAGTGACATCAACTATATGCATTGTTGAATCTCTGAATTTGCAAAAAGTATTTCATATTGACTGCCGTCTATTGGAGAGGGTTGAGGCGGTTGCCCTTTGACTTTCCTCTACATCTTAGTTTTCTCAGAGAACCAAAATCATTAACGAGAACTGGCATGTGTTCCCTGAAAGTAAATCACAGCAGGAATCATTTCTTGATTCGTTGTACGAATCGATATTTGCATCAATTACATCCGTCCAAACGCTCATTAAAATTAATCAACGAAAAGTGGCTTTGACGTTTCTACTTTAATTGGGAGCTTCGGATTCAGATATTTTCGGTAATTTGTTGTCGGATTCTGAATTTATGTAAATGCGCTGTGTTTTATCCGGTTTTACTCGGTGTTTCGACCAAATGTCGACTTAATTGGACAGAATGCCTGTTTGTCGCTTTTGATGAAGTGCGTCCATGTCTAGGTGGGAAAACGGTAATGATTTCAGGTTTTAGTTCGGTAATTTCCTATGGGAGCACGAGGCTTTATTAAAGGTAATGAGCAGATAAAATAAGCAAGGCTGAATAACTCTTAGTCTAACACATATTCTTTCGCAAGAATGCTTACAAAAATGCATCAATTATATTTATGAAACTGGAAAGTTCATTAATGTAAAACGTCTGAATTTACTCTGAAAACCAAATATTACAGATGAACTCAATTTATCAAATTGAATGCCAAGATAAACACATGAGAGGAATGATAAAAAAAAAACAACAAAATGAAAAAATACCAATCAGGTCATTTGCACGAGTAGAAGAAGTAGCTTCTGAAGGTTTATATGACAGAAAGTGATTGAAGAAAAATGAAAATGAGTTATTTTTTCGAAAAAATTCAAAAATTGGTGAAAAAAAAATATTTGGTAATCAAATTTTTTCATAATGCAGTCAGAATGTCACTCACGAAACTCATCGAACCTAACACTCAAATTCCTGACTTGACTCCAATTCTTGCTGCACTTGAATTTCATAGCAATGCAGGGCACTTGCACTAACTGTCAACTCGTTCTAACGCTCCCTTCTGTACCAAATATCCTTGAGCCTTGAGCCCGGATTTTGTTTCATGATAGTTTATTATAATATTAAAGTTGCTTTTTTATTCATCGATTAGGGCAGTACGAAGTCTGACGGGTCAGCTAGTTTCATAATACATGTTCACACAATACTGCTGCAGAAATCGACGAAATCTCAGCAAATAGTTATCAGCATTTTAACGAACCATTAAACGAAATGAAAAATAATTAATCCAGCTAACTTTCTTGGTAGTTCATGTCGTAAAATCAAATTATTCAAATTTGTATCAAATAGACATTTTGAATTCTAATGAAGGTAATCACCATTCAATGGATTTATCATCTTGATATTTAAGTAATATCCATCATTCTCACTCCAAAACATTAGCGGGTATTGTAGAGCATCGTATGAACGGTGTGTTTAATATATTCGTTGCAAATCTCCAGTATTGCGAAGTGTGAGAACAATATCACACATTTCAAAGTTTTCACCTACAATGACAATTGCCACTATTCGTTTATTTTAGGGGCGTTGAATTGGCGTCATGTGCTCCAACTGGTCGTTTATCAGCTCTAATCACAACCTTGTGGTCGTCACTTGGCATACGTTCCAAAGCAGTTTCAAACAATCGAACCAATGCATGATGTTCATGAAGTAGTTGCTGCATTAATTGATTGCCGTTGATCATCCATATTGCCTATATGAAGTAAATTTGGAGGAATTTATGATGTGCATCTTCAAGTGGTTATTTTTTTATTTAATTTATCGTTTGGCAAAGCAACAGCACTGAACAGGTATAAATGATAGTCACCATGTATATAAAACAAAGTATATCTAACATATAAAAATAAAAAAATAAAGACACTTATAAGTAAAAAGGTAGTAAAGATGTGATCAAAACATCAAATTAAAGCTCCACATCCAGATAACGTAGCCAGTCCAGTGCAGAAGGGGTCGCATCAATAATGTCTCTGAATGGTCCCAGGTACTTCCTTAAAGGGCATTCCCGGACAATATGCTCTACAGTTTGTTGATCAGCTCCGCAGTCGCAGGCTGGAGATTGCAAAGTCCCCACTTGAACATCATAGCATTACATTTTGCATGGCCTGTCCTAACTCTATTTAGTCTACTCCAGATGTTTCTCTTCAGATCAAATCCTGGTAAAGCAAGTGTGGGGTCAACTATGTCATGTTTGTTTATTGGTTCCATGTTCCACATATGGCGCCAGTCTTGTTTGATCTGCGGGTTATGATCCACCTCAGCCCATAACGGGTTCCGGGATTTGAGGCGGTTTGGTGGAGGATTGTTTAAGGTCTCGTGAATTGGGAGGTCATGCGGGTGGTTTGGATGTTGAAGTTTAGCCCATGCCCTCGCAGTTTCAACCACTTTTTTAAGTGGTTGTAATGATCCAATTTCATAGTGAATCTGACCTTGGATCTGAATAGCATAAAGGGAAGACAAAATAAGTGTTTTGAAATCATTAATGTTAATATTATGTGTGAATGTTGGATTGAATCCAAGTCCCTCTTCCCCTTATTACATCTGCTCCAAATGAAGTCATTTGGAAACACCCATTGCATTTTTGTAAGTTCGATAAAAAATGTCAATGTCTTGCTTCAGACGTTTAGGTGACTCAAAATACACAGTAATTGTTCACATTGTCATCATATAATAAATAACTATCTATCGCCATTAGATGGCAATTATAGATGTAGATAAAGATAACTCCAACAAAAAATCTTTCATAACAAACAGTTCATCCAATCTTGAGTTATAAATGGTGTTACCAACAAAATTGGTTTTATATATTAAGATTAGGGCTTGTTTTTGCCTAAACTTTAAACACATATTCCACATACGTGTTTAAAGTCTCTTAGTTAAGATCTGGACAATCTATTCTAGTGAATTTTCGAAATATAAACGTCATGAGTATTTATTCTTTGCTTTGTTTATGAAGTATTAGAAAGCCGGACACTCTGTATGACCTCACGTCAACCAATTCTCGAAGAAGCCGATCGCTTCAAGTCGCATCCGACGACGACATTTGCATAATCTTCGTTCAGCTGTTCTAACGAAAAGCCCACTCCGAAATTATAAATTTTATGGACAAATCGCTCACCGATTATTCACGGTGAGGCGAGTCGACTTCCCAATTTCATCTATACTCGAACGTGTCGCTTTGCACTCGCGTATGTAATGCGCGATACGACTTTATTTCCCTTTCATGATGCAAAAATGATGGTAATCTTGGTTGTTTCGCCACCGGCCAGTGAAACAAGATCGCGAAGATGATAGGGTCCCGTCTGCCAGAGCCCGGTTGCAGGGTTACCAGCAAATTGGAAAATTGCCACGTGGGTTGGGACCATGATCTGATCGTCTAACCGTGGATAGAGTCTGAATCATTTCCGGGAGGGAGAATATCAAAAACCAGGCTAAAGGCTGCTAAATATTTCCATACGTTTTTATTATAATTCAACGAATCTCAATAGGGTATGGATATTTCGTTGGAAATAAAACAGATTATTTATTTGAGTCGCTCCTTTTCAACTTATCCTGAGAAGAAAAGTTATCAGAGGGACAATGTCGGTTTAGGAGGGGTGATTCAACTGCTGAATCTTTTGCTCGAATCACTGCTAGACTGCACATCGGAGTATGAAATTTTATTTGTTTCTTATTTGTAAACGTCAGTTTCCAGAAACGCAATATTAATCAAGAATGTTTATTTCATCAAGTCACTGACTTGTAAAACTGACAGTTAACTTACAAAAATTTACAAGTAAGTGGTATTATTCACATCAGAAAATTTTGTTTTATGTTGAAAATCATGGTACAATTGTTATTTCCAGTAACTGCTGAACTCGAGGACTGCAGAACATTTGTACTCTCCTTACTACAAAATAATATGCTAGACATTTCGATTCTTTTGGTTGACCGAATCATCGACATAACTCATCGCAATTTCGGTGCTCTTCCACCCTCCTGCACGCTTTAGTGCTAAAATATCTCCACCCGAATCCGCAACCATAGCGGCTCCAGTTCTGCGAAAAGAGTGGCCGGTGTATAACTCTGGGTATTTTTAACCTAAATATTTTGCTATTTGCTTTAAGACAATAGTGTGCTGGCCAGCATTAAAGGAAATGCACTTTCCATGTCGGTATGTCAAAAAAAATCTTAGGCTTTTTGTTCGAGGAGGCCGAAAATTTACATATTTTCTGTATAACATGCAGGGCTTGAAGCTGCAGCCATCATAGGTTATGGTGAATTTTCTTGTTGAATTTTTTGTTTGCCGCATTTTCAAATAACGTATTTTTCCATATCTTCTACATCATTCATGTTCAAGGAGAGAATTTCGTCACATCTACAACATCCAAAAATCCCAAATATTGTTACAATTTTCGCCAGCAACCACTGGTCATCATGAGCATGTAAAAGAAATTGTTCAGCCTCTTCTTTACTCAATACCTTGGCTTTTTTGGCGTATAACGCTCATATTTTCGTTTCAGAAACGCTATCACCTTTTGAAATCTGCAAATGACAACTAAACGTCATATTTTTCAACAAATTTTTTAGGAAAACAAACCTGCGAACAGGGTCATTTTCTTTCTTTTCCAAGCAGCTTTCCAGCATAGACCATTTTGCCCACAAAGTATTAAGGCTGAATCTAGCTGAAAGTTGATTCAAGTAGACCAACAAAACATCTTCATTACCCCAATCACACTATAGTTGTTTTGCCACTTTTTGAAGTCGTCGTATTCTTGCTCGTACCTTGTAGCTGATTTTGAAGGGGAAAACTTGATGCTACACTGCTGCCTGCCTCAATAATGTCTTTTGGTGCATTCAGTTTCGCTTTCGCCAAAACAAATGTAAAGAAAAATAAACAGACATGTTCATGGCAACGCTTCCATAGCTTACGACATTTGCGACAAATTATTGAGATTTTTTGAATTAATCTGTCCTCTTTACAAATCAGAAACAAATGAAATATAAAACAATACGAGCAAGTTAACGGGTTTTACTCGCCAGCAGCTTGTCAGTTATATCCTCCATTCGCCAGTTAAAAGCCTCTTACCTTGCTAGCAATGTTATATACTATAGAGGTCACACCTTTACATCTAGTGATTGATAGGGTGGCCATCCTCAAAATATCTAAACTCTTGAAATCTTGTAAGAAGAACAATGCCTTCTGCTCTTGTATCTATGTCGAAGGAGAACAACATTTTCATATGTCGAAATATTGTGTTGACATGAATATATTATGGTAGGAAAAACTGTCGCACTTTTCGAATTGCACTAATTCACAAAATGATCGCATGCTGCAGAATAATTTTCAATATATTCTGATGACCCAAGAAAAGAGACTACTCCATTGGCCAAAGCCCCAATTTCTGAAAACATTTTCACTTCACACCAGCAAGTAAGTATTTAATATAAATAATTATACTTAATATCTGTCATGATAACCGTAACCAAAGATTATAGCGTAAGAAAGACAGGAAACGCCCTTATATCTGTGGTACTAAAATCCGACTACAATTTTGGGCTTGTTTCTTACATTTGACACCTAGGGAGCGCTGAAAGATTATTCAGTACAGAAAACCATTTTAATAGGCGCGAAATTCGAATTATACTCCTCAAAAATTTCCATTGAAATGTATTCTTTGTCGAACTTTAAAAAAACATCCTGATCGACAAAACAAAAGCAGGGCTCGGCTTTTTGATCAGGATGAAATTTTCCATCTACATATTGTTTTGAATCAAATAAAATACATTTCTGGATTCTTTATATTTTTATTTGAAATGATTGTTTGAAATCAACTACAATACAATAATAATGAAATTCAGAATATATCAAAAATTTGTTCACATATTAGACAATTATTATAACAATTTCAGTTGTTCTGGTCCCGATTCATACATACAGTGCATTTTTACCTAAATGATTCTAGAGGGTCTAGTAGATGAGTCGAACTGCTGGAAGGGTCGTAAAGAGAACCTCCACCTCTATAAGTCGCTCTTCTAACCACCATTGCCTCTATGAGTAGAACTTTTTGATCTAATGAATGAGACCTAAAAGATTCGGTTCCCAAACAAATCATCACACGTGATGAATATCATATACGATTTTTCGACCTCAAAGGAAATGTTTCCAGTGCTCAGACGCTCGTTTTCTCATTAATGATGATTTTGTGTTTACCTGAGTTTTTCTCTCAATTAAGTAAAGTCTCACTTCAATAACTCGAATATTTTGGTTAGACGACAATAGTCGAACATTTCTTCTGTTCGACTTAACGAGAGTCCACTGTATATTAATTACAGAGTGTTTAAATAACAATAAAAGAAAAATATCGGATATGTACAACAAGTCCTGTAGGTCAGCCCAGCAACGGGTTTATACGTTATCCAGAACAATATATTTTTGCCCAGAAAACTCTATCCATTTGACAGCACTGAAAATAAAAAGCAATGAACAAGACAGTTACATGATACGAGTTTCAAAACTTACATTTCCATTCTCTTTGGTAATGAAAAGAATGTACATTTAGTATTATTCTTTCTATTATTTCTGCAATTAATCACCATGAATTTCAAATCTCGGCCCGTTCTTAACACGAAGTTTATAACAGAAAAACACACAAGCCAAGATTAAAGAGTGAGCTAGGTGCTACTCTCGTAGATTTTGAGTTATTTCTGTGGAAAATACGCGTATACGAGAAAATACAATCATCAGCAAAAAATTTTATTCAAGTATTTCTTTCAAAATTGATAAGAGCCAACTAATAATCTCTATATTATCTTGCCAAATGGACCCTAATTAAATATTTCAACCATAAACCATTTAATTCTGAAACTACAGAAGTCGCTCACATCACTGTAGTCTCTTCCTTTCTCATTTTTACAATCTAATAATCTTCGACCGTAACTAGGCAAAATTTCCATTGATTCCTTGATTTTTAAAGATCGTTAACATGAATCTATCTAATTTTGAATTGGATCTCTAAAATATGTATGAATTTAGAAACAATTGAAAAACTATAACATTTCATTTGAAGGAAAAGTGACTTTTCATGACTCACCTTCAATTTACACAATTACTTTAAAAAAATATCATGAATGCGACAATGCATGAAAAAATGTTTTTATTTTCAATCCATTCATTTGAATGTGAACTTGATGAACTACCAGTTTGTTCCGTTGATGAATTTGTAGATGACGTCAACCTTAAAGAGTATTTGATGATTAGCTAATATACTACAGTTCCTTCTGCTTAATTAAAAAGATGTGTTTTCTCATAATTGACTTCCAGATCTTCGTGAATATCATATCTGTGATTGATTTAATTGTAGATGTTCCGGATAATAATTATGATATCTCCTCCTCGTTCATATTTCAACCAAATTACACTCCGTAATTTCCTAGAATTACGATTCACGATCGTTGCACAACGCACGATTAATTTCCCTACATTCATTCGTCAACACAAAATGACTCCAATTCCTCAAGTTTCATACGATAATTCCAGAGTTCATCAGGATCGGCCCTAAGATATCTAATACATATATAATCATTGTCATCGTGAAAAAACAGGTCCTCACTTAATATTATTAGGCAACCTGTCATTAATTCCGGGTAGGTACTATCATTTGGATTATTCGAATTCTCCAAGCCTTCCTCCTCGCTCATTTGGGAATGAGGACACGAAATTGCCATGTGAATTTTGAGTTCGGATTGAAAAAAAATTGTGTTGAATTCTTGACTTGAGCAGAAGAAGTGGATGATCACCGGTGCGAGCAGGAAGCATAAATATGCAATACTTATCTGACCTACAATGTTATTTGGTTATATGGAATCATTCCTATGGTTTTTTCCATATCTATGTCTATGTCTATTCCATGTCTATTCTTCGAATATTTTAGATAAATATGATCATTATAAGAAACATATTCTAAATCTATATGTATTTAGTAGTTGTGAAACAACTTCTACACTGTTTAATGAAGGAAAACATTTCGACGAACATGCTCAAGTTTTTCTACAAGAACGCTGCCCTGGACATTCGTCCAAAATTTTTGGAGAATAGATTTGTGTTATAATATTATCTTTTCCAAGTTTGAAAAAAAATTCTGTTCTTGATGAGTACGTCCAATTAAAATTACGGGCAAATCTATGTCTTCTCTTCTGAAGACGACAGTTCTCTCATGTGTGGATACTTCAATAGCCGTTTCGATTAAAAGAAAGCATTATCTCTCGCTTGTTATTTGAGATATCTAGACTTTTTAACATTTTAATGAGCATATCAATGAGTTTCTTCTTATTAAATTTAATTGCCAAAAAATTTTCTTGGCTGATTGGAACAAGCATTGTTACATCGAAATGAACTTCATAAGGTTTTGAAAGACCAGCAGCCATTCTTAATTATTCCATTGCTTTTATGTTTTTAGTGTAGTCCGATTATCCGTCAAACACAAGAACAGTTTTTGATCCATAGGATCTTGTAAATCCATACTAATATTATAAATGTGAGTTTCCATGTGTTTGTTTGTTTGTCCTCTATGGACTTAGGAACCAGATGACCGATTTTGATGAAACTTTCACTATATTGTAGAGATTTTTTTTTGTTAAGTTTTCATGTAGGGTTCATCCTTATATAACGAAGAAATAAGAAAAAAATATCGATTTTTCATGAAAAATCCCGGTAAACCATAAGACATGGAAACATGGTCACAGACAATTTTGTAGTGCTCGAAAAGTTTTAATAAAAAGTCCACGACGGCATTTGTCTAACTACCGAAGACAACCCACGATAGCCATGCTTAACATTTTCAATTCAATCCAAAATAATGGTCAATTTGAAGAGGACTTTTGACTGGCATGGAATGAATCAATACAAAAAATGGATGTGACTGTTATCTCCGGCATTTATCCCTGATGAAAAATGCTTTCGACAGTATAGTTTTCTGATGGATACTTTGAAAGTTACATCAGGTTGAACGAGTGTGAATTTGAGCAAGAAATTATTGAATCTACGCGACATTCTTTTGTCATATATATACACGTGTCTGTCTCTCCTTCGATACTAGGTTATCAATGTGGGGTTGCGGACCTATCAGTACCGTTTTAAATTGAAATATAATGCGAGCGGAGCCGCGGTATGAGCTTGTACTTTAATACATATAAAACGAGTAGTATCGTCTTCACTCCATACGAGGCGATTCATGTTTGACATTTATTACAGTATGTCTGCGTGAGCGCTGGCTGCTCTCGCCCGCTATTTCGAAAAGAAATGAGCGTATAGAAAAAAAGGTTGGACTAAAGTTTTAGCAAATACATTTATCTGTAATTTTCATAATATGTTCTGAAGTGATTGGAACCATAGAAACGGGGATAATTGCAAAAAAAAAACGATTTTCGTGACCTTTGATAACGAATAACTTAAGGCACAGACACGAGATAATATGAGACTTTGAGACAACTTTCAGAAAGCCATACTGATGCTGTACACCAGTTTTCAGCACATATCTCAAAATATGAGATTATCCTCCATTTTTTATCCTGAAGTAACTGGACTGAAGGAACGTTTTAGATCCAGCAAACGTTAGTTTGTATGTGTACGCTGCACGGCGTCATTAGAGCTCAGATTGTCTATAGAATAGAATAGAATAGAAAAAATCTTCATTTTTGGTAACTACAAGCAGCAAGAAGATAATAGTGTCAAAAAGAAAAAATTACAATTCATTATAAAATTCTCCTAAATCATAGCATTTCAGGTATAGTTTTTTTTAAATTTTCCAATACTTTAGACTCTCCTAATGTTACTTGGCAGTCTATTCTACATTTTCAACAAGAATAGGGACAACCCTTCTCAGTCACTGTAAGGTGATGCTTAGGATATATAAAGTACGGGTCTCTTCTCTCATAACTGTTTTGGCTCATGCCATTTTCAAAAAGTCGTTTATTTTGGATAACGAAGTTTAGGCATTCTTGGATGTGAACTGTGAGAATCTTATTCTCTCTCAATAAACCACTACAGGATTCTCTATACTTAAGACCGAGAATAACTCTTAGAACTTTTTTTGTGTGACAAAGATGTTATTTATATTTCTATTCGCTCCATAAAAAATTATTCCGTACCTTAATCTTGATTCAAAATTGGCATAATAAACTGTTTTTCTATAGTTCTTTCCTCAGGTATTTGGACAGTACTCTGATAGTATAGCACACTCAATTTAAGCTGCGGTTTGTAATTTTAATATGTTCTCCCCAATAAAGATGTTCCTCTAGTATTATTCCCAAGAATATTGTTGTTCCTTGTAGACTGAGATGCGTTTCACCTATCATTAAGTCTTCTGGTATAATTTGTGTTGAGTGTTTGGTTCTGAAGCACAAGATGCTCGTTTTTCCAGCGGTGAGTTGTAGTTTTCGGAATTGTAGCCATTCTTCTATTTTGATGTAAGAAATTGATATTTTTTCATTCGTTTTTTTGAGATTTGCATCCCACAGCAATACATTGGTGTCATCAGCAAACAATACCATCAGTTCTTCAGTACTCACAACACGTGTTAAATAATTTCTGTATATCAAGAAAAATAAACATCCTAATATACTTCTTTGTGGTATACCTCGCTTGTTTTAGTCTTTCGTGCGATTTTATCTCTTCTCTCTCTTCTGTTCACAATACTCTCTGTTGACGTTCTGTGAATATGATCTGAACCATTCTAATAGCTATATGACATTGTCTACGTTACCCAATCCTACGAATTATGTGATACTATGACCTCACTTGCAATGCTGATGATGAGTGAAACTTGGAATATTTTCACCTGCCATGACTCACCCTGTATGCGAACCGTGTAAAATCCTTAATCCCAGCCGCTATTACTCACGTACATCTTTTCACATGGCCGCTGCCTTATTAAACGATCACATTAGGTCATGTCGTAAAAATTGATGTGGTAAGACGCGCACAGAAGTAATTGTAATAATAAAGCACTCCGATTTTGCATAGCTAACCACAGATTTCGGTGTTTTTATAACTGGAACCGGGCATTTCGGACGCTGACAAATTGGACGAGTAATGAATATATTATCGGCGGGCCCTCTCTCGGCCGGTCTAAGCAACCGGACGGGTTTTTATGGAAATGACGTCGATCGTCAACAGCCGATCGGCCGGCTAGAGCCATCGAAATGACCAATTAATTTTTTCGGGTATCGTTGTCCCCCCGTATAATTGCGCGTTTATCGGAGCTGCTGGCTGGCAGCGCGAAGACGTGTACCGCGCCGGATAGACGGTTTTTGTACGATTATTTTTGGTTTTCCGGGACTATCGAAACGCGTCGGTCGCTTAATTGAGAAATTAACCGGTATGAGTGTTTAATTGATTAGAGCGGAAAAAGGTCGTTTGTTTTTTTTCCGTTGTTCTGTTTCGGGATGAATTTGGGTCGGGTCATTCGGAAATCTGCATGAAGGTACGAATCCTCTTCTTTTTTTCCATTTTAAGAGAGGTTGCAGTTCTTCGCGTGTACTGTGCTTTCTGTATTTCAGACAATCGCCCAGTCTTTCGTCTGGTATACTCCACAAGCTCTCTCGGCCTAAAACTTACTTTTCTTGTAGCCCTGAGGATAACTAGGATGTGGCTTCAGAGCTTGTTTGTCGCCAGTAGAAGTCATCTAGTATACAGCTTCCATTGTAAGAAGGGACTGTTTTACTGTTTGAGTCCCAGTTCAGTATAGTCCAGTAAATCTAGACTTCGGGTTGTTACCCCAAGAGGTCGGATGTAATTTTTCTAAATAGTGGGAAACTACGCGAATCCAACAAAAATCTTTATTGGGAAAACTAAAGAGGACTAAAAACCTCGAAATTCTCAGACTTTTTTCAGTTTTTCGCCTTTTTCTCATTAGGGAAAACTCGCAAAGAAAAAATTATCCGTTCCTGAATTGATGTCCATTGAATGTTGCGAAGAATGACATACGAAAAATCAAAATGAGTATGGGCATTTAGGAGCAGTCAGTCGCCCGTCGTCAAACGGAAATTTTCCGGAAAATCCATTTTTGGCATTTTGAAGAGTTGTGGCTCAAAAAAGGTCACTCCGATCAGAAAAAGTCATAAATGAAAATAGTAGAACATGAAATTTTGCGTTCAGAACTCGGTTAAGAAGGAATCAGAAATTCAAAATGGGCCCTTAATTAAAGAAAATACCGCAATTTTTTTCGTTTCCTCTCAGAGAAGTTCATAGGTTAATATCAACTTTATTAATATAAAGAAAATTTTGATTTTTTTCTCAGCCCTTTGGAGGCCTTTCCTTCGAACAGAATGTTCTGAGGCTCAAATGAAAAATTAAGGTGCTCGCTAGGGTGAATGACTTGCGACGAGAGAACATTAAGGAGTTCGGCTAATACCCTTTAACGGTAAAAGGACAGGACGGTTTTTGCTCACAAAGACTCTCTACAATTCCTCATACAATTTACAGATATGGTGCAGATACCCCTGGCTTTTTCGAGAATAGAGAAATGAGCGTTCGGTATAATAGCAATAATAATGCTCATCGGGTAATTCCATAAGAAGTCCTAGTACTCTAGATGAAGTCTTAACTTGCAGCATGGGTCTGTCCCCTGGAATGTTTCAATCTCATAGGAAAAGGCGAAGTCACTCCTGTCTTTTTCTGGAACATAGATGAATTCAAAATAGTAATAATCGAAATGAATGCCATTTCCAATTCCCAGGCTCGCAGTTCTTTTATCATGAGGATGGAGAAATAATATTAGATTTAGTCACTGAGATGTGAAATATACCGGTTTCAGCCTTATTTGGCATCATCAATACACATCATGAAATCTTCATGAAAAATTTCGATATTTATAGCAAATAGGTGTGATGTACTTTGATATTTTCTCACGCAAAGTGCAGATCTGCAAGAAACTGTTGCAGGAGTTCTAGGGATAACGCTCCTCATGGGGTTAATGCTATATAAAAAAAATTGGGGAAAGAGGGGCTGAATTTATTAGAAAAGTTTCCATGTGTGTCCTAGTTGAAACAAATACTTGCTCTTAGTATTCCAAATGCTCATAAAAGAGCTACATCTTCTCCACCCTTACCTTACCCATCCCTAACGGCATAACGACGATAAGTTACAAAAACCCAGCGCTAACTTAGCATCACCCCCCTCCAATCCTCGCGATCTCGAGACCCAAATCTCGCCCCTACCCTAATGAAACTTTTCTTCACGCAGCGCGCCGCAGAGATTTAAATTCCCCGGCAGCGTTATGTAGATAAAGTCGCGTGATTAATACTCCCAGATAAAAAGCGCCTCCAACCGAAAAACTCCCGTCCAAGAATTTGTTAAATTAATTTGGCGGTCTTAGTCGAAACGGGAGATAGTGGAGGTCTTCAGTCCCGGCCCCACGTCCCGGTCCTTATCTCCTCCCTTCACCCCCCCCCAAGATCCACGCCAATTTAAACTTCTCCAGACGGAGCCACTTGACCCGGATCCGCCCGCATCGGGCTCTAAATTCCGCCAAATTAAAATGATTTCATTAGAGTGAAGAGCGCGGCAGATTAGATCTCTCCTCTAGGATCCGTCTGCGACGGTTTTATTTCGGGATTTTTGCATGCGGCAGACTTTGCCACGTTCAATTCGGCGACGGTATTAGGCGATTACCGTCGGTGTACATTGTCGCAAATTGAATTCGAGCGCGAAGAAGGCTAGAGGATCGGGGTGTCTGAGGAATCGATTCCAGATGGAATATTCATGGTTGCCACGAAGGATCGTATTCTGCACCTTGCCAGAATAGAGCTGTTTCCGGGTCAGGAGGATCATCAGAAGGTCTTACTTGAGCGGATTTTCGATATAGAGATGGCTAGAAGAGATCTTCATGGAGTTTTTCAGTTATACATGTTCGAAAAGGCTGTGTATCTTCGATTTTACCACAAAATCTTGAAGCAGAAAAGCCATGTTTGACTTTTCATTTATTAACGCCTGTTTACACTGAGTTTTGAGTGTCCAAATCAAGCTTTAACTTGAATTAGGTTGCACCAGTTGTTTAGTGACATTTAGGTGGCTAAAGCTGCACCTTCAATTCAAGTACTTCTGTGATAACTTCTCAAGTATTTCTATATTTCAGGCCGGAATTCTAACATGAAATAATTTGTTGAACTCATTTACTGGCTGCAGGACTGTTTTTTTGGTTTTTTGATATCCATTGACTGATAATTTTGATGATAATTTACACGTTTTTTATTGTTTTGCCGAAAATACTGGCATATTTTATGCGAATATGTTCTGTGAGCTGATACAACCAATTGCTTCAAATATCGAAGTTTTTTATGAAGATTTTGTCTCTGAGATGTATGGGATACTGATGAGGCCAAACAAGGCCGGAACCGGTATATCTCTCATCCCAGTGACAAAATTTTAAATCATTTCTCCAATGTCATGATAAAAGATCTCTGAGCCTGGGAATTGAAAATGGTATTCATTTCGATGATAACTATTTTGAATTTATTTATGTTTCAAAAATGTTCTCGATGTGGCCTCCGTAAAGGCAAAGAATTTTCTTTTCGTAAAAACACTTGGCTTCACAGTCGGAAAAAAGAATTGGGCTTTTTCCATCACTTTGAGAAACTAGCAAGCGCGCCCTGAATAGAGCCACTGCTAAAATCTGATTCAGTGAAAGAGGAAGTACATATTTCTTTTTCAGCATTTGATCGGAGATGTGAAACTTCATTTTGACGCAATTGGATGTCAACACCTTAGTACTTTGTAATATTTTACTCATTACTTCACAACCAATTGCTTCAAATATCGAAGTTTTTTATGAAGATTTTGTCCTTGAGATGTATGGGATACTGACGAGGTCAAACAAGGCCGGAACCGGTATATCTCTCATCTCAGTGACAAAATCATATATCATTTCTCTAACCTCATGATAAAAGATCTCTGAGCCTGGAATTGAAAATGGTATTCATTTTGATGATTACTCTTTTGAATTCATCTATGTTTCAAAAATTTTCTCGATGTGGCCTCCGCAAAGGCAAAGTTTTTTTTTTCTGAAAGATTTAATGAATGTTTTGATGTCTGATTCTCATAGAGGGCTCTAGTCTTTTTCAGTTGTATTGAACATAACTTTTGTGATATCAGATTTATTTAGCTAGATTTTTCGATCTTGAACATCATTCAATTTTACACCAAAAAAGTACCCTTGATGAAACTCGATACTGTGCACCGTTTTAGACAAATTTTGATTTGAAAATAATGAAGTAATAATCCATCCTGTAATGATGAATACACTTCCAAATACTATCCTTTTTTCTAAAAAATCCATTTATATTCTTAACGCTTGGGAGTCAGCTATGAGGTCATTAAAGTAACGCAGAATTCTGTATTTCAATTCTTGAGGTCAATATACACCTGTTGCATAAATTTTTTTCTTCAAGGTACGACCAAACTCTGTAATCCAAGGTATTGAAATCGCATGACCGAGGAGGCCAATGAATCGGAGCTTTTGCACCTCTACCAATCCATCGATTCGGAAAATGGTTACTCAACCGATAACGACATCTTCTATCAATGTGCCGTGAAGCGCCGTTGTCCTTAATAATAAATAATGCTAGTAATTAACGACTTCATCAAAACTTTATACCAGCATCGGTGAACAGTATCGAGTTTTATCAGTACTTTTTGGGTGTAAAATGGAACGATGTTCAAGATCGCTCAGAATCTAGCTTAAAAAAAAGTAATGTTCAATACAACAGTTTTGTATCTATCCTAGATAGATTTTTATTGAAAAACCCTGTATAGGGGCAGGTTGACTATCTATCAAAAACACAGCAGCCTTGAGCCAACTTAGTTTGATAGAAGGAACCTAATATTGATAAATAACGCACAAAAGTGATAATTTTTGTCGTAACATTATTTGTAATGTGGAAAGAGAAAAAGCTTAATGGAAAAGTATACCTGTCAAAATTCGGAAAAAATAATTTCCGAACTGTAAACATAAACTGCCGGAAATCCAAACTGAGAGTACACCATAGAAAAATGCCATCGTCGAGCAGAGGATAGACACGATAGATCGGATTCTGGTTGTTACCCTTAATCAGTGCATAATTCTCCACCTCGACAACGAACATTCTGAAACCAAAGGGTTCATGGCGTTACTAGTAAGATCTTCCGATAAGTTACTGGAAGCAACACCTAGTGACGCTTGTCGTAACTCCATCCCACATATTACTCAAAACGTTGATCCCCTCCCAATGAGGCTTTCTGCATTAACCCGATTTTCGGATCGAGTTGTAGAATTACCGGTCTGCATCGACGACGGCACTATTTCGGTGGTTTACTCTCAGTTTGAACCTCCGCTAGTCCACGGTCGCAGCTCGGAATATAATTTGTCCGAATTGCGACAATATTCATGTTCGTGGTTATTCGTTTCCATTGATTCCCGAATGACCCATATAGGGCGAGTTTCTGGATGAGGTCGGAAAAATTTGAATAAATGACATCCCTCTAGTATATCAAATCGACCAATATCTTCAAGTTACATTAATTTGACCTGTTTATAATTTTTCGTGGCATCCAACACTCAGCATGGACAATAATCTCAAGGACAATATTAATTTATTACTATTTCTGTGAACTTGTTAAGTTTGGATGGTTTCGATTAGAGTTTCAATACATATTAATGGAATTCAACGAATACATCTGAATGAGCCAGTCCTCTCTCAGTAAACTCTCTTTCTTCTTATCAATGCGAACAGAATGCGAATGAAAATATGTTGATGTCATAAATTGCTTTGTTTGAAGTCTGATATTGTCTGTTTCACTTATTTCAATGTGGATTCAAGACTATCCTATTACTCCTTCAATAATTAGTTTTTTAGATCCCATTCTGACTTTCAACAATAATAGCAACTTAGGGTTATATTCCCTATGTATGGACTTTCTCTAAATAATCAAGTACACACCCTTTACGTTGTGTTAGATACCCATTATAAATCTCCCCTTGTCTTGACGAAATTAAAAAAGAAGCGTTAGGAGAAGTTTGAATATTATAATCTTAAGATGTTAATTTTGAGGTTAAGCAGTTAAAACAGTTTCGAATTCTAAACACAGATTCAGCTGTTGATTTTCAGATTTATCAGAAAATTTACGAATACGCCATCGTCGTTAGTTTCCCAGAACAACTTATGTTGTTGGAATTCTAAGGCCTATTTTCTAGGGATATAAGTCGAAGGAAATTCAACGCAAATTATCATTCTTTTCCCTCATTTCCGACAGATAATTCATTCGAATGGGGGTTGTTCTCTGACAGTGATATCGGCAAAATATGCTAACGAAACCCCGTTGAAGCAAATTATTCATTTATTCGTGTGATTTATGGATTGTTAACTGTTTGAAAAACATTCCACATATATCATTGATAAATTATTTATGAGACAAGCTTTCAACGCGATAAAAAAACACCCTGCAACCGGGAAATTGTTTTCTTTCCAGGAAATTTTCTCAACATTGTTTAATGGAATTTTCTCGGTATTTTCCACAGTATTCGCTCAGCTTCGATGTCGAACATAAAATAACTGTAAGTATTTCCCTGGAGCCGACTGCTTGCTAGTGCCCTGACGAAATCTATTAATTTGGTTCATGATATTCTTTCTAATGGGGATACTGATATTTTCAATTTTTTTTGACATCGAGTATCAATAAAATTTTCATTTGAAAACAAAAGTTGCCTTCAGTTGAGGCTGGACATTTGCAGAAAAGTATTTGATGAAGAGTGTCATTGCTTAGCATCTTGAGGGTGAACTTTAGGAGAGAAGGTAACTGAAATTATAGAAAGCTCATACACTAGAGAAGTAAATTTCCGCTATATAAAAATATAAAAAGCCTTTTTATTCAATCTTTAAGTTCATAACTGTTCCAACGATTCAGTGTTTATAGGTATTCATCAAGACATTAATTAAAAAAATAGCACTTTTCTTGATGAAACCATATCAAAAGCTTTTCGCGTTGTGGATGTTCTCTAATGGTAACTACTGGAAGAGCAGAACAACTCACTTTAGAATAAATTATGTTAGTCAATGCCTTATTTGGTTTATTGTTGAGGACTACACCATTTCCAAGTGTTATTCAGAAACCGTCAAGTGTATTTCAGATTAGTTACTTCAATTTCAGAAAGCGTCAATAGAATTTCAGATTATTCAATTGAATTTCAGAAAATATCAAATGTAATCCTGATAAGTCAATGGAATTTCATTTGATATTTTCTGAAATTTATTTCCCTTATCTGAATCACATAATGATGTTTTCTGAAATACAATTAACTGATCTGAAATTCAAGTGATGTTTTCTGAATGTCAATTGACAACGTATAAGAAAAAGGTGTTGCTGAAAATTTTCTAATATTTCATATTTCGATGTAAAAAACTGTTAACTTCGCTCTATCAACAGATTCGTGAAAACTAACTGACTAGTCATTTATCTTCCTGTTAATCTTTCAACGAAAGAACAAAGGAACCGCGCAAAATTTTATTGCCCACTTTAAATTTTTATGTGCTTGCAACTACTGGGATTTACAGGTACCTATATATAAACAAACTTCGACAATTCTCACTGATCCGAGTGATCTGACCAGACATTCGGCTCATTTACTTTTTTGTGTTTTTCATTTGCTTGGTAAAATCGATGAAACTATGGTGCAGTCGTAACGATCCAAACTATTTTTAAATAAGACAATTCATATCAAAATCGATAACCAGAAATATACACTCCGGGAAAAAATTAACGCACATTCAGAAAATCTAGGTTTTAATGAAAGTTGAATCTACATTGACTTTATAACTTATTTTTTATGTTCTCTCGGGAAGGTTTTGAAAGAAACAAGACACATAAAGTAAAATTCAAGATTTCACCGAATCTCATGTGAAAGAAAAGAAATGAACAATTTTCAAAATACTGAAATGCTGATAAGTGATTTAATACTTGGTATTTCCACCATTTGTGTTAATTACAGCTCGGCAACGACGGTTCATACTCAAAATGAGTGATCTTAAAATGTTCTGATCTAATCCTTCCCAGATTTCTCTGTGTTGGATTCCGAAGTCATGAAGAGTAGCTGGATGATTTTCTGAAATTCTCAACCTTCTATTGAGGTTGTCCAAAACCTGCTCAATCGGATTGAGATCTGAACTTTTTGCTGGCCATTCCATTCGAGAGACCTCAACCTCTTCAAGGTACTCCTGAACAATGCACGCATGATGGGGTCTGGCATTATCGTCGATAAAAATGAAATTTTCACCAATGAATGGGGCAAATGGAACTACATGCTCTTCAAGAATGTTTCTTATATACTTATCAGCATTCATAGCTCCATTATCAGCGAACACTAGGTTTGTGCGAGCAGTCAAAGATATTCCACCCCACACCAAAAATCGATCCTCCCCCGAAACCAGTAGTAATCACGAAATTGCACTGAGCATATCTTTCATGTGGACGTCTGTATACAAGGAAACGTCGATCACAATGGTAGAGGCAGAATCTAGACTCATCTGTGAAGAGAACTCTTTCCAATCGGCCTCTTCCCAATGGATATGCTCTCTCGCAAAATCCAAACGCGCCCTTCGATGGGCTGGAGTAAGAGTTGGGCCTCTTGCCGCGACACGAGGCCTTTAATAATATTTTCTCAGGCAATTTCTTATTGTCTGAGTGCTAATTTGCACCCATGAGTTTGACAAGCTGATTTTGAAGGTGGCCAGCGGTTGCAAACCGTTCTCTCAACGAAGAAACTCTCAAGTAACGTTCTTGAATGGCAGTTGTTACCCGTGGTCTACCCTGTCCTGGTCTTCGGACATTCATACCTGTCTCCCTGTATCGCTGCAACATTCTGGACACACTTGTATGGGAAAGTTCAAACCTTTTTGCGATTCTTGTTTATGTCCACCCTTCTTTTCGCAAAACTACCGCTTGGGCACATTCCTCTTGGGTCAAATTGCGTGTTTCGAGTTGCATAGTGATCGAGTGTAGAAAATTAAACGAAAGAAAAACTATTGATCACTAGAATTGATCGAGAACAACTGATTTTAAAATGGAGCCAATACATTCAAAATCTGATAATATCATCTTTTTTTATTCCAGCTGGGAAAAAACATCTGTATTGAAGAAAAACGTTGAAAGTGGAGAACATATGCATGCATACTTTCAATAAAAATTATTATCATTGAGAACACCTTCAGTTGAAGAATGAATTTGAGATTTCCATAATGTGCGTTAATTTTTTTACGCATTGTATTCGAGCAATATTTTTGCGAACGAACATACGAAATGAATGAACACAGAAGCTTAGGTGATTATCAATATCCTACGGATATTACTACTGGCAAATCAACAATTTCATTCAGGACTGTAACTAAATCAAACGTAATTTTTCACAACGGATTCTCATTCCCTGCTCGGGAAGCCAAGGCACCGAATTTCTATTCGCACAAGAATCGCGAACATCCTACCGCCGTGTCATCTGAATTCGGGACAGGATGGAAAATTCATCATATTTCCTCCACACGTGCAGCCTCCAAGTGGGAATTCGGAATTTCGAAAAGTTTTCCACTCTCCCCCGAAGATATGTGTTTCGTAAATATTGCGAAATAGAATGAAATCATCCGGTCCTGAATACGAAACGAGCGAGTCCGTTGTGCACTAGCAACTGGAATGTGGACTTGCGCGATTTTTAGACGTTTATTTCCAACAAGGCGTTCGTCAGTGTTTGAGAGATATTTACTGTCTGCTTGTTTTCATTGTTATGTCAAGATCTGAAGTGTGATGCGCTTAATATATCCTTTCCAAAAGAAGAGTTTCCTCCGAAACAAAGATAATTAAAATTAAAACTACATCTTATCTTATGAATCCATCTGAAAAATTGTTGATCACAGTGTAATAACATGAAGTAATTTTTTTTCCAAATGGCACTCCCTGATGCATATTTTTATATGATGTCTTAATAGCCTTTTAGGACAGTATGGATTTATGGCGAATCGAACTCCTGACGATGCTGTGGTTGACCGATGACATCTATCGACAGTTGGAGAAGGGTTTTCATGGGCATTGCCAGGGCATTTGATACTGTCCACCGCGAATAGTATGTAAGCATTATGGAAGACATGAGAACTAGAGACCTACCCTTGGGGCCATTCAAATAACATCTCGGGGATACAACCACGGCCTTCTAAATCCCCTGGCCCGGGCATTGCCAAGACCGGCAACGCTGCACTGAGGGATAGCCACTCGACAGTCGATGCAAAGGAACGTCAGTCTCTAGTGGTAAATAAGTCTCGCGTTTTTGTAGCCTCCGCTTAGTTTAGTGTTCATTCTGGCCATCTATGTGAAAAAATAAGTAAATTTTAGTGGCTCTTTGCGATTGTTCGAGTGCCGTGTACAGTAAAAGTGTTTGAGATATTGAAGTTAGTGAATCTTCCTTGGAATAATAGAATAATTGGTCTATCCATCTATGTAATATCTAACCTATAAATTCAACTTCGACTTGAGATCATCTGCTTTGAAAAATGGTCAAAATGTATTGTATGTAATTATCCGTCTACCAAAAATGAAGGATATTTTAGTTGTTCTGGTTTTCCAAAAGATGAACAGCGTAAACTCTTATGGATGAGAGCCAACATTTTGATTCTGACGATATAATTAAGTTCGATAAACATTTGCAAGCAGATGGAACCATTAAATTACTTTGTTTGAGATTTTCAAAATTAAAAGAAGGCGCTATCCCAAAAATTTTTCCAAATAAACCCTCATACCTTCCGAATCCAAAGAACAAAAAACCAATCCTCAGTGTAGGAGGAAAGTTATTTTACTAGGAATAATAATGAAGCAGAAGCTTTTTTAGGTTCCGATTTAATAAATGATTGCAAAGACCCATTTGAAACTTCTTCGGCTCAAATTGATATATTTATCTGGATGGGAAATTAAACAATGCGATAACGCTAATGACCTGAAATGGATAATTCCTTCTGATTTCATTCACAGCAGATGGTCTCAAGTTACTAATTTGCTTTCTCTTTATGAAAATGCATACGATTTTTTGGGAGATTCCTTGGCATTCTTATCACATAAGAAAAGAATAACGAAAATTTTGACCAACTCAGGCAACTGGAAATTATTATTGATCATTGAGAGTATTATATAAAATTTTATGTTACGTTACTATTTGAGAATTCAAATTTTTCTTGTTATGTGTATAGAGAATTATATATGAGTTGATTCAACTTTGAGATTTATATTAGAAGAGTAGAGCAAGAAGAAGTGATCCGAAAGACAGTTAATATTGACAGTTTTTTTAAAGTGAAAATAAAAGCAATGTTTTCAGCCCGGAAGCTTCAAACATATATCCAGACACAACACAATCTGAAGAAGGTGAGACCGATATATGCTATGATGTTGCCCATTACACATCCTGATTATGAAAAAACAGATCTTCGTTTTTTTTATAAAGAGCCGAAAGCTATCTTTTGTCTGAAAGAATTTCAATTAAACCAATTTCTGGATCATTAAAAAGTTTGTCGTCATTCCTACGGCAGCAGAATCTAGAAAATATTCATCCGAACGTCAATATAGTACTACGTATGGCTCTTTGTACACCAGCGACCAATGGTTCAGATGAGGAAAACTTCCCTTGCTTGAAGAGAGTGAAGAATTACCCACGAATGACTTTATGTCAAGACAAAATAAGAGCTTTATCTCTGAGGTGCAGAGAGTCAGCTAATGAACAGAATTTCGAACGACAATATTATAAATGATTTTCTCTATTTCAGTATCGTAATAAGTTCATTACAGTTCTAAAAGTAGTGCTGTAATGAAACTCATTACAGCATTGTTTTTAGTTATATTTTTCGTTTTATGGTTGTCTGTACTGACCTCCGATCGAATCAAGTTTCGAATCAAATCAATTCAAATTCCGTGATCTGTCAAATTTCGTATGTCACACCAACTGCCAAGATACAAAACAAAAGTCACTAATCTGAATTTTCATTTGAAATTCTAGAGGTTTTCACAAAACTTGACTGAAATAGAGAAAATACCGTCTAATACTCGTTGCAGAAGGCAATTCCAACACTCATGCTATCGAAAACTCGCTCCTTCGTCGCTCGTTTTCGAACTTCGCATTCGTGTTGGAATAGGAGCTCATTCTGCAACTTGTTTTAGAATATACTATTGCGTATACGAAGTCTAGCAAAAGAAGTATTGTAATGTTTGTATGATGTAACTAATATAATACTAATGAACAATCAAAAAAAGAAATATTTATTGTATTGTTTTTTAAATGAGAGTGTAATAAAAAAAAATTCTTCAACGTTTGCCAAATGTATCTTTGTCATACAAGATTATCCCACTTCAAAAGTAGTACATGATTGAGAAATTTTTTCTTGAAATGATTTTTTTTTTATAATTCTTTACTGTAAAAATAAAAAGTTGATGTTACAAGCCTACAGGCGGCGAATCTGTAAATCCGCCGACTGATATTCCGAAGGTTTTATGTTAACAAATTCCTAAGCTCATTGCATGACATCTGAGATCTATTTATTTCAGCTACCACTTACCGCTACAGGCAGCTATTGCAAAACAGCGGAAGCAAGATGGTATATACTCCTGAACTATCAGCATGGGGAGGAAGACAAAAGGTTCATATGCAGCCACTGAAGATCATTCAAAAAGCTTCTTGAAGATAATATATGGTGAAGAAAGATTTTACACCCTTAAGAGCCTTTTTGAGGAAGTGCCTTGAGCAGAAAATGGCTGAGGAATTGACTCTTACCGCCTGAAGAATTGATGAGCAAGATCTACACTTCTGCTCTCTTTTGATGTTAGAGTTGTTTTTGTTTAAGTTTTTGTCCAGAGTACCACCAAAATGCGATTCATTTTGGTGGTACTATATGAAAAATTCGAGTGATTACTTAGTTTAGTTTGTGTTTTTTGAAATTATTTCTGACAGTTGTTTGTTCCCATCACATAATTCATATTTATGGAAAGGAATTTTGTAAATTCAAGTTTGTCTTTATGTTTTTTTCTTGGGAATAAAAGTAATTGATATAATTATCAGTAATCAACAACTTGATTAAAAAATAATGCACTTTCCTTTAACTATTGGAATATCAAGCAACGCTCCTAGGATAGTTCCTTGAAGATTTTCAGATCCAAACAAGAATTAGTTGAAATCTACCGACTGCCCCTCAATTGCTGTTTCATCAAAATTGCGACTGGATAATAGCCAGAGCCGAAGACCGCTTCATCATCGATGTTCAGTATCCTACCAATGATTCAACAGTATCACCCAAATTCGTTCGGCTGACTCCGAAAGAAAAAACAAACCACCAGTTCCATCGCGGATCCTGAACCGTGGCCATCCCAAACAATGGGATAATAATCATTAATTCGCCTCTTTAGCGGGTGTCAGATTTTATCCGTACCCCTAACGGGCTCTCCGGGCCACGGGGCCATTTATCAGGCATCGGCAAAAACGATACATCTGCATTTCAAATCGGCCAATTCTGAACGGCTTAAGGCATCCGAGGCAAATTGAATATTGCCGAGGAAATAAATGTCCAATCAGTGAATTTTATTGAGTTACGCAGATGCGGAAATTCTGGAGGGATGTTCGGAATCGAATTATTAATTGTCAGGGGGGAGGAATTGAATTATACTTAACACGTTTGAAGTCGTTGTAGAGTTCTTGATGATAAAAGAAAGTTCGGAAGAAGTTGTTGGAGGAGAGTTTGTTCTACTTAAAGCCCATGGTATCATTATTTTTAAGAAAGAACAAAGAAAATCCTGTTATTTGATAAAACTTGGATTAAGGTTTTTTTCCACTGCGTTTATACCAAAAAATTTTGCTTGCAAATCAAGTTCAGCAAACTTTGTACAAGAAATAACAGTCCAGAATCTTATTCTGATTATTCAGAATAAATAGTATTGATAAGTACATGGATACTGATGAAAGGGTGTTTTTCTAACTTGTGTATTTTGTATCGTGATTTGATCGCTCCAAATCATTCCTATCAGACACTGACGAGTGTAGTTTCTGTGAGGAGGAGGAACAAACACCTATTCACCTAGTAAGGGAATGGTTTGCCACTGTAAGACAAAAGAAAACAATGCCTTGCAGAATTGAGTAATTAGCATCGATGAAGTATATCCAGATATTGGATTTCATTAGATCTCTGTAACTGGACGGCGAGCTGTAAAGGGTGTTGTGAGGGGCACTGTCGTTAGGATCTTCTATGGGTGTTCTTCGAGCTTAAATATGAGCAATCGAAAAATGTCTAGACATCAACCTGAAGAGAAACCATACCTACTAACGTAATCCGCTCCAGCATGGTAACATCTAGCACTCTGAAGTCCTGTTCAAATATTTCGGAACAAAATACTTATAGTGGGTTTCACAAAACTTTTATTGTGCGATCAAAAAAACCTTACGTTTATTCGAACCAATAAAACACAAAATTTTTTCACCTTTAATAGTAATGTGAAAAAAAGGCAAGAAAATTCCATTTTGCCATTTGTTGGTTAACGGACTGTATCTTCGTCAATAGTGGGGAGAAAGCTGAGGTTATTAGACAATTTTATATCCTAATGTACCCTTAGAAATCGGTAGATCGATCGATTCATACTGTGGATCTGTCGAACCGCAGGCTTTCATTTCTTCTGAAAATTACTCACAAAACACTGATAAACACACTCTTCAAACAATAAGTTTTGGCTGGTCGAATACTGTGAAGCTGACGAACCACAGGTTCTCATTCCTGAGGAATCATGAAAACAAAAAAATCGTAAATCTGATCGTGCAACCTCTTCGTGGTATGCCTTGGGTAACGCTGATGATGGCGGTAATTCGATCAATAATATTTAAGTCGTCAGAAAGCGAAAAAATAGTTTTTCATTCAAACTTTCCAAATTTTTTTTCGGAATAAACAAATTTTTTAAAATTTATTTTCGATCTTCCAAAAATACAAAATTAACTTATAACTGAAAAAATTAAATTAATGATTTTCAATAGATGAGCTCAAGTTTAAGGAACAAAAACCTTGTTCCCTCAATTCTTTCAAAATTTCCATCGATTGGTCCAGGAAAACCGCTTCACCGATCAATCTACTGATTTAGAGGGGCGTTTGGGGTACATTTGGCTGTAAAATTCTTCTATAACTTTAGCTTTCCCTTCAATATTGATGAAGATACAGTCCGTTAACCAATAAATGGCAAAATGGCATTTCCTGGCTCTTTTTTCACCTTACCATTACAGGTGAAAAGAAATTTCTTCTTATTTAATCATAAACGTCTTTGTAGGAAATTTTCTACTGGAAAAAAAAAAGCTGCATCGGTCTAGCTCAAAAAATTTTTTCCATGCGCGTAGAGCAAAAATAAAAATTTGAAAAATAAAAAAAATATATCTTTGTGCTTTATCCGAAGATTGCATGGCTGCCGGTACTCTGAAAAACTGTTAACCAATAAATTCAGAAACTAGAGTCTTCAAGCTTCAAAAGTTGATTTTCGTAGTTCTCATACGACCATTTTTCACTGAGGTACAGCCTGTTGAATAAATTTTGAAGATTTTTCTGTTCCTTTAATTGTTGCAACAAGTGTAGTACTCCGAAACGACCTCCTAACACTATATCGTAAGGGTGCATCATGCAACATCAACAGAAATATCAGGTAACAACAATATTTTAAGAATAATAATTGGATTTAATAAAACTGTGAAATATCTCTTGCTATATTAGCCGGTCAGAGGAAAAGTGGTATAAGTCACGAAGTCCGAATTTTGGAGTTATACCGATATTTGGGTACATAAGGTTGCATATCATTCATCTTATAAGTGGTATAAGTTAAATCATCGTTTTGACCTATCAATGCGATTTTTAATCAATTGCAACGTGAAACATTAATTTCCCAACATTTCACGTAGTTGGATTAATCACTTTTCCTCTGAGCCACTCGAATAATTAATATGTTAATAAATTCTTGTTATGTTATGTTATGAGTTGTTAATTGTCATTGTCATCGACAATTAACAACTCATAGACCGATCTATCTGCTACGCTGATTCGATGAAAGCACGTTAATACAATTTTCTTTATGATCCAATTTTGACTAGCTCATCTTTATATGAAATTAAATATTTTCCTTCAATCCCTTGGCTGCTTCCTTAACCAGAAGGAAAACTCTTCACTCTGACCAAACGAGATACCTACTCGAGCGGTAAATTTAAACATCAGAAACATTTCAATCCCACCTCATACTTCATATTATAGTCGAAATCGAAGGTTCATATTCTCCTCCTTATCTCCTTCGATTGTCAACACATCCCCAGTATCTTCTCCCAGCGTCAAAACATCAGAGCTTCAATCCCGACCCCTCCGGGTCGATTTATGTCGCGACACTTTAACGACACCAGATAAGGACGTCGAAGAGATGAATTAAGTGGCAGTTATAATGGGAAAAATGAGATTTCTGTTCGAAAATTCCACCCGGTCCCGTTTATTTAGATACCATTTCATAAAAAGTCGAACCCCAAGCGGTCCCCTGATTTATGGAACGCGTCGCAGCCGACTACGTCTTGTCTGTCGTCGTCGTTTCCCTTCGAACTGGAAGAATTCGAAATTCGAATGTAATAAAAGTGGAGAACGGTTCTCGACGGCGATGAACAACTGGGCCAGGCGGAAACACGAACTTCGCTCTGCCGGAGCACGCGAATTCACGAACGCTCTTACAACCGGAGGCAAGTTGTGTTTTTGTTTGGTTTAGTTTCGACTGCCTTCTGCATAAATTCATAATTGATGGGGAATAACAAATGGTGGAGGTGTGTTTTCATTCTCAGTCACTTATCCGAAACATATTTGTTCGTCTCGTTGATTGTTATCATCGAGTGCATTAGAAGAAGTTCTCTCTCTTTTTCTTTGTCTCTCTCTTCGTGAAATATTCCAGGGGATGTCTGAAAATGTCTTCCACTTCTAGACTTTCACCAAATATCGATAAAAATATCTCCACTTATCTTCGAAAGACTGAAGATTTTACATTTTTTCACAATCTATAAGAGTTTCAAACTAGGAATTGAGGAAAATAGTTATAACATGATGAAGACTACTTTGGAACTCTTGAGAAGAAGTTGACCGTTTGCACAAACAAAATATCAAGACACAACTTGGCAAATTATCTGCATTGTTCGTGTGAAAAACATCCTTCATCGACGTATTTGATGACAATATTATTGATTCTTTCAAATAAAATTACTCACTTCAGTATGACTCACGAATCATCAGCGATTAAGTCCTATTCCTAGGTATTGAATCAATTAAGGAAAATTAATTTCTCAATCTCTTTCTAACCCAGTCTCTGAAAAAAAATTAATATAAAAAATTTCAAATGAAAGAAATGTCGCCAAATGCCAATTGGGGTATCAAATATCCACAATTCTGCATTTTCTTTATATGGTGGAAGATGATTTCGACTAAGATGTCTAAAAATATGGTGTACTAGTGTTTACCACAGGAGCACTCTGAGCACAGCTTCCCCAATAAATAAAAAACACAACGAACGCATTAAAATGGAAAAAAAGCTAAATTAAAATAAAATTAATATATTTCAACTTGTAACATGAAACGCAATTATTGTTGTGAGATCGTGTATTAAATTAAGCGTGTGCGTTTACGCGTTTACGCACTTCCGTGCGTAAACGTCTCAATTCTGTATCCGACTACTTCTGGCCCTTCGAGTCCAAGATCCAGTTCAGCGTCAATTCATCGTATAATTAATCGAGACTATCATCCGGATGAAATAGGGACGCTTTCGTTTAAATTCAATTAGTTTGCTGTTGATAATTATTGCCAAGACATTTCATTTTTTACATGGCTTCGAAACCATCAGAAACTCAATACATTACCGGTATATTCGTCAGTCATTTAATTTGCAGTTGAAGGCTATTTATTCTAACTGAGATTTTATAATGCTCTTCCGAGATCCCTTCAACAAACCAACAACCTGAGATTATTAAAAAAGAATGAACTGAATTTGGAACCATGCACCGCAGAAGAATTCTATAATTATTGTCGATCAGCTTGATTAATAAACCAGTATGACTTGTTTCAATTTCATCACTATATTAAAATTTAATTATGTGATAATTTTTGAAATAAATGTGTGTATTATTATTATTATGTGAAAATAATCTGATGTAACGACATAAAAAAAGCGTTTGATAGTGTTTGGTGTGCCATCAACTGCAATGCCTAGCTTACCTTCTGAAGATAATCAACCAATTCCCAACCGTAAGAAAAATTCAAGTCCAAGTGTAAAATGAAAAATCACCACCATTATCATCACAGCAAGGCCTCCCACAAAAATCTCCTCTCTCTCCAATTCTTCACAACCTATTTTGCCATGACATATATGATAGCAGAAACCCTAAAGAATACCACATTAACATGAAAGCATATATGATACAATCCGCCGATGATACAGCACTTATCACCCATAATAACACAACTTCTCAATGTATGGATAAATGGCAAAAACTTACGGATGTGACTGTTGCATGGATGGGACGGTGGAGAATAGAACCAAATCCTTCAAAATCGAAGCTTGTCATTTTTAATCACAAAATCAGGATGAACTCTCTACATATCAAAATAAACAACAACACAATAAGACCTACAAATACCTGAAAGTACTTGGGAGTATACATAGACAACAATCTCAGCTTCAAAGCCCACATCAAAGCCCAAAAAACAGTGGCGATCACGAGAACTGGACATATTAGATCCCTCACCTACATAAACCTGGGTATTAATGTGAAAATTGCCAGCTCAATATACTAGATGATATGTAGGCTCTCACTGGAATATGGAAACACCATTTTCCTGAACTGTTCAAAATCAACTCTGAACATTTTAGAAAAGGCTGAAAGAGATTTGGGAAATCAATGAATAGGTGGAATAGTTCCCAATTCGCTAGGTCTGGATACGCCACTGGGTTACACACAAATTTTCATCATTTTGCTCAAATTCTCCTGACGACAAAAGTTCGCAGTTTTCCCCTCATTTACTCAGCTGAAGCCATAATTTTTTAATAGATTTGGATGTCGTTTCTGAAGTAAAAAAAAAAAAATTTCAGGAAAATTTTGTCTGTCAATATCATTTATTCGGATACACAGTATCAGTTATGGTATTTCATTTTTCATTTCTCCATCAACATGTTCAGTACATTTATACAAATCATCTGGGGTTCAAAGGTTGGGAGATTGAAATCCGAAAATTGTTTTAATTATGTCGATTTATACAGTCATGTATCTACAATGTCCCAAACTGTACTGAATATCTTCTTCCAGTGCCGTGCCAGATTTCAGAGGTTGGCTATCATCATGTTGGTCAACTCATGAAATCTATCTATTTACTTAATATAAAAATTTGTTTTTTTTTTCTGGTCCTCTTTCTTTGATAATAATACATAATCCCGATGATCATTGGGGATACAGTTTCCTTCGAGAATCTGAAAATCCAAATAAAATTTAGCTCAATTGTCCGGAACCTCGTATTCGACAGAAAAACCATTCGTTTCGACCCTTGGAAAGTTTGCTGAAAAACGTTACTCCCCAGTGAGCAGCACAGTTCCCCCTGCGCATATTCTGAATAGCTCCTAACAACCCGAAATTCCTCCGCAACACATGTTAACGAGTTTTGTATTTCAAGAGTGTTAAAATTAGACTGACAAAGAAACGACTTTTCCGCAACGCTAACGAAGGTAATTTGTTAAGGGGCCCTTCCGCGCCATCTCTCAGCTAGTTGGCAGGGTCGATCCCGATCTATTTCTCGATAAGATCAAAGATTTTCACCCTCTC
This sequence comes from Hippodamia convergens, assembly GCA_038502775.1. Taxonomy (NCBI): domain Eukaryota; kingdom Metazoa; phylum Arthropoda; class Insecta; order Coleoptera; family Coccinellidae; genus Hippodamia; species Hippodamia convergens. The sequence continues at coordinate 7,742,321 of CM076609.1, read as the reverse complement.
CATCTTGTTAACGATGGATAGGGCGAGTCACAATTCATTCTGAATGTTTAAGTGAATCAGTTGTAGAAGATGGGATTCCACAGGGTTATTTTCTTGGACACATCATTTCATTCCGTGCTATCATAAATATTCTTAATGATAACAAGACAATTTAATTTAACTAAAAATCTCAATTTCCATTCTGTCGATTTGAAGAGATAGCCCTGAACGTAGGTTTCGACCTTTCCATATAATTAGGGGAGAGTTGGATGAAACGGTAAAACGTTGTCTTACCCAAAACTCCGTAGCCAAGCTATTGATAACTGCTTCTTCTGCATAGTAACTTCTCCATTGTCACTTCCTCCCATATATGCTTTAAATACTAATAATTCCTGAATAGATCGATGATAATATATAAAAAGTCATTTATGTGATGAAAGTAAAAGTAGCCTGTTCAGTCCCCCTAGTCGGCTGAAACGGGATGGTTTATGGATGAAAGTGTACATTCAATGATAATGGGAGTCAAATAAATTTACTGAAAAAAAAATTCTTTGCCTTTACGGGTGCCACATCGAGAACATTTTTGAAACATAGATAAATTCAAAATAAAAATCTTCGAAATGAATACCATTTTCAAATCCCAACCTCGTGATAAAAGATCTCTGAGCCTGGGAATTGAAAATGGTATTTCTTGACGGTTGAACTAGCCAGGTAGTCCAGTAAACGAAGGTCTGAAATCACTTTTTTGCGGAAAGAGCTGCATTTTTGATATAATGATTGTCACTAAGGTAGGAACTCATGTTCAAAAATGCAGGTTCCCAAATTTTCAGGAACCTTGGAAAATTCGTGAAAATGTCGAAAAAGTTACGTTTTCTCGGAAACTAGAAGGTTTATATCGAAAAAAGTTTCAAACAAAAGTTGTAGAGCGGAAAATTTTAGTAAACCTGATGGCTTTTTGTATTCTCGTGGTGTTAATATCAACTAATTAGAGGTGCATTTATGTAATGGCGTCCTCAGTTGCTAACTTCATTACGTTCGGATAGCCGAAGACCGAGCCGAAGACGCTCCAAGAGAGCTAGTGGTTTTACCGAGGGTTTTATTATTCCCTTTTATGATGTATATGTTTATGAACTGCAGGGCGAAATGCGCCAGCACCCTTACCAATGCTATGCGAGTTCAAGAATGAAGACAGCTTTCTTTCAAATCTGCGAGAAAACTACACTTATATTTGTTTCTCTTGTGATTTTACACCTGAATTTTTTTAATTGGATATTACTGGGTAATTAGATGTTACCATTCCATGCAAGAATATGAAATTTCATCGAATAATCTGTCATTTGGAATTTTGGAAAATAAAGAAAATGAAAGAAAAATTGTTGATGGCACACCCTCAAGAGTTTTTCAGAAATATGATGCACAATGTACAAAATTCATACAAGTTCTACAATCACGGAAGTTCAATCTAATTTTTTTTGTTGAAATATAGATATAAGTGAGTCCAAGAAGCTCATTGTACCAGATGGAATTTTTTAGCTCATTGTACCAGATGGAATTTTTTTCGAATTTTTACCAAGCTTAACACTTTAAAAAGTGTAGTAATTTTTGGAAAAATTCAATAGAAATGTTCTGCTCTAAACTGAGCAGTTTTAACTTGAAAGTTCTGCATTCAAGGGACGACATGCAAAGCGAAAGTTGGCAGTAACCTAATGGAAATCGATATAAATATTTCAACGGATTGATTAATAAAAGGTTGGATGAAGATTTCGATGTGAGAATATCGCTAATTTTGTAGAAGTTTGAGTTGTTTAACTCCTTGATAATGTAATGTATTTTTATATTTGAAGGAATTCAATCTCCTCCTATATTTACTGAAAAGGTCATTATTCCTGTAGCACCAGATAAAGATTAACATTCTACATTACTACAAAAATATGCTACAAAACGTTACCTAAATTGAATGTGATTTACCTATTGTGATATACAGGTTATATATACCAAGTTCGACGGCCTATTAGGCGTTTCTGGGGAACTGGACCTATAAGAAATCTGAAAATTAGGATTAAATTATTGTTTGACATTATCTACCGATCTGAAATATTCTTGGAGCCTGACCACTTTCAGTTATACAGGGAGTGAAAAAAAAATAAAAAATTTTTTTTTCTGCTTTTTGGTTTTCGAATTTGATAGAGTACGCAATTCTTAATGCATTCGTACTCAAATCGTTTGCATTCGTCGGAATACTTTCCAAAATATCGAGAAAAAAAGGGAGATAAGTGTATTCGGTATTATGTTTGGTTGTTCCTAACCTAGATATCGTAAGCACAAACTGTTTTCACATTTTTGAAGGCGAAGACTGTGGAAATATTGTACAATTTCAGAATTTTGAATTACCCGTCACAGGGTGTTCCAAATGGTGGTTCAAAAATTAGGATCAAAATTGGCTCATAACTTTCGTTTTTCAAATTAGAACCTTATTTTTTTCTGATTGCGTTGGATTCTGCGAAGAAAAATGATGATAATGTTCAAACATGTTGATGTTCCTAAAATTACTTTTTGTTGAGTTAATCAGGATTTTCTGTTTCTATTCGTGAAATCTGTTTTACATCAACATTATAAATGATTTCAGAAAAGAGGGAGTCACTAGTGAGTTATTTGAGTAATTTATATTCTATGACCAAGGTCATTGTTGATATAAAACAGATTCTATGAATTTGACGCTACGTACTACATGAAATCAGGAAATCCTGAATAACTCAAGAATTATTATTGTTAGGAGCATTAACATGTTGGAACATTATCATCATTTTTCTTCGCACAATCCCACGCAATCATAAAAAAATAGGGTTCTAATTCGAAAAACGAAAGTTATGGGTCAATCTTGATCCCAATTTTTGAACCTACATTTGGAACACCCTGTGACGGGTTTTTCAAAATTCTGAAAATGTACAATATTTCCACATTCTTCGCCTTCAGAAACGTGAAAACAGTCTGTGCTTACGATATCTGGGTTAGGAATAACAAACATAATACCGAATACACTTATCCCCCTTTTTTCTTCAGCTTTTTCTCGATATTTTGAAAAGTATTTCGACGAATGCAACGATTTGAGTACGAATGTATTCAGAATTCAGAAAAGAAAAAAAAAGTTGAAAATTTTTTTTCCACTCCCTATATTAAGTGAAAGTGATCAGGCTCCAAGAATATTTTAGAACGGTAGATAATGTCAAACAATGATATAATCCCAATTTTCAGATTTCAAATAGGTCCAGTTCTCCCGAAACGCATAATAGGCCGTCGAACTTGGTACATCCTGTATACCTTATCATTTTCTTCGATAGGATTTTCATTTTTGTTTGGGTCCTAGTCCTTCATATTAGATTTGAATATTATATAATGCTACTTGCAATAGTATAAGAACGATGTGAAAGTGAGATAATTTCGATATGCATTTTCGTCAATAATCTCACTCTAATTTTATAAATTGACATTTTGATAACAGGGAAACCTTTAAATCTAAGCATGATCAAAGAGACTCATTATTGACACTTGTATTTCGAAATAGAAAGAGTCAGTGCATAATTTTCTGCTTAAATAAGAGATCGAACTGAGTACCATTCTGCTGACCTACACAACCAATAGTCGAATGGGGAATAATCCGAAGAAAATAATCTTCGATAAGCTATTATAATGTTTAAAGTTCGAAATATTAATAATATTAATTTGAGAAACATTTCAGACAAGCCCTTAATGTGTTTTGACAAAATATTTTCAAGATTGACAAAAAACAATCCTTCTCGTTCATTTACTCTTGTAAATATCAAACTTCGAGGAACTTTTTGAAAGCCGAAAAAGTTCTGAGTATTGCTCAGTTAGTTCTCCGAAGTTTTTTGATCGATTTCGATCGAAAAACTAGTGGTTCGTTAAATATTAGATGTTGTTGTTTAATGATCAAATCAATAATTATTTAGTTGAAAACAATCCTTATGGAAGGTATGAGTTTCTCTCGACGAGTTGTACGAAAGATTACAATGATTGCAAGAGCGAATTTATCATCCACGGCTGTATTAAAGAGCCTTGTTATTTTCGTTTACAAACATGAACGTAATAAAATGGGAATGGTAAAACTACCTGCTTCCTTGCTCTCTACTTGCCGCGTCTTCGGCTATTCGTACGTAATGAAGTTAGCAACTGAGAATGCCAATACAGAAATCCATCTCTAATTAGTCAATATAAACACCACGAAAATGCGCAAAGCTATCTTGTCTCCTAAAATTTCCGCTCTACAACTTTTGTTTGAAACTTTTTTCGATAAACCTTCTAGTTTTCGAGAAAACGTAACTTTTTCGACATTTTCACGAATTTTCCAAGGTTCCTGAAAATTTGGGAACCTGCATTTTTGACCATCAGTTCCTACTCTAGTGACAATCATTATATCCAAAATGCAGCTCTTTCCGCAAAAAAGTGATTTCAGACCTCGTTTACTGGACTAAGGAGCGTAGACAAGAGCAAGGTCGTACGGGGCATCCTTTAATTTTCAATAGGTGCTTTGAAATGCTTGGTTTTTCCAGAGTACAACTAATAACTCTTGATTTCAGAACACTCCCTCGCATATTGCTCAATTCTGCTATTCAATTTTTAACAAGGTCAGTCAGTATGTCTTGGACTTTTTTTGTATTACTTTTTCATCATATAATGTTTTCTATATCCTCCTTAGTCCCGACATCATATCAAAGGTGATATAAAGATTGCACTTAGGAAATTTTGTTCATTAAACACTGAAAAAGTCATACACATTTTTTGAAAAATTTTGCTCAAAGAAAAGTACAAAAAAATATGTCCAATGCGATGACCATCAAATGAAAGTTTCCTAAGCCATTATTTTTGACTGTCAAGTACGAAAATAGGGTTCATTTTCCACAATAAAGTTTGGTGTCTTATTCACACCCTGGGTTTTCACATTTCTAGGCATTTTTCAATTTACTCGCTGCAGTTGTAAATGGCAGCCATCATGAACACAAACTTCATAATTAAATACAACACACTGCAATATAGCATCGAAACAGCTGCAAATCCAAGACGTTCTTTCATTCATCCAATACGTTGAATCGAAGGATTTACTGCCGTAAATTCATTACGTTAATTTGTATATATAAAAATGAATTGCTGTGCGTTAGGTACGCTAAAACTTGAAGACGTCTGGACCAATTTGGCTAATTTTGTTCTTGACTTATTCGTGGAATTCCAGGTGAAAAAATATGAAAATGTAAGGTATTCAATATGGTTTTTCCTTAGAAATGGAGGTGATTGATTATCATTGATTTTCGATGATTATTGATGTTTGACAATTAAACATCGAAGTTTCGAAATTGATCTTGCATTATTTATAACATCGTTACATCTTTTTCTCGATTTCAATAATTTCTTCAAGTGAGGAGGAAGCAAAGTTTGCACAAAACACCAATGTTATCAAGTAAATAATTAATTATTATTTCGATAAACAACCGGTATCGTATTCGGTTATCTATGTCAATATCGGCTTCGGTGATCATTTGTAAAAGGGACATTTGAAGCGTCTAAATGCAAAACCAGACATTTGATGTATGAGCCGTTCCGAGCAAAACGAGAAAAACCTGCCAAAATCATAGTTTTGAATTGAAAAACTACAAGTTTTGACTATTTGAATTACGAATAAAGGCTTCCAAAGTCTACTTATAACCTGAGGGAATGAGAATCAGATTGCCAGCCATTTGCTTTATTGTAATCCTTTTTTTCGGAAAAATGTCGAATGTCTGGTTTTGCATTTAGACGAAATTCAAGTTACGTCCTCTTATTGCAATTGATCTTTTATGATAGATACAACTCACCTCAAAGTGTGCGAGAACTTTTTGTCAACTTGGTTAATTTCAATTCGCGATGCCGAGAAGAAGAAGACCTGACATAAGAAACGCGTCACGGTAGGGCCCATGCATTGAGGGGGTTGACTGGTTATTTGATTATAGGAACATAATTTCAGTTGTTTAGGTATGGGACGTATATATACGAAAAGTTAGGGAAATACAATTGGATCTGGTAGACTGTGTGGCAATCAGAATCTAGGCTTCTTCAAAATTTTTCGTGTTTGAAGATATTTAGAAAGGAAAATCACACATTTTATTCCTGATTCTCTAATGATTTCTGCGCTTGTTAGCATGAGAATGCGAATACACAAGTTCATGCGTTATTCAAAAATTTTTATACGAGCAGCAATTTCTTTATAGCTGTGCTTCTACTTCAATTGAGGCATGCCTCCTTCATCATAGTGGTACAAACACGAAAGAATGATATACCAATACTAAAATTTTGAAAGGAATTCGAATCCTCAAAAGGCAAATATAGGTACTCACTTAATTTTTCAAGTTGTTCAATCTTGGTTGATTTGGCTCTGAGATGGTGACCCTTCGATGACCGTGTAGATGTAAGGCGCATGCCTATAGGTTACCTATGTCCTGTTATCAGTATATTTTTTCCTACTTCGATCGGACTAGCTAGGTCCCATCCGTGAGAAAGACAGGATGATAGTTCACATAAAGCAGCTAAGACGAAAAAGATTCAATAAAGATAGAGAAAAAGAAACCGCAGTAACAAAATAAAACCGGAGGGTTTTAGAAACTAAGAAATTAGAAAACGACGGATTAATAATAATAATAATAACAATAACTTTGATAGCCGTTTTGGGCAGAAGAATTCTCGATGTCCAACATATTGGACATCAGGACTCAGGAGGATATAGCAGGGTTGCTAAGATAGGGATGGTTTAAGGAGGGTATACTACTGTTCGGAAGGAATTATGAACGATCAGGTCTCAATTCCGATCCACCACGGTTTTCGTTTGAAGAAGCCATCTCAGGAGTTCATTTCCGGTATCAAAGACTTCGTACAACGTGGTGTGCCGTACAGCAACCGAAACGTGCAGTTTTTGTAAGAGATACGGCCGACACCGAAACCTCCATCATTAAACAAATTGAAACGGAATCGCAAAAGACAAATACTCAACACGCTGGCAGAACCATCCTAACCACGACAGCGGCTCGACGTTATTTATACAGCTGAAAGGTACCAACATTTCAAGTTTGTGCGTGTCCCCTGCCCATTCTCGCCATCTGAAAAATATCAGTTACATCCACACATAGTGCTCTCGCCCGGTCCCCTAATGAGGTCTCGAATTTACACATTCTCCGGCAACTCGAAACGACAGAACATGTGTAGAATTTTGTCGGGACCCGGCTAGACCGAACGTTGCCCGATTATTCGCGTCAGTTTGGACGCCGTTTTCCTTTGATGTTCCCTGATCTTATTTACGTCCCTGGCTGATAAATAATCGCAAATGGGCCGCGCTGAAAGGCGCAGGAGCAGTGGCGGCGGCGCGAAATAAATTACTGAATAATTGGTCCAGCTCCTTTGTAGCTTGATTACGACGAAACGTTGATTTATCGTTTTTCTTCCCGGGTGGAGATTTGGACGTCGCTATGAGTTATGGGGGGATTGCAGGAGGTGGCCGACTAGCAATGTGCGGACTTTGGTATCGGTACTTTGTATGACAAAATGGCTGGATGTTATCCAACTTTTTTAAATAGGGTGTAACTGTATCTGTGCTGACCAAGCAACGGACAGGTTAGGAGGTGTTTATTGTACTCTTTGAAGATTTTTCAACCATTGCGCTTTTTGCATACGCGACTATTATCGCAATGGTGATTTGATAGTAACATTCATATCGTGCAGAATTTAAACTGTCACTTCTGGGCCAACGGAAATCTAAGGCAGGAACATGAACGATCACTGCATAGCCGTAAAGTTATTGTTTGAGCTATCATGTCTGGCATGATAGCATGGCTGGTCCATATTTTTTTGAAGACCGACGACCGACGAAGATGAGCCTTTACAGTGGATGGTATTGCGATATGTAAAGAAAGATTTTGGTTCCAGAGCTGCAAGAGGTTGGAGGTTTTAATGTTGAAACATGGTTTCAACAAGATTGTGCCATCTGTCACACTGCCAGCCAATCACTTGAGCTTGTCAGTACTCTTTTTCCGGAAAAAGTGATCTCTCGTTATGTCAATATCAACTGACCACCGAAAAGTCTCCAGACTAGCACCTCTTGATTATTTGTCATGGGGATACTTAAACAAAAAAGTGTACTGGTAAAATGGGGTAACTTTGAACCGCGGGGAAACTTTGAACAAAAATTAATTTTGTTATATCGACTTATGGTTAGATTTAGCGACATCTGGTTTTCACTACTCAATTCGTAACACATTCAAGAATGGCAGGACAGCATATACATGAAAATAATTTCAGAGAGTTAGCAATCCTCACATGTTACTTCGAAACTAAAATATCCACGTTCGATATGTTCTGCAAACTTTTGTTGCTGTAACCGTAAGTATTTGCATTACATGCTCGCAAAGTATATCTGCTACAACAGTACATCATCCTAAGCAACAGTATACCAAGGGAATTTCAAATACTTCAACACATTTTGTTCCATTTATACTTTCAGAGAACAATGTGCTTAGTCATCGTTTTCGGGATAACTTTGAAATTGTTCAATGAAGCTCAAGATTTGAAACTAACTCAGTTTCTTCTTGTGGAAAAGAAAACATGGTCCGGGAAAATATGCCACTAATACCTAGTTCAGGTTCAGGAATCTCAGGGAAAGCTTCCGGTGGAATAAATTGAGAAAAAAAAATTTCTTTCGTGAGTTTTCCTGGCAATAAGTACCCGATGAGGAAATTATGCACAGCTCGGCAACACCCCAAGGTAGGCAGAAAGGAAGGAGCCCTCTTGTTTAGTTCAAATCATCTTCTACAAAATATTAGTTCAATTCAGTTCATACCAACTTTATTTCTCAGGAAAACTTCGGTTTCTTGATTCATTTTTTGTGATAATGAATGCCTGATACTATTTCGAAAAAAAATTATTTTTAGTATATTATGTACATATTCCTATTCCACATAATTTATTTCGAGTATTTTCAAGTATTTTTGGTATTGAGGAAAGAGAAACTCTCTCAGGGAGGTTGAATCGAAATCCCGTGGTTTCTTCATAGTCGTGCGATGTGGCATATTTGGTATTTTAACCTGAAAAATTTTGAAAGCCAAAAAAGTGCCCATACATTAAGAAAGGTGAAACTTTATCAAACAAGCCTACGTACCAACTCACTGATTTTTGCGCACATAAATCGTTGGGTGCACTTTCTCTTCGAATTTGTCTAGATATGCAGAGATCTAAATTTTTTTCCACACCTCCCTCTCTCTTTTCTTCTTTGAGTTCATATTAGCTTGTCTGTACCGAAATAGTCATGAAATATACCAATAGATATGAGAAGAACCGTTAGCATAATTGAAATTTTTTTCTTATAAAAATATCCGATTTATATTATAAGCAAAACTATATTTTTTATTCAAACGGAGAAGAAAATTCGGCAAAAATGGTTGCTATGAAAATTTAAAAAATATGTCCATTCTATGGTGATGTTATAAGAAAAGCACTAACGGCTGTGGACCATTATTGAATTTTGCCATGAATATTTGATATATTTCAATCATATTTTCTAATTGTCCTTGCCAATTTTCATTCAATTGAGTCACATAGTGTAGTTTTTGAAAACATATATGAATTCAAAATAGTAATCATCGAAATGAATACCATTTTCATTTCCCAGGTTCAGAGATTTTTTATCATGAGGTTGGAGAATTGATGTCGATTTCGATTTTGTCATTGGATTTCAGCCTCATTTGGCATCATCAGTAGCCCATACACCTCAGGACAAAAACCACCATATTTGAAGTAATTAGGTGTGATGTTCTGAGTAGCAATTACACTGCGCAAAAAAAAATTAACGCACATTCTGAAAATCTCAATTTTAATGAGAGTTAACTCTTCATTGACTTCACAACTTGTTTTTTATGTTCTCTCGGGAAGGTTTTGAATGAAATAAGACAGATTAAATGAAAGAAAAATTCAGGATTTCATCCAATAATACTGCCATGCTGATAAGTGATTTAATACTTGGTATTTCCACCCATTGCGTTAATTACCGCTCGGCAACGACGGTTCATACTCGACGGTGATCTTAAAATGTTCTGAACTAATCCTTCCCAGATTTCTCCGAGTTGGATTCCTAAGTCATTAAGAGTAGCTGGATGATTTTCTGAACTTCTCAGCCTTCTATTGAGGTTGTCCCAAACCTGCTCAATCAGATTGAGATCTGGGCTTATTGCTGGCCAATCCATTCGAAAGACTTCAACCTCTTCAAGGTCCTGAACGATGCGCGCACGATGGGGTCTGGCATTAACACATGTTAGAAAAAAACCCTGTATATTCTCTTTCACTCAATGAGATTCCAGCAGTAGCCCTAAATCAGGGCCCTCGTAAAAAAACGAACGCTCACAGTCACAGGCTTAATAGTGAAATTGTAATATAAGGATATTCAGAGACTATACACGGTAAAAGTGTGTTTGGTGTTTCAATAAAGAAGGGAATATAATTCCTTACAAAATGTTTTTTCAAATTTTTTGAATATAATCCTATATGTATAATAAAGATTAAGTTAAAGGAAGTGAACAGGAAGATTGGTGGAGTTAAGTTCTTTCATTCATCAACCTTCGTTTCGGGTGGAACTCCTTAAGGGTTCTGACATAGTGAAGGGAATTAAATTTATCAGTGATTTCTGCAAATTCTTATGACCTCAACGAATAGAGGACTTGTGAGATCTTACATGCAGCCAAAAAATTGGATATAGGTTACTATGTGACTTGAATACTCTGGATAATAATTGGATCAATGATTTTCTGAAAAAAAAAAATTTTTATCATAGTCAACGTACAAAAATAAGTAAAAGAAAAAATTTTGTCATGTTGATTAATGCCAAGACAAGACCGGATTTCTCACATTATCAAAAAGTCATCAGGTCTGATGTAGAGCCAAGATGCTAACTTAAAACTCTTTTACTTCACAAGTCCTTAGTTCACAAACTCTACACGGTGGTCAAAATAAGTGACTTGGCCGTTTCTCTACCGCTCTTCATAACTTTTATCATATACAATAGTTCTTATAGTAACCAAACGATCAAGTCGCTCATTTTGACCATGATGTAGAGTTTGTCAAATAAAGACTTGTAAAGTTAAGGACTTTAGAGTTAGCAGCTTGGCTCTTCATGAGATCTGAGATCTGATAACTTTTTGACAATGTGAGAAATACTGTCTCGTATTGGCAACATTTTGAATGAAAATGTTCCTAATTGGATACCTTTTCCAGTTTACCTGGAACCTGATTCAATGAAGTTGGTAAGTCTGGAAGCCTGATCTCAGAATATCCAATAATGATCCTCTAGAGATCAGTTGTCACATCGATTTTTGTATCCCCGTAGGAGTGAACACAAAATCCACATACCGCTCTCCGGGAAGTATTTATACCTACTTGAAAAGTTTCAATTAAAACCTGTAGCACCTCTTGTCGAGCGGATCTGTGAACATATAACATAACAGAATCGAATATGGAGTCGGTACGAGAACTGGTATAAGTAATGTCCTATCTGGATGTAATGTTATATGAGTGTCGTGTAATTTACAGCCGGGGCTCGAGCCTGCGTCCCCCGTCTGTGTAACAGCCGCCTCATCGGACACCGGCGTATAAATCTAGAAGGCTGGTCGCTTTGCGGTCGCGTACAGACCGAGTATTTTATGAAATTTCTTGACAACTCCGTTTGGGTCGGCCAGGGGAGACGGGGGGGCCCTTCAAACTTGTGTCTTTCTGCTTCGCGGGACAGCTTTACGGCGTTTCGATCACCGATGATTGGGGCCATACGTTATGGCAACGAGGTAGCGGAAAGGATCTTTTGAAATGCAGGTTAAAGGCATGTTCGAAGTTCCTTCTATTTTTCCTAATTTCTCCTAGTGATAGAGGTTAACGCAACGACAGGTTATTGGTTGGAATAAGCATTTCTCTCGAAAGAGTTTATTTCCGGCAGTCAGTCCGACAACCGCCTCAAGGTTCGAATATCAATGTCCCCTTAGAATCTTCGAATATTTTGAGCAAGAGTTGATATCTGACAGAACTGCCAACCATTTTTGATTTGTTCCAGATAGGAATCCCATTACCTGAGGTGAAAAAAATACTATTAGGAGTTACTGCTATTTGTCACATCATTTTCGACAGTTTTGATTGTATGGCTCGTCAATGACGTAAATAATAATGTATCATGAATAAATAGAACAACCAATTGATAATTGGCATACAATGACCAACAGCAACGGTAACAGAGCTTAAAATAATATCAAAGATGATAACCAAGAAATTAAGAATTAAAACTTCTGTGCATTAAAAAACTCATATCAGCGTCAGTCTTTTTCAAAGTAAGTCATTCAATTAAATAGACATCTCATTAAAAAATCCCAAACAACAGTAGTTTACAATATCCTCATAGTTTTCAGTCAATTACATTAACAAATCATAAAATATTCTCTTTCTTGTGCAGTACAAACTCTTCATAATTAGTATGGAAGTACCTCAGCCACTGAACCATGTTTTTAAGAAAAATAATAAAACAGAAAATCAGAAAAATTCTTGGCGTTTACGGAGGCTACACCGAACAATCTTGAAATATACATGAATTCGAAATAGTAATCATCCAAATTCCATTTCCCACGCGAAAAATTTTTGGTTTTCCGTTTTATTATTTTTCTTTAAAAAACTTTGCTTCAAGATCGCAAAAAAAATTTGGCGTTTCCATCACTCTGAGAAATTTGAAATTTTAAGTTTCAATAATTGCATGAAATATAATTACTTCAAGATCTACTTCAAATGAAACTAATTCACAATCCAAGGTCGGTATCAACAACCAACCATATCGATAATTGAAACAACCCAAATAATCAAATTTGGAGTTTGATTTTGTACTCATAGTGTTTTTTTCTTGTCTTTCTTTGTGGTGGTTGAGTAAAAATAGCTATGTTAGACTAAACAACCAAATGATTTGTGAAAATTTACAAGGAATGTTCTTATACGTTTTTTTTCAATAAAGGCGTAAATAATAAAAATAAAAATAATTTTTCAATCAATACATCTTTCTTTTCGGCATGACCTGTTGAAAGTGCAGTTCACAGGGTTCTGTTTTGGGTTCACTGCCTAAGCTCCTCTACAGCTCTAATTCAAATCTCGGTACATTATATTTCTACGATACGATACCAAATTATTTGGTAGTTTCATACCAAAGTATGAAACTGAACGTAATTAAAGGATGAAACAAAAAGTGTGTCTCAAAGTTTCAAACATACTTCAAGGTACTTCTCATGAAAAAAACAATTCCATGAAATGAAAAAACTCACATTATTGACTATTGGGTATTTGGAAAATAAACGTTAATTTCTCATCACTTTGATTCCGAATATTTACTCATTTCACAGAATGAAAAAAATAGATTTTTAAGAAAAAATTTTTCCCAGATTCCATGAAGTAAAGAAGAACTACAAAATTGAAGCAACAAACAAGTAGGGTTTCCTAAAGTTTCAAGCAACATCAAGATACTCTTTATAAAAAAAAATCATTTTGAATTTTTTTTTAACGAAACAAATATTATACCATAATATGTATAACGGTTTTCTGTTAATTCAATGTACAGTTGGAAAATTTTCGATGGAGTGCCCCCTCCAGAAATTTTACTTCGGTCCATCCCTGCGGGAATGCCAGATGCATCCGATCTATATGAGATTTCTTTACCCTCCATAGTTATTAATTAGTTAATACATCTTCCTCTATTGCCCTCAATTATTTGTGTCACTAACTTGTTTATATTCGTCTTGCTCGTTATCAAGACTCCAAGGTAACGCTTCTGAAGATTTGAAAAAGCAAGTAGTGTTTGTGTCCAAACACATACTTGGGTTCCCATTTGTGTCCTCGTCAAAAATGTAGAAAAAGGAGTGAAGGTACATTCTGTTGAACTAGATTGTTTTCTGAATTCTGAAGCACCTTCGGATAATTCTTGTCTGCCAACTCACCCTGTATATGTGTCAACACTCTCAGCTCCATTCCTTATCACCGAAGCGGATGTAAACACTAGAGCCATCCCGCTGTACCTTCTTCCACTTCCTGTGCTAAAATTATCACTAATATCGTCGTTTGTTATCTCAACGAATACCTCGACGACTAATTGCATCTTAAGCCCCACAATGCACGTATCTTGGCCGGAAATAGATCAGCGCTGACTCTGACGTCGTAACGAGCTGCTTGTTACGTGCGATGAGGGCCTTAGCGGCGTGTGACCCTGACTTGAGTAGCTCGAAGTGGGTTTATTGAAATTGGATTGTTTAAGCTGTATTAAGCTCTGGATTATGTTCACGAGATTGCGCTTCGTATTTCTAATCCTGATAACGATTCTAGGATATGCATCCTGATGCATTTTTATTTGGTAATGTAAGGTGAGGTTAGGTTGGAGCAATTCTGGCTCAGGAACTGAATAATCGATGGCATTTTGCCTAAACCCCGCACACGTATTAAGGAAATGCGGGCCTGATGAATTTTCCCCACTTTTACATATTATGTTTATACCAACCTTAGAAACAATATATCAGATTTTCACGAAATTTTTCCATCCGGTTTGTTCTATTTCTTTCAAAATTGCAGAGCTGAAAAAAGGATTTTTAGATTCTTATGACAATTCTTATAATTTTCAGAATTTTATCATCATACCTTGGGTTCTGCATAACAAAAGATCACAAATTTCCAAACACCTCCCACTTCATCAAGTTTCGTTTTACAGGCTATTTCATGAAGCTGTATATGATACAGAATGTAACTTTGTTAGTAACTTTTTGGATCATCCAGAGTTTTCAAAATATGATACCAAGAAGTATATCATTCTGTCTGGAGAGTTTCATCAATGTACAAAAAACGGTTGCAAAATCATTCGGGTTTCAATTCGGATTTCATACAATTTTTCTTCAAAACTTATTTGTTGTTAGCATTGCTGACAAGTAATATAGGTTTTCGTTCAGTATAAATATTGGGAGAGGTATTAACAGTCGGTGCAAAGGTGTTTTTATTTGGGAATGTGCAGGATGGTCATAGTAACCCCAATTATTTCTAAAACGTCCGAATATTTTTTCATTCTGTCGATTTTTTTCCCAGAAACATACCTTTTCATCATGCCATTTGAAAGATGATTTCATTCTGAAATATTTTTCTGAATTCTATTTATTTCCGATTCTAACCGTCAGCGATCTGCAGACTGTGATATGTTAATTATATTCTATTATATAATTTTTTTCAGTTTTGCCTTATAAAACAAACCAGAAATTTCTTGAAAATCTGATAAAGTGTTTGTTAGGTTGATATAAATTCAATGTGTAAAAATTGGGAAAATCCACTAGGTACTCTTTTCCGAGGCATAAATAAAGTATATCATTTCCCTATTTCATTATAAGTTTGGGCACATGCGTATCTTATCTTGATTTTCGAATGTTCCAAGTTATCAGAATCAGTTTGCTATCCCATATTTTTCAAGGTACGCCTCAGAAAGTAATACATGGGCTTTAGGTCTGGCGATATCTGATGTTTCCATTGGTTTCTATCCATTCATTTTCGAATTCTTGATCTGAATATCTCTTCACCATTGCACCGTTGTGGCATGGAGACCATCCTTGCTGCAGCCACATATTTCGTCTTTTCTAGAAAACTATCCTTCTTGAATTCAAGACGCAAAATCATATCGATGTTTCCAAATGAACCCATACTATTACAACACAGAAAACAATCAATGGAATAGAATTAACATAGAAGACATTGCAGATCGCTGACAGTTAGAAGGGAAGAAAAATAGTATTTAGAAAAAAAATTCAGGATAAATTTTTTTTTTAATGACACAACGGAAAAATGAACGTTTCTGGAAAGAAGAAAGTTTGATAGCGCCACAACGCCTGGCGTCTTTATTTTTCTCGCAGATTTTTACGTTCATTCCAAAACAACATTGACTGGTTCAAAACGCCGTTCACAGAATGAAAACATATTTGGACGTCCAAGAGAAAATTAGGGTGATCAATATAAGTGAATCACCCTGTACATTCCTCAACAAAAATACCTTTGGACTGACTGTCAATACCTATCCTAACATTTATTCTGATCCAAGTTTTGAAAAAAAATTGTATGAAATCCGAATTAAAACCCGAATAACTTCGCAAAACTGTTCCTTGTACATTAATGAAACTTTCCACACAGAACATATTTCCTGTTATCATATTTTGAAAAACTCAGGGTGATCGTGAAGTCACTGACGAAGTTATTTATATTCAGTTACTTATTCAGCTTCATGAAACAGCCTGTATATCGAAATTGAATGTTGAGGGAGGTGTTTCGATATCTGTGGTTACTTGTCATTCAGAACCCAAGGTATTATGATGAAATTCTGAAAATTAAAATGAATTTTTATCATAATTTAAAAATTAATTTTTTTCGAAGCTGCAATTTTGAAACGCCTCATAGAACAAACCGGATGAAAGAATTTCGTGAAATTCTGATATGTTGTTCCTAAGGCTGGTATAAACATAATGTGTAAAAATGGGAAAAGTTCAATGGGCCCTCATTTCGTAAGTAATTGTGCAAATTCAATGAATGAAGGAATTCACAGTATTGCAGTGTTTAATTTCCATGTGTCAGGTTTCGCACAAAATATTTTAGGTGGGTCAAACTTTGCTCTACTCATGCTTTTCAACCACAAAGAATGGACATTTCTTAGGAGATATTTACAGAATTGACTTTGCGTATCGATTTCATTGTGGTTTAACTCGTGAGACATTCCCTACCGCAAGAATGAGTGACAATTTCTTCCTATCTGGACTATCGTATTTCACGCGCTCTCGATACAGGGTGAGTCACGGAAGCGCGAGGGCCGTAACGAGCACAAGGAGAACCGCGATACATATCAGTCGGATAAATCAAACGGACACCCATGAAAACCTAATGAATATTGCTACATCGACTGTGAAATGCATGCAACAATAAGTTGATAGAATCTCAATTGTGACTCATTCGGTGTTTCCACAGTGAAAAGTAATATGACCCCCGCTCTGTGGATAGACACTGCTCATGTTGTGTTATGTCACCTTTCTACATGATGAATCAGTGATTTTCATTGAACTTTTGAAAAATAATATGTCCAAAGTGTCTATTAGGAATTTTTTGATTGATTTCGAAAATTCACAACAGGGTTGTTCTGCACTATTTTCTGTCCCTCATAAATATTAACCCATAACACCAAATTGAATTTTTTTTGAGTTGAAGACTGTAACGCTGGCTAGATGATATAACCTTGATATTATTTGGAAAATAAATATTTATCTCTACGTTTTATTTGTGGTGAAAATAAACCTCATTATGAGTATACTTTACACCAGTTGTATTTTGAGTATTCTTCACCCATTAAACTTCTACTTGTCCAAACACAGACCACATACCTATAAACTTTGTATTGTTACGATTGTGTTTAGTGAAGTTTTTTCACATTTCCAACATTTCCTCATTTCTATGAAATTTGTTTTTTTTTATACAAATTTTTTACTAAAATTTATCATTGAATATAAAAAAAAAAGCGGCACAAAATTAACTTGATCAACATAAATATTTGGTATCAAGTTGAAACATATAATGAATTTGAACGACTCTAGTATACTGAAAGGTGAAAAAGTTTCATTTTATGGTTGTCAACTCTGACTTCCGATCGTATCAATTTTCAATACAAGTTCATTCAAATTCCGTATTCTGTCATATTTCGTTACAAATGTCACCAGGATGTATACTTGAATTTTTTTTATTTCGAGAGTATTTCACAAAACTTGACTGAAATAGAGAAAAAATCGTCTAACACTCGTTGGAATTATTTCAATTTATACCTACCCTAGGAACTGAATTACAGTATGTGTCATTAAAGCTATACTCCCCAATATTCATCAGTTCTCTAATTCTGGAAAACTAACTTTTGCTTAATCAATAATTTTGTTGAAATTTTAAGGTTGGGTTAGGTTCTATTCTGAAAGCTATGAAAGGGGTGATGACGTACCTATATGATAGAGTACAGCGTGCTCTAAGAGTGTGAAAAATTTTAAGTCTCTGTTAAGTTCACTAGGGGTGATTTAACTACAATGAAAATATACTCTTACACTAAGGGCAAAGCCGCCGATCATGAAACAACTAGATACTTCTCATGAAATTTTCATTCGGAAGAATTTCATACGAGTCCTGATAAAATACACTGCGTAAAAAAATTAACGCACATTATGGAAATCTCAAATTTATTCTACAACTGAAGGTGTTCTCAATGATAATTATTTCTATCAGAATTATGCATGCATATGTTATCCACTTTCAACGTTCTTTTTCAATACAGATGTTTTTTCCCAGCAAGAATAAAAAAGATGATATTATCAGATTTTGATTGTATTGGCTCCATTCTTAAATCAGTTGTTCTCGATCAATTATAGTGATCAATAGTTTTTCTTCGTTTGATTTTCTACACTCGATCGCTATGCAACGCTAAACACGCAATTTGACCCAAGAGGAATGTCCCCAAGCGGTAGTTTTGCGAGAAGAAGGGTGGACATACACAAGAATTGCAGAAAGGTTTAGAGTTTCCCATACAATTGTGCCCAGAATGTTGCAGCGATTGAGGGAGACAGGTATGAATGTTCGAAGACCAGGACAGGGTAGACCACGGGTAACAACTGCCATTCAAGAACGTTATTTGAGAGTTTCTTCGTTAAGACAACGGTTTTCAACCGCTCGCCTCCTTCAAAATCATCTTGAGCAAACTCATGGGGTAAAAATTTGCACTCAGACAATGAGAAATCGGCAATGAGATATCCTCAGTGCAATTTCCTGAAGACTACTGGTTTCAGGGGAGGATCGACTATGGTATGGGGTGGAATATCTTTGACTGCTCTCACAGACCAAGTGGTCGTTGATAATGGAGCTATGAATGCTGATCAGTATATAAGGAACATTCTTGAAGAGCATGTAGTGACATTCGCCCCATACATTGATGAAAATTTCATTTTTATGGACGATAATGCCAGACCCCATCGTGCGCGCATCGTTCAGGAGTACCTTGAAGAGGTTGAAGTCTCGAATGGAATGGCCAGCAAGCAGTCCAGATCTCAATCCGATTGAACAGGTTTGGGACAACCTCAATAGAAGGCTGAGAAGTTCAGAAAATCATCCAGCTACTCTCAATGACTTAGGAATCCAACTCGGAGAAATCTTCGAAGAAGTAAATCAGAACATTTTGAGATAACTCATTTTGAGTATGAACCGTCGTTGCCAAGCTGTAATTAACGCAAGGGTAGGAAATACCAAGTATTAAGTCACTTATCAGCATTTCAGTATTTTGAAAATTCTTCATTTCTCGTCTTTCACATACGATTTGGTGAAATCCTGAATTTTTCTTCCATTTAATGTGTCTTGTTTCGTTCAAAACCTTAACGGGAGAACATAAAAGAGAAGTTATAAAGTTGATGTAGAGTTAACTTTCATTAAAATTGAGATTTTCAGAATGTGCGTTAATTTTTTGCGCAGTGTATGTTGAAGTTCCCGAAAGATCTTGTTACGTGACTTCTGAGAGGTTTCACAGAACCCTAGAAGGCATACCAAATACAATACAATAAAATACAATACCTACAATATTGAGACTTACATATAGAGATTTACGTGTCTTAGAAATGGATTCTGTAGATAATTCCAACGAATTGGAGCTGTCTAACATTTCCTAAAATTTTTTAAACATTAGAACTGTGGAAGAAATAACGATTGGACTGTTTTCATATCTGTCAATTTTCTCTTGTTGTTCTTCGTGTAGCCGCAGACGATGATGTTTTCCACGATTTTCCGCCGTTCTTGCTTTTTCCGGCAGTAGGTTCAGCTCTCTGCAAGATCTTGTACATAATTTTATGCTGTTGAAGCAGAGTCAAACTTCCTGGACGTTTTTCAGCTATTAGGCCTGTAGAAAATAAATTATTCCTATTTGGAGGGATCGGATTTTTCAAAGAATAGCGGTTTGAATTCCATAAGAGAGATCGTTTAACATTCAAAGCATAACTCTACTTTTTTCCACTTTCAAGATTGAACAATCTATCTGGAAAAAAATTCAAGATTCTTGGTAACTTCAGAAACAACTGAAGCATCGAAGTTTACAAAAACTGCAGTTTATAATTATCCAGACGTGACAAAAAACTCAACAGCGGAGAACAATTGAAGACTTGCCTAATTATTCTTAATGCCCGATTACACCTCCCTCTTTTCGGGACATTCCACGCGAGTTTCCGCCTCCGAAACGGACAATTATGCCCGAAAAACACCGATTTACCCTCCCCGGCCCATTTTCCAAATGAAGTGCGACTTCCTGTTCAAACACGGCTGAATTATTAGGGCCGTTTTCCACCTCGCCGCTGCGCGAATTGAAATATTGACCGGATCAAGTGTAGTGCGTCAACGCATTGTTTAGCGCCCGGTAATTAATTATGCGCCCGCTACAAAAGAGGCGGAAGAGGGGGCGAGGGCAGGGGGAGGTGATAAAAGGGCGCCCCGGGCGCGTTTACGCCCGGGATGAGTTCATCTTGTGCTGAGAAGTTGGAAGGTCTTTTTCTTAGTGATCTGTGTTATTAATTAGAGTCAGTTTTGCGTCGCTGTAGGATATTTATAAATTCTGTTGTGTCTCTTCTTTGTGTCGCTTCAGCCTGTTGTCCTCAATTATTTGTTCAGTTGCAGTTGTGATGAATTGCGACATTCATTGCTTCTTTGAATATTCAGAGGAATGGAAATCCATAAGTGTACAGGGGTACTTCCATGCAACCCATTACTGCAATAAAAAATAAGTAATTATTCATTGAAACTCGTAACACACTGTTTTGAGGAGAAAAGTCATCAACGTGAACAACATTTTTCGATATGAAAATATCATCTTAAGGTTCAAATGGTGCTGTAAATATGTACATTATCCGTATGAAAGCTGAGTACGTTGCGTGAATCTTATGTTTGAGTATTTTAATGTTGTTATGAAATTACCAAACATTGTTTGTCATTTTCAGGTAGAAATGTTTTTGGTTCGGAGATACTGTTATTTTGCTTTCGTTCATGAAAAATTCCTTGATCAATAAAAAAATAATCCCTGAAATTTCTGGATCTGACTCTTTTATTTCAATTGAAAGTTCAAGAATAAAAGACTTGAATATATCATTTTGAAAAGTTTTAATAATTGAAAATCTTCTGAGAGAAATGATTTTTTGTAATTATTTTCTTATCCTATGTGTAATGAAGAAAAACTAATGAAACGCTCACTTCTAATTTCTATGATGGGTCCTTGTTTCAATGTCCACGAATTAAAATTTCAAGTTATCTTTTTCTGTTTCTCAGACAAGCACCTGCTTCAATAGCATCCCTTTATCAGAGTATGCTTGAATATGGGCTCAGCCTTTGGACTATGCGCCCAGATTTTGGGTTCAACTCACAAGAGCCATACACTCTTCTTGATTCTCATTCAATTATTCATTTTTGCCACCGTTTATTTCTTCAATCTTTATAATTTCTTTCCTGGATTTCTGGTATGCAATATTTTCACCTCTATTTGCGTCGAAATTAGTGTTACCTTTCTTATTCTTGATTAACAATGAAAATTCACGTAATATTTGAATTGAACTTGATGTCAATTTTTCTTTACTTCATATCCAATTATTTCAGACATTTCCTTCTTCTCTCATTTTTTCATTTCTGTTCTCCTCCGAGTTTTTTTCTTCAGATGGTTCAATTCTAAATCCATTGAGCCAATATTTCATCGAATATAAACATTTTCTTGTGTAAATCTTTCATTTTCAGCCCTATATCTTTGAAAAAACCTCAATAGTCTCTGATGAGCTTGAAATCCGAAAACTAATGAAAAATAATAAAAAGAATTTATCTATGGAAATTTTGAATAGAAACAAATTAAAATTTGAAAATTTTGAATTTTTATGTGTGTAATTGCAATTCAGACGCGCTATATATTATACTTTATATCTCTATTGAATTTTTACAGAGCCATATTTTTCTTCAAATAACTAAACCGAACAAGCTAACCTCAGTGATGTGATGTAAAAAATTTGAACCGAAGATATCTCTTTTTTTCAGAAAATAAAACTGTGAAAAAACGAATTGAAATTTGATAAAAAAAACTCGTTATTCCTGACGCCATATTTCCTCGGAGCTGTATAGAAAGCTCAAAATTGGAATAATGTAAAAAAATGGGCTGAACGCATTTGAATAAACAATTTCCCCGCTTCGCACTATAGATCTCGACGATATTTTTCGTTTACAAGCAACTCCTCATGTTCCATTTCAGATAATCCATTTCGTCTTTTTTTATCTGAGTAATCCGGCTGGAGTAGCTCTTCGCGCAAATCCAATTTTCGGGGCTTGATTGCAATTGCATAATAAATTAAAGAGGAAACTCCTCGAAGTGTTAATGCTCCGGTTTTTTTCAATTTCATCGTTCCGATCCTCTGATGAAAAAAGAACGAGCCTCTGAGTAACTTCGGACTCATTGATGTAAATCCCACTGGTGCAAATTTTTTATATAATTTGTAGCTGAGAATCAGTTTAATTTTAATAATTAAGTCGGTAATTATGTGGGTATCCCAGATATTGCAATATTTCTGGAAATTTGGTAGATTCCTGAAACGTTTGCCTCCCAATTACATATTTAAAAATAAAGAGGAGGATTAATAACAGCTTATAACTTGAGAATGAATGGACGGAAGAAAGCAAAAGAGTTGAACCAATAATATTTTTTTTTAAGCAAATACTGTTTGTTAGAAAATTTTTGGAAGTCGTAATTCATGTTTGCAATTTGATAGTTAAGCTCTGACTAGAAAAATGACCCCCTTTTGTTGAGATTTGAAAAAAATGGATTTGTCATTGAAATCTGCGTTTTTTTTTACCCACTCATTGTATGTGTTTCTGGTATTATTGGCCTTATGATCTTGCACATTAGCCATCAGAAATTTGTTTTATAATAGTATATTCTAAAACAAGTTGCAGAATGAGCACCTATTCCAACACGAATGCGAAGTTCGAAAACGAGCGACGAAGGAGCGAGTTTTCGATAGCATGAGTGTTGGAATTGCCTTCTGCAACGAGTATTAGACGGTATTTTCTCTATTTCAGTCAATTTTTGTGAAATACTCTCGAAATTTAAATGAAAATTCAGATTAGTGACTTTTGTATTGTATCTTGGCAGTTGGTGTGACTTACGAAATTTGACAGATCACGGAATTTGAATTGATTTGATTCGAAACTTGATTCGATCGGAGGTCAGTACTGACAACCATAAAACGAAAAATATAACTGAAAACAATGCTGTAATGAGTTTCATTACAGCACTACTTTCAGTACTGTAATGAACTCATTACGATACTGAAATAGAGAAAATATTTATCTAGGAAAATTAAACCCTGGACGAACACAGACAACCTTGATGACGTGGGAATCGAACTGAATACCGGATGTCAGAATCAATAATGTCAAATTCTCGAATTTTTTTTTTCATCTGAAGATACGAGAAAAATTTCATTTTGGGCACCCTTGAAACAGGGTCTGTCAAGTTAGCGAAAAGTTGGAAGCACTAATTTTAGAACTACACTGCGCAAAAACTAACCGCACATTCTGAATAATATCTCAATTTTAATGAAAGTTAACTTTACATTGATTTTATAACTTATTTTTTATGTTTTCTTGGGAAGGTTTTGAACGAAAGAAGACACATTAAATGGAAGAAAAATTCAGGATTTTACCGAATCTTATGTGAAAGAAGAGAAATGAAAAATTTCCAAAACACTGAAATGCTGATAAGTGATTTTATACTTGGTATTTTCACCCCTTGCGTTAATTACAGCTCGACAACGACGGTTCATACTCAAAATGAGTTCCTTATGTACTTATCAGCATTCATAGCTCCATTATCAACGACCACTAGTGCGAGCAGTCAAAGATATTCCACCCCATACCATAATCGATCCCCCCCCCCCCCCCCGAAACCAGTAGTATTCAGGAACTTGCACTGAGCCTATCTTTCATGTGGACGTCTGTATACAAGAGAACGTCGATCACAATGGAAGTGGCAGAATCTAGACTCCTCTGTGAAGACAACTCTTTTCCAATCGGCCTCTTCCCAATGGATATGCTCTCTCGCAAAATCCAAACGCGTCCTTCGATGGGCTGGGATAAGAGCTGGGCCTCTTGCCGCGGCACGAGGTCTTAAATCATATTCTCTGAGGCGATATGTTCATGCTGATCGTGAAGTCTTCGATGGTATGAAAACAATAAATTTTTTTCTTTGAATAAAAATCACCAATTAGGCACATTTTTATAATTGTTTCATAGTTATTCGAAATTTTTGGTCTGAGCGTCTGAGCACCAAAACCTTCAATTGTCAATTTCTCAAAAACTGAAATAGTGTTGTCAATGATTTATATGGCACTAATACACACTAATTAGGCACTCAATTTTTGATATCTTTCAGCATTAGTGCATCCAACTTCTTGCTAACTTCAGGGACCAATTGAAAAAAATATTTTCAAGGTTTTTCATTGAAAAAAAGACGATTTTGGATTTTTGTTAGCCAGTTTGGTTATTCCAAAACCTTGAAAACTCTATTTTTTTCATTTTTAATAGCACTCATAGAATGAAAAAATTGCAGGTATACAGATTGCTCGAATGTTCTAAAATTCAAATACAATTCTGAGATATTCAGAATAAACAATTTCTGCGATGATATTTTGACTTTTATGCTCCTCAAAAAAAAAAAAATAACATTAATTTTCAATCAATGATATTCCTAATTTTCTTCTGATTGTTTCTTCATATCTCAGAATATATGAACTTTAGTGCATTGGTGTCATTTGCACACCTACACCATAATTAACTGATTCAATTTATTAAATATCTGTTTTCAGAATTGATTTGCCTGTTGTATATTCTGTCGTCTCATGCAGTATGATAATTTTATTTATCTACTACAATCAAAATACACGCTTCTCAATAGTAATGGCACAGCTACTTCTGGGCGTACACTCAGAAATCCTTTTGCTTGAGGCGCCGACGAAATGACACAAAATGACAAGTTGATTGCGCCACTGTTAACGGAATGGCCAACCCGACTTGCAGATGTTAGATTCTTGAGCCGCATCTACTAGAAAAAATTCCATAATGAATTTGATTTCTTTCAGACGTCGTTATAGTTAAAGTGCCACCTTCAGGCTGCTTTTTGGGACAAATTACCATCGCCCGAGTCCTATTTTCATGCTTTTATTCTGATTTTTATCTCTCGACAATCGCTATAGATCCGATCTATCTCGAACGAGAAATGATTTCGTTGCCGTAATGTGCGAGATGCGTGGGCGTTGATTTAGATGGAGGCCGATTTACTGGGGAGAGGAGTGGATGCATTTATACTTTTTAGAGAATAATATGGCCCTTATCACTGTGGAATATCGTCCAATCAGTTCCAGTAATATTGTTAACTGTTGAAAGAGCACTCTAACAGATTGTTCCTCATTGAAAATGCTTTTTGATTCAGCTTAGCAGAAATGAAGGGACGTAGAGCCAGGGGCCGAACGTGGGGTAGCGATAATATGCACACAAAATCTGAGGAGGTGATCCAGAAAATTATATCAGAAATGATGGAATGATGTGGCAATGATCGGAAACACAATAAGAGTTTGCTGTTCTGGAAATATATATTTCTCCATCGAAAAACACAATATTCATTAAATTTTGCTGGTGTAATTTTGCATCTGATGTAAAGTTTTTATTAATAGTATATTCCCGGTTGAATCGAAAATACCCTCAACTTTTTTAATTGATGTGGAACTTCTTCGTACTGGTTTTTGAGTGAATATTTTTTTTCTTCAAATAATTATCGCAAGTTCTGAGTAAAAAACCGTTCAGATAAACTAATTGATGTTGTGTGTATGCATGATGAGTGACAAACGAGTTCAATCAAGAGGTAACTGTTGCCCAATTGTCGAATTCGAATTTTCATAAATTCAATTATTCAATCAAAATGTTTCATTCAAAGAGTGTCTGAAGGCTAATTTTTCAAATCGATGGATTGGCCTTAGAGGATTCATATAGTGGTCTGCTCGTTCTCCGGATTCCAGACCGTTAGATTTCTTTCTTTGGGGTTATCTAAAATCAAGTGTTCACGAACAATAGGCTAGCAGAAATTGAGTCAAAGTATGATTGGGAATCTGAACTGATACATGGAGAGGTCTCGGAGAGAGTGACTCAAGAATTTGGTGATAGGATGGCAAATTTTCAGGAGGTGGACACATTTTTAACATTTGATTTAATTTTTTCAAAACATTATTCTCATCAGTCCGCAGTTAATGAAATTAGCTATTCCAGAAGTAACAGAGAGTTATTCTTCGATTTCATAGATTTTTTACACTGAACCCAGTATGTGCGCATTCGGAATCCGGAGTTCTTTCAACACCTTCAAAGATACACAGTAGATTTCATATAAATTAACAAAGGTTCTTAAGGTTTTTTCGGTTCAATTGGTAGTACATTATTAACAAAAAGTTGTACATCAGATGCAGAATTTCTTTAATTTTGTCCTTTTCGTTCATGAGATATTTACTTGATTCCATACTTTATCCCAAGCCTGTATTTTTACTCCTGATTATTATGAGACAACAAAATTTGATATTGACTAATATATTATCATAGACTGCCGATATACAAACCTTAAAAAGAGTGTTAATAAACTCCCTACAACAGATTCAAGGACAAAAAAAATCGCAATTCCGAAACTACCATAAAATTTCTTCAAATTACTATCCCAATCCATTCATTCGTAATGTTGAATTGTTTGCTATGTGAAATTTCTCTTTTGTTGGAATACCATTACCTATATGTAAATGACATGTAACTGTTCTATAGCGCTATAATGATAGGATAAATAGAAGCAGAACAAACTCAAGAATAAAATAACGATGAATTGGAACGACTAAATTAACTGATGCACACAATTTGAGAAACCTCAAAAATTTTCAGACTTTTTAGAGAGTTTCCAAATTTCTCACAAATGTGAAGTCTGAACTTTCATTAAATAATCTAACCCACCCTTATGCGCTTTCGCTGTTTAAGATTCAATCAAAAAATTTAGAAAATAAGATTCAAATCAGAGTATGACCCCCTCGATCATACACCACTCAACCTGACAACACCTTTGCATATTTTCGATCAGATTGCTGAAGTTTTATCGATTTCTATCAATTTAAAAAAAATGGGTTCCTTTTTTACCTCGTAAAAATTGGCGATCTCAACATTCGGTCAGTTCATTTTCGAAAGAATGAAATCATACGGATGGATGTATTTTTGACACTTTGGTGAAGAGTTCTGATATATCTGAAATTGAGCTAAAATACAGTTCCAAAAATATTCACAAATTTGCCTGAATAATTTTCCAGACCTTCTGTTCCTGTAAGAAGATCCCCTGATGGTAGACATCTAAATTATATCGATTTACATAATAATGTTGCTCAGAAATTCGAGGCTTCAGACATTATTCAGAATGAATATTTTAAGGCTTTCACGACCTATTGAGTAGGTTAGTACGACACTGAAAATATAAGAATAGGTATACATAATCCGACAGATGCTAAAATGTATTGCAAAATCTGAAAAAATCGTTCAATTCGGATATACAGTACCAGAAATATATTCGAATGAAATTTTGCCATTTCATGATGCCGATGAGAAGCAGTATTTAAAGTTCCTCTTACAATAATCCAATATTACCATGAATTCTGTATGAAGCTGATATATTTCTGTACGATTTTGTTAAACAAGGTATGACAGAATGAATGAATATGCCACATAATAAATTAAAAAAAACCTATTCGAAATTCTTAGAAACAAAAATGAAAAGAACTTGCTTGGAACCGAAAATGTATATAACGAGTAGCAGAATAGTAATTTATAATAAAGATTCAAACGACACTGCAGTGGCGGATTTACAGATTTGCCGCCTCTAAATTTTGATATCTTAGGTCTTAGACCCCAATTATATCAGTTTTTTATCAATAAAATCTTGACTTCATGATTTGTCATCTTTGTAACATCAACTTTTTATTTTTACAGCAAAGAATTTTCAAAAAACATAATTTCAAGAAAAATTATCCCAATCATGTACTACTTTTGAAGTAGGATACTCTTACATGACAAATATACATTCGGCGAACTTTGATAAATGTATTTTTATTACACTCGCATTTCGAAAACAATACAATAAATATATCGTTTTTTGATTGTTCATTGGTATTATATTAGTTACATCATGAAAACATTACAATACTTTTTTGCGAGACTTCGTATACGCAAAATCATCTATAATATTGTCGTTCGAAATTTTGTTCATTAGCTGACTCTCTGCACCTCAGAGCTAAACCTCTTAGTTTTTCTTGACTTAGAGTCGTTCGTGGGTAATTCTTCACTCTCTTCTTCAAGCAAGGGAAGCTTTCCTCACCTGAACAATTGGTCGCTGGTGTACAAAGAGCCATAAGTAGTACTATATCCAAGTTTGGATGAATATTTTCTAGATTCTGTTCTCGTAGGAATGACGACAAACATTTTAATGATCCTGAAATTTGTTTAATTGAAATTCTTTCAGAGGAAAGCTGTCTTTCTCCTCTTCATAAAAAATATGAAGATCAGTTTTTTCTTAATCAGGATGTTTAATGGGCAACGGTTGTTGTGAGACATCAAAGTATATATATATAAGTCTCACATTCTTCAGATTGTGTAGTGTCAGGACATATGTTTGAAGCTTCCGAGCTCAAATCACTGCTTTTATTGTCACTTTTGAAAAAACTGTCTTTCAGATCATTTCTTCTTGCTCTTCTCTTCTTATTTTCGCCAGGAATTTATTTCGGAGAGGTTATGAAATTTTTGGCATTTAATTTTAAAGCCGCTGTCTGTAGCAAGTATTTGTTGTTTTTAAAAATTTACAGTTAGAGTTTTAAGAACCCCCTTGTTGCTGAACCGGTAAATCCAACACTGCGATACTGATATTTCAAAATTAATGAAAGAATGTTAAAATGACCTTTCTGTTCGAGTATTCTATAGTATTTTCTGTAATTCACCGAATCAACGAAATACTTCCATAAAAATCTTTCAGTGATTTTTGCATTGAGAACTGTTGGTTGGCAGAAAAGTTTTCTGCATCAAAAATTTGACAGATGATAAACAAATTAGTGACAGGATGCTAACATTTATACCTATCGATGAAAACCTTGTGATACTTAGATATTCTCGCACTATTTAGTTCTACTAGATGTGGCTGAAGAATCAGATTAGTCATAGAATTAGAGATTATGTTTTTCTAGTTACTCTTCCAATAGTCGGATACCATATTTCTTACGTAATTTCAAAGCCGAAAGCCAACATGCAATATACTTCAATAATCAAGGAATGTCCCAATGACGCGTTTTTTCCGATCATCCGTACCGTTTAAGCGACATTACTCGAATTCGTGACCGCAGTGATCTGAAATATCCAAAAAAGCCATGTCATCCTTCCTTATTGCATAACGGAACAACGCCGACGCCACTGGCGTCACGAATCAAGCCAAGAAACGTATCGAGAATCATAGTTAAATACACATTAGTCGAAACTTAAGTGTCTCAACGGTTGGAGGCGGATTGAGAGGTAAGAACTCGGATCTCCCAAAAAGCCAGGTCACTTCCAGTCCGTTGGAAAAAAATCTTAAAACACACTTTCCCGAATCGCTCTCGTCAAAATAATAATTACTGTCATTCGGTCTGAAGAAGGTTTTTGCGGCAAATCTCTTTTTATTAAGGTAATAAGGGGGTACGGCACCGGTGAATTGTTTCAGCCAGTCTGGTGAGAGTGGCCATTTCGGGGTCTAATGAAATGTGTTTGTTCAGGTAGAAAGAAATGGTAAACAGCAACTGCTGTTCCGTGTGTTCGGTCTTCGAATGCCGCGAATTAGACGAATGCGTTTTCTATTCAGTATTGTCTGTTGATAATTGTGATGTTTCACTGCACCGAATGTGTTATGTTTGACAACAAACCCCTGAAATGTTGTTCTGGAATAAATGCTACGAATGTACAAACACGTATGGTTAAAGAGTTAGTTATTGATGAATTATCTTGAACTCAATAAAAAAAAATTATAACCTTACATTTCTACGTAAAATTAAATTACTGAGTTCACTCCAGAAAAGTTGAGTTGGTGCCAAGGTGATGTTTTTTCTCATGGCACTTATTCAAGAGGTCTTTCCAAAATAAAAAATAAAAAATATCAATTAAAATTGAAATTATTATTAACATTTCCGTTGCGCAATGATAAATATTGCTGCACCAAACAAACATGAATCCTATGATCAGTAATCAAGAACAAAACTTTGAGCTTTCACCGTCTTAAATGGTCAAATATACTCCCGTCAATAAATTCTGGACAGGCAAAATTTTTGTCAAATTCAACACCTTGTATCTTTTTTCGTGGTTTTCCGATTTTGTTGAAATTTTCACCAGCTATAGTTTGGTCTTCTTATATTAACTTTGCAAAAATATCTGTAGTTTATCCGTTATACAGGGTGAAACAAAACCTTGTATTATAACTTTCATTTCTAAACACCCTGTGGTCAATTTGAGGCAAAAAATTTGATATTATTAAGCTTTAATTTGAAATGTGAACCTTTCTTAACCAAATGTTTTTTGATTTACGTCAATATCTGCTCTTAAGAAAAGGTACACATTTTCAGAAAAAAAACTGCATTTTTTTAATTTTTATAACAATTTAAAACATAACAATACCTTTTCGAATAGTAAACATGAACAAACATCTGAAAATTAATAGCGTGTATTTTCACCTCGCTTTCTCATCACTTTTACCATACGACGTGCCATACTTTCAATGCATTTACGAATTGCTTCTGGGGGAACCAACAATTTCTGTTAATGCAGAACAAAGCTAGGCCTCACGTTGCACGGGCTGTAACAGAATACTTTGAAGAGGCGACTATTCAACGATTCGCGTGGCCAGCCAGAAGTCCGGATTTAAATCCAATTGAACATGTATGGGATATTCTAGGTAGGCAGGTTCGAAATCGGCAGCCCAACACCTTGCCCCATTTACGAACAGCCCTTCTTGAAGAACGGGAAAATATTTCCCCAGAAGAAATTCGGAGATGCATTGGAAGTATGCCACATCGTATGGTAAAAGTTATGGGAAAGCGAGGTGGAAATACACGCTATTAATTTTCAGATGTTTGTGTATGTTTACTAGTCGATAAGGTATTGTAATGTTTTAATATGTTATAAAAATTGAAAAAATGCAATTTCTTCTTTGAAAATGTTTATCTTTTTTCAAAAGCAGACACTGGCGCAAAAATAAAAAACATTTTGTTGATGAAGGGTCACACTTCAAATTACAACTTGATGATATGAAATTTTCCGCTTCAAATTCATCAAAGGGTGTTTAGAAATGAAGGGTTAAAAACAAAGTTTTGTTTCACCGTGTATAACAGATAAACTTCAGGTATTTTTGCAAAGTAAATTTTAGGTTGATATGGAAAGACCCAATACTATACCTGGTGAAAATTTCAACAAAATCGGAGAACCACGAAAAAAGATACAAGGTGTTGAATTTGACAAAAATTTTGCCTGTCCGGAATTTATTGACGAGGAGTGTAAAATGATTACGTAATATGTTTCCGTCTTCCTATATCCTGTAAACATAAATCACATAATTCTCATCTTCTGCAACATCCAAAAATATCGCAAATGGCTACCCTCTTCAAAAATAAATACGTCAGTTCCAGTGCAAGTATGAAAAATATTTTCGAGTCATCATTCTTCGAACTCATATATGTTTTCTCGACTACGTCATTGTTGCTAATTGGCTTCATGAATGCTTGAACATTCACGAAAGATTATATGTCAACTCCTTTGTTTATTGTCAACATTTTCTGAAGGTAAGCAAGAACAACTCGTTCATCTATATCAGACCCGTTTTGTTTTTCCATCCATTTAATGAACTTATCGAATTCTTTTTCAGATGCAAGTTTCTATTTTCAGGATACCTATGAATCGTGATTCAGCTTGACTGTTCAAATAATTATTATCTGAATTAATTTTGAAACGAAGCTAAACGAAAGACCACTATGAAGGCAGTAGTAATAATAATATATGTTCGGACATTATTTGGGCTATTTCCATTATCTGTATTGTTGATACTTACCGACGTTTCGGCAAGAATTCGCCTGCCGTCATCAGGGTGTTGTTGATCCTGAGAAGGACCGGTCTTTGCCAAACTTGTTCCGTCTGGACTTGTGCTCTCCTTACTATCTAATTGTGTTGTGGGAATTCAAACGCGAGCTGTCAGGGGTGTGAACTCCGAAACTCAACCCACTCTGACTACCAGTCTACTGAAGTAGAAAATTCTCATTTAATTCGAGTTGTTTTGACACTTGGACATAAATGTCATGAGGAAATAATGATGATAATAATCATTATTATTGTTATTATGAGTTAGGCCATCCTGTAGCATTCCGATAGCTCTATTAGCCTCAGCGTTTGTATATTTAAGTCTTGTCATTTTCAGAAAACTCGTTTCAAATCGAAGCCGCTGATAAACTGACTCCATTTCGAAATAAAAACATTCATGAAGCATTTGCAAGGAATCAAACTTCAGAAAAAAGGCTACCAGATTGACCAAATGTCTCATATTGGATCCATTCAAGTCGTTTTTGAATTTTAAATGCTTGAATACGATATCTCTAACTCTTGTGGAGTAGCATATTTTGTCGGAAAAAGAGCTGAACCCGTGTCCTAACCGATCGCATTGTTATTAGTGTTAACTTCCTAAAAAATAACGGCAGATTTATCTGTTCCAAAAGTTGGATTCAGGTAGATAATTATAGAAAATGAAGACTCGGAAATTATTTCAGCGTTGAAAGATTCTTTTATAATCGTCAAGAACATCATTTGGCAATACTTCCGCAGTTCAGGTAAAAACCTATCCATAAACCATCATAAAAATCCTCCGAAATATATCGTTAATTTCTTACCTGTAAACAGCTCAGTTTTCCCAACATTATTCCGATCTGCAGTCAAAGTTTCGAAATACGCATATCTTAATGCGGCAGAAGTCACGATGCCTAAAACTACATCGCGACAGCGAGGTAAGAAACCTCCTCGCACCAAACACATAAATCAAAAAAGTCAACGCTGTACGCCAGCGGGTTTCGTCTGTTGGCGTCAAGAGAAAATGAAAACCGTGAAATAGGAATGTGAAATTAATAACGCCTGTCGTGTGTTCTTGCCCTGATCTTGCGTTGCTCGTAGGTAGGTACGTCTTGAGAATTATTTGTCGCCCTCCACGCGTAAACAACGACGATAAGTACATTCCTCCTTCGGAGGATGGGAGTTAATGAGTAATAGAGTATGTTCCTCATTTGAAGGTACGAGCGAAAACGAGAGATCCTCTGAAAATAAAACGTAAAATGAATAAAATAAAACGAGCCAGCTGCCACCATAGAATTGAGAATATAAAGGAAGGAGCATGTCGTCGATTTTGCAGGAAAACGATTGCGATATAAATCGGCCAAAAGCAAAAAGCAATTTTCATTGATTTGACAATTTTTGTCAAATTTGAGTTCGTGATTTTGTACTTTTGACTGCGTGTATCGACTTGAGAATGGTCAGTTGGGTGGCTTTTGGTTGTTAAAAATACGAAAAAACAGCCTCGGTGAGTACTTGAATCTGGATAAATATAATTTCTTTTCTCTATTTCTGTAACGAAATGAGTTATTACAGTATTGAAAGTGGTGCTGTAATAAATTCATTACAGCATTGTTTTTAGTAATATTTTCCGTTTCGATCTTATGAATTTTCAAATCAAATCAATTCAAATTCTGTAATCTGTCAAATTTCGTAATTCACACCAACTGCCAAGATACAATATTAAAGTCACCAATCTGAATTTTTAATCGAAAATCCAGAGTATTTCAGAAAACTTGACTGAAGTAGAGAAAATATCGTCTTAAACTCGTGGCAGGAGACAATTCCAACACTCATGCCTTCGAAAACTCTCTCCTTCGTCGCTCGTTTTCGAATTTCGCAATCGTGTTGGAATAGGTGCCATTCTGCAACTTATTTTAGAATATTATTATTATTATAATGAACAGGGGTCGTTGTGGCTTCGTTCAGCCTTTCGGGAACTTCGACCGCAAGGATCTTTTGTTCTTTACCCAACTCGTTCATTTAAATCCCAAGGAGGCTATTTTAGAATATACTATTATATGAAATGAACTCCAGTCATAAGCGTAGTGAAAAATAATGTTGAGCTAATCAGAGTCGGATTTTTTCTTCTTGTGCTACTTTTTCTGTGCTAATTTCCAAAATAATAAATCTTATTTCAGTTTGTCAACAGATTTCAAAAGGAGGGAAGCTTGGATCAATAAAGCATCAAATGGAACTGACTGGAAACTTAGTGGTAGTTCATAGGGCTCGGAACATTCTGTCCAAAATTCTTCTGATGGAACTTCAGAGTTACATGTGAGATTTTGTACCAGATGGAAAACGCAGATGAATTGCCCAGCATTCAAGTTCAGAGTCCGGATTTAACGTTCATATATTTCAGGGGGTGGTTCTAGAGATCAACATATGAAGACTACCTATCAACTCAGGTCTTAAAATGCACCCCTTCAGGCGCTACAGCTTCTTCAACATGCCCCCCTAATGCTGAAGTGAAAAGTGGACGAGCATGGAATTGTTTTATTTCAAATGAAATATTTATATATTGAATTCAACTCCCCTCTTGAATCATCCTGAACAATTAATAAATAGGACCTCACCAAACCAAAAATTACCGTCAAATCAAACTGCACAACATTCAAGAACTGAATTTGATGAGACTTTTCTAGAAAAACAATATTATGCATTTGAATATGATTATATGATCAATTCGAGGTTCACATGTGAACACTTTCATTGCTGGTTTGGTAAGTTTTAGGTTAACTAGTAAAATTAAAAACTACCAGAATAAATCAAAATTATTTCTGAAATCATTTCAAAAATGTTCAGTCTTCAGGAACGAACATGAGATAATCAATGACCACTACATCATGCTAATTAAAAATATTTTTAAGGACACAAGAAAACATTTTATTTGTAGAAAGCAGCAGACAAAGATAAGAAAATTAGATCGAAATTAACGGAACCCATTCATTTCAAGGTACAATAAAATATATTAGTTTATTATTTGTGTAAAAAATACTTTTATGTTCGTTGTGTATAATAAAGGTATTTTTTTAAAATAAAAGTATTTCAATTTGATTCAAATATCCATAATCCTCTTTCATTCAAGCTACTCGTTTTCAAATAATCACTTGAGAGATGCTGGCGGAATATATCATTTTGGTCTCAAATAAATATAAAGAAGAGATGAAATCATTTCAATTGAGCTTTTTCATTTTTTGTATTGAAACTCATCTATTCGACCCTGACGTCAGTGTCAGAAATTCAGCGTTGGTGGTATAACCTTAGACCGACAATCCTCTGAAGATGCCTACCGGAGTTTTAGGCGAAACGTTAGGTGCAATTATTCCCAATGGACCACGGCCAATAAGCCCGGAAGACTCTTTTTTATTTATTTTTTTATTTATTTATTTATCATTAATACATCCAGCAGGCTAATAGCCCATTGATAGGTGTACAAAATACAATTAATGACATGAAGAGAAATAAAAAATAAACCAAACAATGATTAATTTCGGATGGAGCTGAGTATTGTCCTGTTAAACTGCTGTTAATTAAGGAAAAATATATCAACATTGGGAACACTATATACACTTCTAGACATATTTGCAATTGGCGAATGGAAATGGTGCATCGTATTAGGAACTGGTATATGAAAAGTTTCTACAAATCTGGAGGATATACGAGGTACATTAAACAGTATCTGAGATAACAGTCTTGAAGAGTCTAACTGACCATGAACAATGTTGTAAACAAAACACATATCTCTACTTTCTCTATGTTTCCTGAGTGACATCATATTAAATTCACTCAGTATTGCATCATAACTATAACCTCACACTGGATAAATCCCATATCTCCTGAAATAAGCATATTTAGAAACTTTTTTTGAACATTTTCAAGAGCTGTTTATATTTCACATGAAATGGGTTCCAAACACCGCTGCAATATACTAGTTTACTTCTAACTAACGTCAAATAAACACTTCTCAATGATCCAAATGTTGTAAATTCCTTACAATTTCTAATCAGAAACCCTAAGCTCCTCACTGAAACCGAAATAATATGCTCTATATGAAGCCGAAATGTTAGCTTTGCATCAAAAATTACTCCCAAATCCTTTGACTCGGCAACCCTTGACAGAGTCCCGCCAGCAAGCTCATAATCGAAGGTGAAAGGAACCGCATTACGGGTATATGTCATTACCCACATTCAGATACAATCTGTTACGCGAACACCAGCTACCCAAGGTATTCAAATCCTCTTGTAGAGCAATACAATCCGCTTCATTCTTAATTTTCCTACAGATTTTCATATCATCAGCAAATAGTAATTTATGAGAGGAAATGTTGTCGGTTCGATCATTGATGAATAGAAGAAACAGTAGAGGGCCAAGATTTGACCCCTGGGGGACACCGGATGATGCCATGAAGCAGGAAGATCTGATTCCGTCACATTCCACATACATGCGTCTGTCAGTTAAATAAGATCTAAGTAGCAAAACCTTTTCATACCAACCTGAGTTATGCCCACCCTATAGCATTCCGATAGCCCTATTAGTCGCAGCGTTTGTTAATTTATGTCCTGGCATTTTGAGTAAACTCGTTTTAAATCGAAACAGTTGATGAACTGACTCCATTTCAAAATAAGAACATTCATGAAGCATATGCAAAAAACCAAACTTAAAAAAGGCGACCAGATTGACGAAATATCTCATTCTGATTTGTATTGGATCGATTCGAGCTCGTTATTAAGTTTAAATGATTTTACAGCGATTTTATCTAAGATAAAATACGTTTCGAAACGATTGACTAGGATATCCCTAATTCTTGTGGAGCAGTATATTGGCAGTGCCTACCCTGTGATCCCTGACTAGCCGCCATTGGATTTTTCGCACTTTTTTCATATTGAATATTTTATTTTCCGGCGAAATCAGATCTTTTAGTGAAAAAACCTTTACGTTTCAACATAGTGAGGGTCTCGAAACATGAAAATAAGGCATTCATTACAGTTTTGAACGATGACAAAAATTCCACCCCATCATTGCGAGCAAAAGAAAAGAGCCTCATGAAGTGAATCTGCAACCTTCCCACCGCCGAAAGCTTCGTCCCCTACATTTTAAATGCGAATTAAAAACGGCTATCGCCGATTATAAACTGCGGAACCCTGCGAAACAAACACAGATAAAATACCTCGGGCATTAGGAGGGAATTACGATGGGGACGGGACTTCATTATCTACGCGCAGATAAATTCATTGTTGGGGTGAGGTAATTGCGTTATATCTGGAAAATCCACCTGCTTGTTCAATTCCAACTCTGCGCCCCTGAAGGGAGTCCTGAAAGTTTTGAACAGACGGTTGCGGTTTGTTGCCCTTCTTATCTGTCATGTTGCCGGCGTATGTTGCGGGGAATGACGTCCTTTCGGAAAGCCGGAACTTCTTCTGGTAATCGAAAAGTTTTCAGCAGTTAATCTGAATTTTCACGATTCATAATTCGATCA
The DNA here is from genome assembly GCA_038502775.1 of Hippodamia convergens. Lineage (NCBI taxonomy): Eukaryota > Metazoa > Arthropoda > Insecta > Coleoptera > Coccinellidae > Hippodamia > Hippodamia convergens. The sequence goes on along the minus strand of CM076609.1, from coordinate 7,704,505 downwards.
GTTCTTTTTTGTTGCTTCGTGGAAATTTCTGTGAGATTTCTTCAAAGTTGATACTGTGTTATAAGTTGTTTGGGATAAGATTTCCTTTCATTAGGGTCCTGTAGCGGTCTTCAAACATCTGAAGTTCCGAAAAATCATCTCTAGGATGGTCGTACCTGGTTCGAAAGAACTTTCACGAGCAAGACTGAGAATTTTAATTTGAATATTGGAGGAATTCGAAGGACAAGAGTGATAACTTTCCGAAATTAGCCACTGAACATGGTTTTGAGATCTTCTAAGAAACCCACATGGCAACAGAGGAATTTCTTCGTGAAGGAGGACAATTGAAAGTGATGTACTCATTGATTTTTCACTTAGTTCAAATTACGGTTTAGCTTGTTGTGTTATAAGTTTTCTCATGTTTAGCAATTCAAAAAGCGGAAATTGATTGAGCTTTTTCATTTCTTTCAATCATTGTGACATTTCTGTCATAACTTATTTATGAAGAAAGAATTTCTGCAATGGGTTGCTACTTCAAAAACCATTCAATTGATTATAAATAGCTAGTGTCTTCTGCTTTTGTTTTTTTTCATTTCAGATCTAGAATTTCGGGTAGATTGGTGGAGAGTCTGTTTTTCTCTGCTGCTCATAGAAGAGCTACATGAAGATGTTCTTCTGATCACGTTGATGTCCTCCAAGATCCTCTGATATGATATTTTAACTAAATTTTTCTCTAACACGGGTGAGGTCAGGGTTTTTTTTTCTGGGGTTTTTTCCCTTTCCTCATTATATCATACTGAAGGCAAGTATGGTTTTCCTATGAAAGTTTCAAGCTGACAGCAATAAGTTTAATATTTTAATTATTTCTACACTTTTAATTTATATTTCTACAAATATAAAGGGGTTGATGACGTACAGGGGTGAGGGGTCCAGGTGACGATATTCGTCCTCAGTATGCTATAAACTATAAAGAATCACTATCATAAATTCCATCCTTACAGAAAAACCGTTAGTCGGAGGGTTCTCTATCTCTCTTTCTATTACTGTGATAGTGATATTGCTATTTCATTTGAAACTTCCCTGGAACCAGTTCTTTCCTCAACAAATCAATCTAAATATGATCTACTTCTCCTGAACAATTGTCCATATTATTAGTTTCGTGCAATAAAAATACAAGCCGACTCCTTGATTCTTCTTTTAAAATTATCAGGTTCCGTCATTAGAATTTTTTTTAGCTGCTATCTGTGATCTACCAATATCTCAATTTTTATGTTTTTCTTATTTTTAAGGATCATGATGTTTCTCCTGTATAGGTTTTTCCACAAACACAGGAAATATTCTGAAAACAATTTTCTGACCTTTGCTTCACATTCAAAGATTTAGTTTTTGTGAGTATAGACTGTAAATAATTTCCTGTTTCGAAAATGGTTCTTGTGTTGAATTTAAAAAACCAATGTTTCAAATTTTTTCGTAAAGTCCATGAACATGAAAAAAATCAAATTTAAAAAATTACACTGAGCAAAAAATTAACGCACATTCTGAAAATCTCAATTTTAATGAAAGTTAACTCAACATTGACTTTATAACTTATTTCTCTCGGGGAGGTTTTGAACAAGACAAGACACATTAAATGAAAGAAAAATTCAGGATTTCACCGAATCTTATGTGAAAGAAGAGAAATGAACAATTTTCAAAACACTGAAATGCGGATAAGTGATTCAATACTTGATATTTCCACCCCTTGCGTTAATTACAGCTCGGCAACGACATTCCTCTCGGGTCAAATTGTGTGTTTCGCGTTGCATAGCGATCGAGTGTAGAGAATCAAACGAAAGAAAAACTATTGATTAGAATTGATCGAGAACAACTGATTTTAGAATGAAGGCAATACATTCAAAATCTGATAATATCATCTTTTTTCATTCCTGCTGGGAAAAAACATCTGTATCGAAGAAAAACTTTGAAAGTGGATAACATATGCATGCATAATTCTGATAAAAATAATTTTCATTGAGAACATCTTCGAATGTAGAATAAATTTGAGATTTCCATAATGTGCGTTAATTTTTTTGCGCAGCGTATGTTGTTTTTGACGGTTTGTTGTTGTTTCCTCATCAACATTATCATTTTGTCGCAACATTTTCCTATCTTAATTTGAAATCGTTTTTTCTATGAAATTCGTTGGATATTGATAATCCCCAAGAATATTTTTCATTCAATAAATTTTATTATTTCTTATTTCATTTATTAATTAAATTGATGGCTAGAGCCTTCTCCTTGAGGGAGGAAAACAAAAAGTTTGGATAATTAGTTCTGAAGAGAAGACTGACTTGCAATAATGTTGCAGTCCAAGAGTTGAATAAAGCTTCACTGAGATAAACAGTGAATATGAGTAGAGTAGTAGAGTACTACTATTATAATTAATTCTTATAAGGTTGGTCTGAAAGAGAGTTCGAAATTCATCAATGAATAAAGCATTCACAAAGACAAATTGCTCACGTGTGGGCACGATAAGAACGTCTATCAGAAAAAGAAGATACAATTGTTGAATTATCAGATGAATCAACTTAAGAATTCAGGATTATAATAGGTAAATCGTACCGAATGATTGAGTAAACCATTTTCAGAAAATGATTTCCAGGATGGAACAAAAGCGAGATGCTGTCAACCAGTTTCATATGTATTCAAATTGACCGCTGAACCATATCAGAGAAGTTCACATCGTGTTGTGCAGAAAATCAACCAAGTCCAGGGTCCAATCCGGAGGCAGACTCATTAATCTGAAACTCAAGAACAGTAATTAGCAGTATGTTAAGAGAGGTTAGCAATGAAGAAATGAAATAAGCTGGGAAAATAATAAATCAGAGAAAGTTCTATTCTGGGTCATGTGAGAATCCTAAAAAAGGCTGAAAATCCATGTGATTTTCAAAAAACATAATTAAATCTCTGAATGTCTCGTTTCTATGACATTTCTCATTATGACGTGAAAATTTGCCTAATTCCATTTATCAGTTTGAAAAATAATGAAATAGTAAAACCCTCATTCCCTTTCACCTCGCTGCTTGTCGTTAAACAGATTGAATAATACAAAAATTCATCAAATCCACGAGAAGCTCGTTGTCCGATGTAAAAAGCATGGAAAATCCGGGCTCGAAGGACCATGCATTAAAGATCCGTCCATTCCGGTGATATATTTCGCAACATGCTCCCGTTAATGGAGAATCAGGTCGGTCTTCGCAACAGCGCTCCTCATTTCCGACCGACAGTTGAATAAACAATGTTCGCGGAAAAGCCTCCGCGGGAAAAGTTTGCGGAACAATGGCGAAATATGATATTCGGCGGATGGATCATCGATTCCGCGATTGTTAGCGTGGAAAAGTGTTTCCCGGAGGAAAAACTGAATTAAACGAGGCGGCGCTCCGGTTCCACATAATGGCGGGTAGGAAAAAGATGTCTGGATGAATTCGCGCGGTATTGTGCTGGAATTGTGAAGGCTTGGGTTACGACACACATGAGATGTCTCTTGTACGATTTTTTTCTTCATTTCGGGATATCAGTTAGCATACATCGATTTAAATTTATTTTACAAGGATTTTGCCTTTTTAGAGACTCTTTATTGGTCTACACTTCTCTAATCTTTGAACAGAGTCATTCTAAAAGCTTTAAATTATAGTCACGTTATCTTTTCGACATCTGAAAATTTTCTAAATCTTCCCACAACTCTTTTCTTACTGCCTGTTGTTTCTTGTTTCATAAATTTTAATTAGATTCGAGGAAAGGCGCTGAGTCTTGCAGATACCTTAGCTGAAGATCTACTCTGCAAAAGCTGTTTATGAGGACAAAAAACCCTACTACATTCTCAGGTGTTTCATTCATAATTGTTCCGTAGGTACATCAATTTGCTGAAAAATAGCGATAAACATTCTTTGAAACGATTATTGAACTGAAAAATCTCCCTTTTGGCTGATTTTGATTTTTTGACTTAACACACGTTACCTCTAAAATGCTGATTTGGAATATGCGAAGCAATTTCTGGTTTTTTAGTGTGCGTGTTCGTTCAGCCTTTCTGTTTGAACTCAAGTCTTTTCCTAGTGTTTCGAAAAAAAATTGTGCTATTTGATGGTATGTAGAAATACTGAAGATTTGTATTTTATCAATTGATTACAGTTCATGTCCCTGTGTAGGGACAAATAAACTGAACTTCTCATTTGTAAGTTATTGCAGTAAATTCATTTTTTTGTAATTATATGGCTTTTTTGCAATTGATCATGTATAATGGCAGAATAAAACCCCTTACTCAAGAGGAAATACTTCATTACTTCGAAAATGATATAGAGTTAGTTATTCCTTATTTATCTCGTGAGGAGGATTAGGGTTGGACTGATGATTTTGATAGAGTTGCTGAAAACATCAACATATTATTGGAAGATTTGAATATAATGGAGGAAGAAATCACGATATGGTGAATATAATCATTTGCCGTTGGTAGACGACAAAAAAAAAATAACTCTAGATGTAAGATGGAGTCATGTGAAATGAAAACACAAATTTTCTGTGTCAAATGTGAACTCCATTCGTGTTTGACGACAAAAAAATGGTTTTTATAATTGCCATACAAGATAATGTGAATTTTTATCAAGTATTACAAGAATAAAATTTCGTTTTCTGTAGAAGGTGTACAAATTTTTTATACCCTCAGTACATTTGTCACTCTGGAGGGACATTCAATAAAAAAACTGGAGGGGGGAGGTCTGTTTTTTCGATAGAATATACTTATTTTCGCAATTGTGTCTCCACCTAAACAAGAAAATAATTTTACCAATATTCTTTTGCTGTGGTACAGTGAAATATATATTTCAAGTCAGCGGTAAAGTAAAATAAAAAATTCAGAGCACTATTTCTGAGAATGAACAAAAACGTCGAATTTTTCAGATGAAATACCCTGTATATTTAAACGTCAAATTGTTGCATTTATTTTTCTGAATAAATCGATGTATCACCACCTGAACTTTAATAAATTTCAGCTTAAAAATTCAGAAGAATCCAAATTTTTTGTTTTTTTTTAAAGGAGGCCATGAAATCTTCCACATGTCCATTTAATGTATATTTTTTTCAAAACGTCATGTGACCTGAACCTTTTTTTCCATTATAATCAAATATCACTCGTCAACATAAACTTGAAGATGTTGAAAACGAAAGAAATTTTAATATTTATATTGAATTTTTTTATGTATGATAAATTTTCATGCGTGTTAAAGAATTCATGTCTGACTTAAAAACATTCATATGGATTTCCCTGAATTTATTAAACGTTAGGTCGTGATACAATATATTCAGGAAAATAAATGCAAAAGTTTGACGGTTCCATCTGAAAAATTCCACTTTTATGCTCAATCTCGAAAACAGTGCACTGAAAATTTTTTTGAACTACGCCACTGACTTTTACATGAAAATATATATTAAAAGCAGTTTTAATTCTTTTTCTATCTTAAACAGTGCCTGAGAAATCATGTATCTCAAAAAAGTGAACATTTTCGCTTCAGCATTTTATTTCAGCAACAGAAGAATTTCTAAAATTTCTGTTTGTAGATTTAAAAGTGTCACAAAAAATTGACAGTGTCGTGTAAACCGCATGCCTCTATCTTCAATACTAGCTGAGTGCAGTTTCACCCAATTTGGGACACAGTGTTCAATGAATATTTTTACACTATCATCTAAAACTTAATTTCCATATTCGTTTTTTTCTTTACTAAATTTCTTTTTTGTAGGTATATCAATCCATTCCACAGTAACGTTCAGGATACGTACAGAGATATTGAGCTTCTCTTCTGTTGATTCCAGAATGACCAGGACCTCAGTTCAAACAAACAAATATCAAACTCCAGCTCAAAATTCGAATTCGACTATCAACCAACCAAATCACAGAACCACCCACGCAGCTCCTGCAAAACCCCACCTTCAATCAGACCGATTTAACAGCCTCAATATGACGAGGCAGGTTTGTTATTACGTAACCGTCACTAATTATCGCCGTCAAAGTAGTTTTCCGAACGCGACGAAGTTCATAACTCATTAGAATCGCAATTTTCGTCCCCGAATCGAAGCTGTTCCTGCTAACGTCGCTCCTGCTGGCCTTTGAGAGCAGGAGCGGCGAATACGGGATCGGGCCGCCTCTAAATACGGCCATGAATCAATGATAAGGAGGTTTTCATATTTAGCGCTGGAAATGGGTTCGGGAGCCCGTGGAGTTTCTGGGGTCATTCGGCAGGCTGGTCCTCGTTATTCGGATTATGCAGTTGACCTGAGAACTGGGTCGTCCGAATCGAGATCTTGGTGCTTATGGTGTATTGTTGCTAATGGGAAATCTCCGGATTAGTTCGAGGGGAGAGAATTTCAGCGACTCGAAATTATGACTGATTTTTACTGTTTAAGTTTTGGCTAGTGCCTAAACGAGTGCGGATTTCCCATGGAGGTAGAAGAAGGGGAGGGTAGCATATTCTATGTTTCCCTTGCTATGAAAATGTCACCAAAAATCCGCCATTTTCGGAGCCAATTTTGTGGCGGGAATTTTGTATTTTTTTTACAATTCGAAGTTTGTTCGATTCTCTTTTAACGACCAAAAGATGAATAAATAATGATCGAAACAAATCAAGGAGTCAAAATATCATAAACAATTGCTTCTAATGAATTGGTGAGTTGAATTACGTAAGGAATGAATAATTTGTTCCCGTTTACTAATCATACATTCTATTTTTTCTTCAATTTACGTACATACAAATTCGATAATATGCAATGAAACAAATAGGTATCACAATGAAATTATGTCGTGTACACTTATCAATTAAAATTGTATGCAACAATAATTAAACCATGTATTCACAAACGTCAAAAAATTTAGCTTTTTATCATTAATTGGCGAGTAAGATCAGCATATGCTGTACAAGAAACCATTTCTTTTTTGTTTTTTTCACTACAGACAACTGCCAAAACCAACGAACGAATAATAAACAAAACCAAAATTGCAGAACCTACAGTTTAAAATACCTCGAGGTCGGCCATCTTGGGGTGCCAAATCCGGATTTGTTTTGGTGACACTTTTCAAATGTTATGCCCCCTCCACTTCCTTTACCTCCATGGGATTACCGATATTTTTGTAGATTCTCTAGTATCTGACACTTTCACATATTTCTCATACCTATTATCAAATCAAGTTGCCACATAAAAATGAGAAAATTAATAAGTTTGAGGAAACTGAAAATACTTACCGTGTTTCTTTGAACCTTTTGGTTACTTTGAAAAAAAAAAAATAAATTTTGTTATATGGATCTCAGTGAAACAACCAATATAGATAGATAGATAAATATACACTCCCCGTCAATAAATTCCAGACAGGCAAAATTTTTGTCAAATTCTACACCCTGTATCTTTCTTCGTGGTGCTGCGATTTTGTTGAAATTTTCATCAGGTGTAGTATTGGGTCTTGTAATATTAACCTGAAATTTAATTTGCAAAAATATCTATAGTTTATTCGATATACAGGGAGAAACAAAACCTTTTTTTATACCCTCCAGTGTGACTCTTTCTCAACAAATTGTTTTTCGATTTCCGTCAGTATCTGCTTTTGAAGAAAAAATACAAATTTTCAAAGAAAGTGTTGCATTTTTTTCAATTTTAATGACAATTTAAAACATTACAATACCTTATCGACTAGCAAACATAAACAAACATCTGAAAATTAATAGCATGTATTTCCACCTCGCCTTCTCATCACTTCTACCATACGACGTGGCATACTTTCAATGCAGTTCCGAATTGCTTCTGGGGAAATATTTTCCCGTTCTTCAAGAATAGAAGGGCTGTTCTTAAATCGGGCAAGGTGTGGGGCTGCCGATTTCGAACACGTCTACCTAGCATATCCCATACATGTTCAATTGGATTTCATTCTCGCCACACCAATCGTTGAATATTCGCCTCTTCTAAGTATTCTGTTACAACCGGTGCAACGTGAGGCCTAGCATTGTCCTGCATTAACAGAAATTGTTGGGGAAATATTCCCCAGAAGCAATTCGAAACTTCATTGAAAGTATGCCACGTCGTATGGTAGAAGTGATGAGAAAGCTAAGAGCGAGGTGGAAACAAACGCTATTAATTTTCAGATGTTTGTTTATGTTTGCTAGTCGATAAGGTATTCTTGGAAAATGTGTATCTTTTTTTTAAGCAGATACTGACGTTAATCAAAAAACATTTTGTTAAGAAAGGGTCATACTTCGAATTAGAACTTAATAATATCAAATTTTCTGCCTCAAATTCACCACAGGGTGTTTAGAAATGGAGGGTATTGAACAAGGTTTTGTTTCTCCCTGTGAAACGGATAAACTACAGGTATTTTTGCAGAGTAAATTTCAGGTTAATATTACAATACCCGATACTATGACTGGTGACAATTTCAACAAAAACGGAGAACCACGAAAAAAAATACAGGGTGTTGAATTTGACAAAAATTTCGCCTGTCTGGAATTTATTGACGGGGAGTGTATTTATTTCCACTGACTAAAAAGTATGGGAAAATGTCAACACACAGTTAATTCTCGATCACAAAATAATAAAAAGTAAATATTATACAATCAATGCTTGTAATTAACAATTCATGATATAAAAATACACATACAAGAGACCAGACACATCCCATACTAGACAACTCTTGGAGACTACAGAAATGCGGATTCTAAGATCCGTTTGCACCATCGTTCCTTAAAGTTAAGGATCCCTTAAATATTGACAGTTGCAGGACTGTCACTCAAATGGATTTCTTACGTAAGGGACCTTAGAATATAGAACAATATTTTATTTTCTATGTAGGGACGCGTAAATAGTTCTATCTAGTGATATTTAGTTTTTCATGTTGTTCAACTTCACCCTAGTTCAATAAAGCCTTTACATTAGGCGATTTCGATTGACGTTGGTTCTTGGTTGGTTCATAGATTGGTCCGTCAGTTTTGGACCAACCGCATTCGAATGACATATTGGTGACGTCTCGAATCAGCTGTTTCGTCGAAATTTGAACCATATTCGAAAGCGCGGTTCGTTTGAGGTTGTCATTTATGAACCGAACGGTCAACCGTTAACCAACCAAAACAGCCATTCGAAATCGACTATTGGCTGGCCGGATACAGATGATAGTTGTCATTTCCATAACGTAGCTTCACTGTCAGTTTGACGATTTCATGCTAGTTGAAATTTCAAATTTTTTGCCATAATTTCATAGAAAACAACAAATGTTCAGTCAGTTTGACAAATTATTTTAGGTTATAATCCCATCCTTGAATTTGAGGTTTGGTTTAAGGATCGAAACGTCACTTAAATATTTAAGGAACGATGGTGCAAACGGATCTAAGAGGAATAGCAGACAAAACATTGAGAGATAGAGAAAGAAGTGAAAACATCAGAAAAGCATGCAAGACAGAAAATATTAACGAGTGGGTGAAGGAAAGAAAAGCGGAATGGAATAGGTACATAGGACGAATGACGGAGGACAGATTGGTGAGGATTGCAAGAGATGACTCACCAAATGGGAGGCGGAGTGTTGGCCGTCCTAGAAAGAGATGGAGTGATGGCGTCGACCTGGGATGAGGTGAATTTATTCGATGAAGGAACAGGCCTTTGGCCTTATTTGGAAGATGGAAGAAGAAGAAGAAGACATACAATTCAAAGATGAAGTAAAACAATACAACTTACCACATTAGGTTTAGTGACATCAAGTTCTCATCTCTCAATTCATCACACATGAATTCATATAGATGCTAGCAATATGAAAATAAGTTAAGTGATTTGACAAACATATTACTTTGAACCTAAAAAATCCATGTTCGGTAGGATCTGCAAACTTTTGCTGCTGTAACGGTGAGTATTAGTACCAAATGTTCGCAAAATATATCTGCTACAACAATATATCATCCGAACAACAGTAAACCAAGGAAATTCCAAATATTTCAACACACTTCTATTCCTCCTTTTTGAAAGTAATGTGCTTAGTCGTCGTTTTCCGGGGTTACTTTGAACGTTTTCAATGAAGCCCAATATTTTAAATTTACTCGGTTTTTTCTTGTAGAAAAGGTTCCGCTCTTACGATAAATTAAAAAAAAAAAGTTGCGTCAGTTTTTCAGTCCACAAAAACCTACCCGACGAGGGATTTTTACCCATCTCCGAACTTTTAACAGCTCTGCCAAACCTACAGTTAGGAAGTAGAATAAAAAAGAGCCTTCTTGTTTAGTGCAAATCATCTTCGCCCATATCTGAAAAGTTGGGACCAGATAGTTAAGTACTATTTATTGATTTCTGGAACCTATTGCTTTGCTATTATTACAATGTATTAGTTTGGTACAGTTTCATTCAATTTTATTTTTCCATCCTCTGGTATACAGCAGGGATGAAATCTTCGACCACTTTAATTCATTTCGTTCATTAATGATCTACATATCCTCGAAACTATCTGAGAAATGAGCTTTATCTTTGGAGGAATTCATGACACGAATCAAATTTTCGACAAAAAAGTGGTTTTCTACATTATCGATAAAAAAGAAACAGCTAGATAAAAAATTTTTTGAATTCTAGAGGAAACAACAGTTCAATAAATGCTCTCAGACACCTACATGATGTCTTCGCTCTGGAAAAAATTGTTATGTAGTCGTTAACTTTTCTTCCACATAAATAAAACCTTATTTGGTCAAAAATTTGACCTTTCTCATCAATTTCTCAAAAGCTGAGCCTCAACTCTCATCTCAATAAAGACACAAGAATGAAAGGAATATCACATAGAAGGTTGACCATTTTATTACTCTGATGTCAACAGTTATGAGCTTTGCAATTACGGGACTTCATAGTGAACCACCCTGTATTGATAATTGAAGACAGATCTTCACAAAATTCGAAAGCATGTTCGATAAACTAACTAGATCTTGGCAACAGCGCACTGACGTCACACACAAACGCAGGATGTTTATCAATCGACTGATTGTCAAATCTAGATCCTAGGCTTCAAAGCTTCGGCGTCGATTGCATATATTAGTGTTTAGTAATCCGAAGAAGTGATTGGGAGCACTTAGGGGATTACTAAGCACTAAAAACCTTTCGATGAAGTGCTTCAATTACTAAGCACAGCTGAAGCCTTCCGAGATATTGGATTTCATAAGATCTCTGGGACTGGAAGGCGAGCTGTAAAGCTTTGTCAGGGGGCACAATAGACCATAAGGTCGCAGTGGACTGTAACCCCTTTTAATCTATCAACCATCATGCACAGCTTTTAAAAAGGGCATGGGAGCACAGTGCTTTCACGAACACAAAGCACAGTGCTCTGGCACAGCTCTGGTTTGCACCAAATTTAAACAAGATGGTGGAAAATGTCAATTGTTCAGTGAGTTGAACCAGAAAAATCTAACTACAATTTTCAATATCGTATTAGGTAGTTGTTAGCACTTCAAAATCAGAGTGGTTCCTTTCCAGTAATCTGAAATATCTAACAGATCAGGTAGTGGAGTTATCGCCTTCAAAGAGCTGATTTCCACACAACCTAGATTCGGCAAGCGATTCGATTGACGGTTGAACTAGCCAGGAACATAGACTAAGATTAAAGTCTGAGTAACACTCTTTTTCTAGGATTCGGGGCTGTTATTCCATCATTCAACAGCATCCAGTGTACCAGCATGGCTATGAGACATTCATTGAAAAAGATTCTATCTGGAGAAATGAACTTATCACAGTTCTGAATACCAAGAGAATGCCGAGAACTCAATCAAACCACCAGGTCACGAACCATCAAAAATCAATCAACAACGTATAATTCCATCGTATACGACCAGTCCACGTTAGGATCCCGGTATCCGCAGGCCCTAGGCCTAAACTATCCGTTTCTGTAATTGAATGAAGTTTCGATGTTTAGTATCCACAATTTATGCTAACTCTGATTGCACGCTTCGCCCTATTGGTAGGCCAGATGACCGTTTATTAGTCCAAATGCTCCAAACGATGCGGAATGGCATGACCGCATAACGTATTATTTTATTTATCTGATTATTGAATTACTCGAATTGCTTCAAGTAGCCGGCCCATCGGAATTGGATCTCTAGGAGCGCGGATTGTCAATCACGGATCGGGTTCAGGAGGAAAAGTCTATCATTAAACTAAGGTACGAGGATCGACGGAATTTACCTCTGGGCTACATACGCAGATTGAGGATTTGGAGCACAAGACCTTAATTGCATCTTTCGATGTTTGTGGAGTTTCCATGAGTCGATTCATTGATTCAGAACTTCATAGCTGTAAAAAAAAAACAATTTATGAGTACTAACGGAAATTATCAATCGAATGAAATGATTAGCCACACACTGATCTGAGTTGAGTGTCTGAACTTATCGTAGTCGACAAATTCTAATATGAAATCAGAGACACTAAATTTCATCCAAGTATTCATTTCATTTCATTTATTTATTTGTAATCAACAGACCTAAGTCTAAAGTCTTCTAAATATAAATTAGTGAACAATTTCTAACTATTGTCACTTCATACTATAAAGCAAAACATCAGAAAGTATTCCTAAGAAAATCAAAACAAAAAAAGTCTTTCAATATGATTTCTGAACTCACCAAATGTGCAAAAAAAAATATCTACATCATTCAGGTAGCAATTTACAGCATGACAAGCTCTGTACATGGAATTTGCATCCTTGTCTCACTGCATTGAACCTATGCGGAGATGGCGCTAGGGCCGCTTTTTGAGCGTTTAGCGTAGAAATTTCGAATTATTTCTGTATTGAAGCGATTTCGCTATTAATATGGTTGCGTGAAAAAAAAAACGAAAATACGACTTATAAATGATTGATTTATTGTAAATCTCATTAAAACTCAATCAACTTACGTATAAAACAACAACTAGTACATTCACGGTTCAGTCCCACCACCATTCAAACTAATTTTCTGGCAGTCCTTTTTCCACTTCTTTTTTTACCAAAATTTTCGAAACCAATAAATTTTCTCTGTCTCTTATCATAATATAAGTTTTCTTTGATGTCCATTTCATCGAAGACCAACATGCAACAGCCCTCAATATCCAGTGGCGTAGTGAGCTTAATTTGCGCCCGGGGCAGAAAACCTTTTTAGCGCCCCCCCCCCTTCTAAATTCATAATGGCATATAATATTATATGTGAAATATACTCGCAATTAGCCAAATCAATTAAGTAAGATGAACAAAGTCATAGGCTCAAGCAATACCTTGAAATGAAGTGAAGAAAACAAGAACAGATTTCGTAATGTATACAGGGTGTACCAAGTTCGGCGGCCTATTAGGCGTATCTGGAGAAATGGACCAATTTGAAATCTGAAAATTGGGATTATGTTATTGTTTGACATTATCTACCGATCTAAAATATTCTTGGAGGCTCACCACTTTCAGTTATATATTCTGTTTTCGAATTTGATAGAGTATGCAATTCTGAAAACATTCGTACTCAAATCGTTGCATTCTTCAAAATACTTTCTAAAGTATCGAGAAAAAAAAAGGGGATAAGAATATTCGGTATTATGTTTGTTATTCCTAACCTAGATATCGTAAGCACAAACTGTTTTCACATTTTTGAAGGCGAAGACTGTAAAAATATTGTACATTTTCAGAATTTTGAATAACCCGTCACAGGGTGTTCCAAATGTTGGTTCTAAAATTCGTTTTTTCAAATTTGAACCTTTTTTTTGATGACTGGATTTTGCTAAGAAAAATGATGATAATGTTCAAACACGTTGATGCTCCTGAAATTAACAATTCTTGAGTTATTTAGGATTTTCTGATTTTATGTTGTACGTAGCGTCAAATTCATGAAATCTGTTCCATATCAACAATGATAAATGAATTCAGAATAGTAGGTAGTCACTAGTGAGTTATTTGAATAATTTATCTTCTATAAGCAAGGTCATTGTTGATATGAAACAGATTCTATGAATTTGAGGGTACCTACGACATGAAATCAGGAAATCCTGAATAACTCAAGAATTATTAATTTTAGAAGCATTAACATGTTGGAACATTGTCATCATTTTTCTTCGCATAATCCAACGCAATGATAAAAAAATAGGGTTCTAATTTGAAAAACGAAAGTTATGGGCCAATCTTCATCCCAATTTTCGAACCAACATTTGGAACACCCTGTGACGGGTTTTTCAGAATTCTGAAAATGTACAATATTTCCACAATGTGAAAACGGTTTGTACTTTTTTTTCACTCCCTGTATAACTGAAAGTGGTCAGGCTCGAAGAATATTTTCGATAGGTAGATACTGTCAAACAATATCATAATAATAATTTTCAGATTTCAAATAGGTCCAGTTCACCAGAAACGCCTAATAGGCCGTCGAATTTAGTACACCCTGTATATATGATCATCTAGAATTACTTCGAGATATACTTTATTCATTCATTCGTTTTATATACTATACTTATAAAATAATATTAATGGAAACGCAGTTTTAAAACTTTAAAAAGATTTATATCAAGGTTAATATTCATTATCTTCAAGTAGATAAAAATTTAATAATAATAAGAATATACGAGTTGTACATTAATATAACTTAATACTATGTATGAATTTTCCTTGCTTTTGATTAATCAAATTCATCAATAATGTCATCAGAGTTTATCATTTCAAAATTTTCTCTTTCAACACTTGAAACTGCCAAGTCACTTGGCTATCTTGTCCCATCGTTGATCGTAGATATGTCAGAAGTAATTTGAATTGATCGTTGCAGCTAGCAATTGAAGCTGAGAGAATAAGTGAAACTCTCATCAGGTTTGGAAATATATTCTCCATGCCAGCTTATAAAAGTCAGAAATTCGAAAGGAGATCAAGATTGAATTTCTTTTCTAGTGCGGGGTTACATTTTGCTATCACCTAATTCGTTGAAGAATTCTATTCCGTTGAAACAGTGTTATAAAATTCACCCAAATTTTTACAATTTTCTTCAAGGTCGTTGTCAACATTATCTTTGTTATAAATTTTCAATATCTAGTAAAAATTCAAATTGTATATCAGGGTCACTTAATCGTAAACATATTTCTTATGGGAGACGATCAAGAATGCTCTTCATAACGCGAGAAATTTCTCTTTCGGCAGAAAAACCAACATCTCTAACTAATTCTCTGGGTATTTTGCGGCATCTTATCACACAATATCCCTCACCGCTTATATTCTGGCGCCACATTGTAATTTAGATTCACGTTGGACGTTTTTTTTTTTTTCACGGCATTTTTTAATTTTTCCATCGTGAGGAAAACAAATATATGTTTTCAATTAGTCCAGAGTATGTCACAACGATTGAGTCTTGTTTAGCTGCAGTAACTCCTACTTATTCCACCCATTTTTTTGTTTTGCTAACCATTTGGCGCCCCTGTATGACTAGCGCCCGGGCATGATGCCCCCCCTTGCCCCCCCCTCACTACGCCACTGTCAATATCTTCTTTGATATTGCATATATTTCTAATATGCATATATTTCTAATAATGCCAGGATTCAACGGCATTTTTTTGAGCAAGCTCAAAACAGTGTAACGTAAAGGAAAGGTTACAAAAGAGCTCAGTAATTTTTGACATCTAGGACTTTTCTTTAAAAATAATGGCGACATAATTTTGTCGTCTAAGATCCATATTCTGTCTCTTCTACCCCTTACTTTGAAACATCTCAATTGCGACATCATGAAGTTCCAGGTTGTTTTAGGCATTTTGTCGCACAAACTTTGAACCTCTGGGGTATCAGACAACTCTAAAACATTCCTCAAAGTCCTAGACTTTTCCCTACACTGTTTTGTGAGCTTGGGTAAGTGGTCTTTTTTTTTTGCTGAATCATCTTTACCAATTTCTTCTTCCTTGGTGGTGTTACTTCTTCTTCTTCTCAAGGTTCCATCTCCATTCAATGAAGGTTGGACACAATCCCTACAAGAAAGTGCTGTTAATGGATAAAGTTTCTATGTTTCTTAAAATTCTGCCTTCTTGTTTGGGTGTCTGATCCACCTGTATGTTATGAGAGAATATCTCTGCGAATAAAAACAAGGTGAACTTCAATTATGATATACTAACGAAAAACACGTTAACTGAAAGAATTATTTATAGTAAACATTTTGAACATGCCTGATGCAATGACATTTGGACTATCTGAGTGGACTAGCACATCATCTCTATTTTCAGATATAATAAATCTGCTTCTTCACATTTTTCTGGCATTGCAGAAGTCGAAGGAAGTAGTTTATTAAAGAACTGCATTGTAACTTGGAACTGCATCTCTGAGTAGTCTATGATTTGTATGTATATGTATGACTCTGGAGTAAAATGGTTAGAGCATATTCTATATATTCAGAGATGTTCTCCCATGAATTTCATTTCTAGTTTCTCTTGTCAGATTTTTGATCTGAAGAAATTCCTCATTCCTTCATATATATTTTGCACTTATCTATATTAGTTGGAAAACGATGCATTTTTGATACTTCATCTTCTCCAGCTCCACATATAAAACATTCACCTAATCATATTAAAAAAATAATTTGAAATACACAATCACTCACAAATTTCGAATTGTTTATCACTCAGTTGGAGCACGTTATGCTATAACAACGCAGCGCCTCTACTTTCAGGGTCGCTGAAATAGAACAAAGATAGCCTTTTGTGATCTGGAATGAAATAGACAAGGATGGGTCACTAGCCCGAATCGGACAAATCTAGTGAAATGGTTGACCGTCTCATTGTTAGGTATGTCTGATAAAATATTGTAGTTTGAAACTCTAATGTTGACTGTTTTACATCTGGAAATTTTCAAAAATTTCCATCATATTGGTTCGTCTGGGTTTAAAGCTGATTCTGGACTAGCACAGCTATAAGCCTGCTTTAGTAACAAAAGTTATCAAGGCATAATTTCTGAGTGACCTACTTTTTTGTCAGACTATATCCGATGTTTTGGGAAAATAACTTTTTCAATATGAGCACGGTTCAGGAAGTTTCGTCGGAAAATATCTCTATTTGTTTGCATTCGAGATTAAACGACCAGTATTTTGTTTTCTGGCTAATTTCCAGATATCATGGTGTCCCATTAAAAGTTGCAACTGGAATAACGGTGAAGTCAATAGCAATAACTCGTTTAAATTGCTCTCTGACAAAGTTTCAGATCAGTTATCCAGATTTATGCACATGAAAGTTCTCAGCCGAATGAACCGTGAAATGGACTAACCTTAAATTACCGATTAATAACATATTACGTCTCAATATAACTCACTCATTTCAGGTGGGAGGGAATCGAAACGTATGATTTTCTGTCCGTGTCTTTTTTGTTGAAGAATGGCGGTATTTCATGAAAGATAATATTTTGCTTGGAACAATATTATGAGCGTTAGTTCAAATGCTTTCTGGTACTCATTCTTATGGTATGGATTACAAATATACTCACAAGGAATATACCACAATAAAGAACACTTGGTTCTCCCCGAAAGATAAAACAACTCATCAAATTTTGGCCCCAAAATGGTTATATATATGCATCCCAATTCTGAAATTGAACGAAATATGAACGAAAGATTGTTGCTTTTTTCAACCGATTTGAATGGAAAATTTCTCGCTAATCCGAAACTGCAACAAAGAAGATGAGTTTGCATTTGAAAGATCAAAGTTCGGCCTCATATCCCCCAAATGGAGCTTATTTGAGGCCGAAATCTGATTCCATTCGACCCCCAGTATGCGAATTTTTCAACTGAGCGCAATAAATTCTCCCTTTCGACACTTTTGAACCACCCCGTATGTAGATTTTGTTCACATTCCTGTATTTCCTTTGATGACTCAGTTTTTTCAAAGCGTATTGTGAGTTAATCTGTTCAGTACGAAGTATCGACACCATGATATATTGTATCTACTGTAATTCGATAATCCCACAAAATGATTTTTCTGAAAATCATCACATTGGATTTACTATCAAAGTAATGCAAATCTCATTTATCGTCACTAATTATGTTTCAGGTATACCTATAATTGACAACCTTTTTGTTAATACAAATCCAAAATATATGATCATAAGAGTTTGATGACGCAAAAGCAAAAAAATCATTCATGATTATATTTGTACTAGCTGGCCCGGCGAACTTTGTTTCACCTCAGAGATTCATAAATTTGTATCAACAAAACTGGTACTTTTTCAATTAGGAGGTAAATAAGACAAAATTAAAGTACAGAATATACAAAAAATTCAATAACATTAAATAGGTAGGTATGTACATTGTTATTTACATGAATAGACTTCACTTTATTTAAGCGGTACCTTACTATTATTTAAAAATTGTCTCATTGTTGTACCTTATGATGATCAACCTCAGCTACATCAACTGGCGGTATTCGTAAGAAGGAAAATTATTTCCTACTCTTTTTCCATTTCTTTAAATTTTTCATTGTTTTGATTTGGTTTATGTTAACTCTCATAACAGACAGTTTATTCAATCTTGAGTTATAAATGGTGTAACCAACAATATGGCCGACTGAGTTTTATATATTAGGATTCAAGATATTACAATTTGGTGAAATTTCGTTCGTTAAAATAAATAGTAGAGTATACTCCCACCTTAGGGGCAAGTAAAAAGACATCTCAAACTCAACAGTTGAGTAGCAGTTTTTTTGAGTAGGAAGGGTTAGGAGAAATCATTTTTTGATCCATATATGAGAATAAAGAATTTATTTTCCCATAATACTCTCATACTAATCTCAAAATAATATGTTTATACATATTACATAACACACGGTTTTCTTGAAAGAATGTGTGTGAGTTACTTTTCACAATTAACTTAAAGATACACAGGACTGACAGTACTAATATAATGGCCCCATCAGTAGGTCGTAATCTCATTATCTATCCACCAAAATATAATTTCGTGTCAGATATCTCACGTTTTTCAATTGAAATGAATAAATCCTTTTTTGGCATCAGATTTGACTGTGAAAACACCTCAAAGTCACCTTCCTTGAATAATTGCACATCTCTCCACTCTAAGTGTAATTTGTGCTTCTCAAAATGAATGTTAATTCTTAGAATTATTAATCGCTACATTTCTATATTATTTTCACGCCTTTCATAACTTATGAAAATATTTCCATGTATAGGTCATGAAAATTCTATAAAAATATTGGTAATCCTCATTCATTCTACTCAATTAACCGATCAATTATCTTGAATTCATTTAAGTGCACTCTCCAATATGTATATTTTATTATATTTTTGTAGTTCACATAGATTTTCAGACATCGTCAGATTTCTCACATTTTCATAGTTCTCTTTGGTAATGAATACTGATTTATTATATTCTCCTGTTCATCTCATTCTTTCAATCAGTTCATTTCATTTCTGAACGTTTACCTGTTATAATTCGTTGCTAATTACTCTTTTCGAATTTCAGATGAATGGATTTCCAAACCTCCAGAGTGAACCTTGGGAATAAGTCTATTTTCTTGCAGAAAAAGATGTGAACTTCTCCGAAATGGTTCAAACTCCAAGTGTACTATATATTGAGCCTGGTTGACAGCCTTTCTTCATCATTATCAACCTGAAATCTCAAGTTCATCAATCTGAATCAACTAACAAATAGGATCTCAAGCCTTCTGCTTTTCCAGAACCGAAGAATTAGTGGTTTTACTCATTCATAGTACTCTCTTGTTGTACTTCTCATAATCAATTGTATCCTCTTTTTTTCTGACGAACAAAAATCCTGCTTCATCAAAGCAGTTTGTCACTGTAAATGTTGTATAGATTGAGAAATTTTGCACTCTCTTATAGACTACCGTTATAGTATTGATTTTCATACTATCTTTATTTATATTTATGGTATCAATTTCAGTGATGAACAGACTCAGACTTCATACGATCTCTTTTTTGAACTTCTCTAGATTAACTCTGCTTTTTAGTTAAACAATGTCACTTTGAGTCTAAAGATGATTTTTATATTTGTATTTTATACTTTATTAACTTCATGCATGTGACTTATTCATTTCATGATTGTGAATGATGTACAATAAATGTGTTACACTACTATCTCCAACTCAATTACCTGGGTTCAGTCCTCAACAGTAATTTGACAAAATCTGGACAGCCTGATTTTGAACAAGGACACATGATAAATGTCTGCGTTATCAACAATTCTGATAAATTTTCGTTTTAATAAGAAAACAAACGATCTCATGACAATGTGCATGCAACAAATTTTTTATTTATAGTATAAAAATTACATAACATAAATCATAACATAGTATAAGTATACCAAACGAAATATTATATTTTGGTTGATAGATAATGAGATTACGACCTACTTATGGGGACCATTATATTAGTACTGTCAGTCCTGTGTATCTTTTTTTCATACTTGAAGTTCTGATTCTTGAGATAAGTTAAGTTATTTGTGAAAAGTAACTCACACATATTATCTCAAGAAAATCGTGTGTTATATTATACATATTATTTTGATATATGTATTATGGGAAAATAAATTCTTTATTCTCTTTATTCTCATATTTAGACCACAAAAAATTGATACTCAACTGTCGCGTTTGAGAAGTCTTTTTACTTGCTCTCAAGGTGGGAGTATACTCTATCATTTTCGTTCATTTTAACGAACGAAATTTCACCAAATTGTAATATCTTGAATACAAATATAATCATGAATGATTTTTTTGCTTTTGCTCCATCAATTGACAGTGTTAGAATAATATAGAAAAATTGAAAATTATTGGCGCGCAGACAGAATTGAATTCTGAAAAAATAACCCTCCCAAGCAGAGCTCGAACCTGCGACCTCGGAATTACTAGTCCGATGCACTAACCAACTGTGCTATCGGGAAGGACGAAAGTTCCATCTGATCTTCGGCTGGCAATTCTCCCAGAATTCGATGTTAGTTGACGTGTTAGAATAATGTTTACGTGAATTTTCAACAATCCCCAACTATAATGATCAAAAATAAATTCATCTTCGTTCTGATAAAGACCCAGCAAGCTCCAGCACCTGTTCCCAACAGGAAAGCCGACCGGTGAACAGTTAGCAGCTCGATAAACTCCAAGCATTATCGGCGACGTAATTAGATTGTGCCAAATTGGCGCTCCTAACTCGCACAGAAACAATCGTAAATCGGCCCCGGTATGACCCGCAGAACCAGACCGGCCCACACGTTGAACCTGCGGAACCCCGGCAGCAGTCGCGCTCCAATAACGTTTCGGTCTAAGTAGGCGCAGCGCGCAGCGGCACGAAGAAAACCGGAGCGTCTCGCGACTGTCGACCGAGTTAATTAATTTCGGAAATTGCGCAAAACTTTGAATGTTCATTTCTGACATTCCGGATTAATCAGCGTTTGTGCGGGCCGGGATCCGGCGGGGGAAGCGGAGATAATGCATTGTGCTGTTGAATGTGGATTAACATTATTCCGTTTTAGACTTTCCGGAATTCGCGACAAGTCTGGATGTTTCCTCTCGAACGGGAGAGTTCGCCATTTGGCGGCGTTGTTTCGGAGACGAGGGCTTATTGGTTATATCTTCATGAACTCCGGCGTTCGCTCGAGATTGTTAATTCGATGTGGGAGTTAAGAGCGGGAGATTTGAAGGAGGTAGTATTGAGTTCGTGATGTAAGAAGGAGGGTGGCAGTCAAAGTTGTCGTAATCACAAGTGGTGTATGGAATACTTAGATATTAGACTTCATACAGTGTGTACGGAAAGGGTAGGGGGTATTTGTATCTTTGCTGACCAAGAAACGGAGAGGTTTGGAGGGGTACCTTATGCATAGGTTGTTACTCTACTCTTTAAAGATTTTTCAACAATGAGAGCATACTTACCTGGTATCAATTCATACTGGGGTCACACGAGGAATCGAATGGGCACAAGATATTGGGTCGAAAAGGGAGATATGAGCCCATTCAAGCATTTGAAGACTATCAATACAATGTATAGCCTCCACGGGCACCAATACCAGCTTGAGATCTTCTTCGCATACTACACAAGACGTTGTTGAATATTTCTTGAATAATTTGATTCCATAAACGGGGCTGAAGCTCTCTCTCATATCATTTAAGGATTCTGGAGTAGGTAGATGATTATCTGATCTTCTTTGGAGCATGTCCCATACATGTTTTGTGCAATTCAAATCTGGTGAGTGCGGAGGTATTGTAAAATGTTGAATACCAAGATCCTAGCCCGCATTCTCAACTATGGCTGCACGGTGCGGTCTAGTTTTATCGTCTGGACATTGGAGAGTTTCACCAATAGCTGTGTGAAAATTTGGCAAAACAATGTCAATATAAACATAGTCCCTATAGTGTAAGGCAGGACAAATGTGTAGATCTGTGCGTCTCTTCAAACATATCGGACCCATACAATATCACTATATATCTCCCCGGAATGGATGGACTTCTTGGACATAGCGAGTATTACGGGGTATGCGTGGGATTGTCCATACCTTCATTTTTCGAGAATATGAAAATCGTCCATATCTGGATTCATCAGTGAAAAGGACACTATGACATTGATCGTTCCAATTAATAGGTTGCCTTGCCCATTTCAGTCTTTGACGCTTATAGTCACGTGTTATTGGAACTCCTCTTAATGGACGTCTAGAACCTAGATTAACCTCCCTCAAACGTCGTCTGATGGTTTCGATGGAAACTTGGACTCCATCCGCATTTTGAAGAATATTCCGTAGCATTCTACAGGTAGATGTAGGCTTTCTTTTCGCCGAAACGATGATTTTTTTGTTTGGACACATTGGCGCTAAATGACCTTTCCTACTGCAATTATGAAAGTGGTAGTCTCGAAAATAACATTTATCTTGGGAAACCGACTCGTATGTTTTGATGTTGTGTCTTTGTTCTCACAAGTTCTCATCAGGGAATCGCTCAACTACGTGTCTGACATAACCAAGCTCTTCGAACTTTCCCTATCATCCAGTTATTATCAGTGGAAAGGCGAATTCTATGAGCAAATAGACGGCTGCGCTATGGGGCTATTTCGAACATCAAAGTTTCTATCCTATGATGAACATGGAAGCCATTGAGATATATAAACATGAGAACAATATGAACAGAAGGGAAGAAACTCCTTTGGTACATAGCGCATGGTTGCCGGTGTTGGAAAAGACCAAAATCAAGCCAATACGAGGTGGGAGCCAATGGACCAATCAACATCGCGCGCGTAAACCCACTACCTTCTCCCGCCAATGATCAGGGTATAAGTTGGGCCAATGGATCGAGTCCAGCATCACTTTCAGAAATTTAGCTGTCGAGTTACAACCTCAGACCAAGAATCCTCTGAAGATGCCTACCGCAGTTGTTGGCGAAACTTTAGCTGCAATAATTCCTTATAGACCACGGCCAATAAGCCCGGAAGACTATCTTTATGCCATAAAAAAGAAACCAAACTTCAGAAAAAAAGGAAACAGATTGACGAAATATTTCATACTTATTTTTATTAGATCGATTCAAGTTGTTATTGAGTTTTAAATGATTTAACAGCAATTTTCTCGAAAATACATGTTTCAAAACGATTGAATACAATATCCTCAACTCTTGTGAGCAGTATATTAAGAGTTTCATTTAATCACCAGCGTTGTTTCGTCAAACGCTATTGGAATGTGCTGCCCAAATACTTCCTTTTTTCGGTCATGTTCGGTACGAGTGTTCAGGGTGTAAATTCATGCTCGTATGAAATTGAGGTGGGTCTTTGCTATAACCAAATTTCTTCAGTCCATCCCTTTCTGCGATTTCATGTTTAAGAGATGGTGACCAAAATTCAGTCTAAACACCTACAGAAGAAGACTTTCAAAAAATTCGAAAAACTTTTCAACAACAACGACAACAAATCTTGTCGGCATGTGCAACCGATCATTGTTCCTATTTCATCAGCGGAGAAAATTGAAGACAAACAATTCGAGGATTGCATTCAAGTCAAAATCCGAACATCCAAGTCCATTTCATATCCAGGCTTCATCCCAACGAAAATCGTTCTCGCTGAAGCAGCAGAAACGGAGAGATGCTCTGATTGTAACGCCTTCATAACACTTTCATTTCCTCCATTGCCATCGGGATATTCCGATATCCAGGCCCTTTTGATCCGCCTCATCGAAGTTGAATGCACGCCGTCCCGACGCCCCCTTTGTATCCGACGCTCTTTCATCCGATCTTATTATATTTGTGTTATTTAAGTCTTCTGCCTCTGCTCAATGAGATCTCCGAGGAATTTTCTCTGGCCTGGCGAAAAGTCTCGCGGTTTTGCATATTTTAATTTCGTCTGGTTCGGTCGAGGGGGGCCCTTTGTTCGTTCGAAGTCGCCTCCGAGCTGTTTGGGGTAACAAAGGCGCATTTTACGTCACCGACCATTTTCAGGCGGTCGGGCCTGTTTTTGTTGGGCGCACTTTGAAGCTGCGAGTTTAAATTCGTTTTTGCGAGAAAATGATCCGCGGCTTATACACTTGTTTGTTACTTGATGAAAGTATGAGGAGAATGGAGAATTCTATGGCACATTTCTGGCGGAAACATTACAAACATGAAAGAATGTCTGCTAAATTTGATGTTGAGAAATTAAGCGTGTTCACAATCGGTGGTGTTCAGATTTTGGCAGATTACTGCTGTAGACATTTATTGTACATCATTCACAATCATAAAACCACAAAACACGCGAATGAAGCTAATACAATGAAAAAGAAATCTATGAATTCGGACTGACATTATCTATCTAAACACAGGGGTAATCTAGATCAGTTCAAATGAGAGGGCATATGAAGTCTAGGACTAGGACATTGAGAGATTCAAACTAACTCAATATTAAGCACAACGTTCTCAGTGGTAGAGCGATCCATTGAATTTATTGCGCGAACCTCTTAATTTCGCCAGGAAAACAGAAGGTTTGAATTAGGAGTACACTGAGAAGAGAATAGCAAGAATGACCATTGGTTTCGAGAAGAGCAGAGAAAGCTTGAGATCTAACTTGTGAGTATTCGGATGGATGAACTTGAGATTTCAGGCTTATAATCAATCAGTCAGAAGGATGGATTGAGTTCACTATCATCAGAGGAGACCGTTTAGGGTTAAGTAAAGACAACCAGTTTCATGTGTATTACACTTGACCGTTGAACCACATTGTGTTCTGCAAGAGCTAAACTGGAATTAGGGTTCACCCTGGAAGTTAAAGAATTCATTCATCTGAAACTCGAGAACAGTAATTAGCAATAAGTTGGAGGGGATGAACAGTGGAGGATTTAAATTAACTGATAAAAAAAAGAGATGAGCATGAGTATAAATCAATTCAATTTATTACCAGAGAGAGAAACATGATAGTGTTCAATTATGTTGTAACTTCTCCATTTTCAGGTGAGAAATCCAGAAATGTCCGAAAATCTATGTGAATTATGATAAAGTATGTACTGGGTGGGCGAAATTGGTGATACATGAACTACAACTTTTTAACCGAACGAGATAGAGAAAAATGACTGGCACATTACGGTCGTCTTCTTCCTCCGTTTCTGTTTATGCTAAAATGTTGAAATTAAAACCTTATAGAGACACTTTGGAAACGATAGATTCCGAAAGAACATACTTCTTGTCAGTTTCGAAAATATAAAAAACATCATACACGGTGGGCCACGTGAAACAGTTCAGCTCCCATTTTTCTGAATATGCTCTAGAAAATGCTTCGACAGGTTAATCTTTATCATGAATAGATTTGCAAAACCCTTAAAACGATGTGCCACTCGAACCCAATAGAGTTTTCAATCTCAAAAGGGCTGCCACCCCGGTTAGTGGTATGATAATAAACCTCCAACATCGAAGTCTAAAGGTAGCGAAAGATTAACTCTTCTAAGCATTTTCTATAACTTACGTTAGGAAATATTGGTCAGTAGGTATTCTTTTTATGTCGGCCACCCTGTATAATGTATATATTTTTGAAACGCACAAATTTATGGTACCTTCTGAGTCAAAATCAATTATTGCTTCCATAATAAAAAACACAACTTTATGTTATAGCTCAGCAAAAAAAACATAGTGGGCTGCTGAATGTCCATAAGAAATGTTCATAATATGTTTTCATTTCAACATCCTAGCACGAACAGAATCGGAGATAACGACTCAAGTTGAAATCGCATAATTTTCAATTCTGGCCTATAACTCGAAAACAAAAGAAGATAGAGGAATGTAGTCGATGGCATTATCCTTTTTCTAAAAAAGACGACCGTAATCTGCCATTAATTTTCCTCTATCTCGTTGGGTCAAAAAGTTGTAGTTCATGTATCACCAATTTTGCTCACCCTGTACATCTATGCGAATGCACATAAACGAAGTGAATCGAATTGACCTGTAAATGAGGATCCCCAAATTTTTGTAGATTTTTCATGATCTAGCACTGGACATATTTCAAAGAGGAAAATGACATGGAAATGGAATCATTAATAATTCTCAGCAAACTGAGAACAAATACCTTTTGAGTAGAAGTGGTGTTACTACAGAATTGAACTAGAAGGCAAGAATAACAATTCTTGAAGAAGAATATATGTCAAAATTGGTGATTTTTAGTTTTTCAAGTTTATTTTATTTATGTTTTGATTAACAATTCTGAAATTAGTTATATTCTACCTTGTAATATTCCAAATGACTTATTCTCTTTTCACCAGAAGGTGGAGTTCCTTGGTACGGTGAACTATATAGACATAACTAATTTTGACCATTAAATAAATTTTACTCCTTTTCCCGAGCACCCTTGAATTATCCAATGGAGTGACCTGAGAAAAATCTACCGACAGTTTCACCACGAGATGAGTTGTTAACAATATCATAGCAAGTCGACAAGAGGAATTAATTCCGTTTTCAATTCCGGGAACTTGAGATATCTGCCAAATCAAATGGTACACAAACTTTACTGGCGTGTAGTGTCAATCAGCTGATTTCCACGGAAGATCGAGCTCAGAACTAGAAGTTGAACAAGCCATGAGCGTAGACAAGAGCGTTGGTCGGAGGGGTGCGTCGTTCAATTTTTAACTTATTTATATATTAATTAAAAAGCTTCTACTTCAGCCTGGCGGATCTCACACCCCTTTTCACAGGAACAATCAATTATCTTTGGCATTTTAGACGTAAGAAGGATTAAGCTCTTTTGCAGCCTTTTCCAGGTTTTCGTGCTGATGATGAGGATCGGTGTCGGTCAGGTAGGTCACGTAAAGTCAATTTCCTTTTCCGCTTCGACTTTGTTCTTCTTGTCAAAGTGTCTTTTTTCACAATTTTAAACAAATAGTAATAATAGTAATAATTTATTCAGCATCAAAATTACATGCTTCGTCAAAAAAATTACACTTTCAATTATGTAAGAATTCATCAAAAGTGTAAATTGTATTTTGCAGAAGAACTTTTTTTAGAGATTTCTTGAATTTTTTTTGTCCATTGAGTTGTTTGATAGCATTTGGGATCCTATTGTAGATTTTAGGTCCCCAGTAGTCAACTCCTTGCTGGGCATACTTCCTTTCATGATATAGGATGGTAAGTTTGTTTCGGCTTCGTGTATTGAAATTGTGGAAGGTGCTATTAGTTGGGAAGGTGTCTAAGTTCTTATGGACATATGTAGAGCACTTTAATATATACGCGGCTGGTATGGTAAGTATGTTGAGATCTCGAAACGCATCCCTACAGCTGTCTGTCTGTTTCAGTCCTAATATTGTTCTCACCGCTTTCTTCTGAAGAATCAGGATGTCGATGGCATGAACCGATGTGCCCCAAAGAAGGATTCCATACGTTGACAAGGAATGGAAGTTGGCAAAATAGGACATCTCTGCGGCCTTCCTGGATGAGACTCTTTTTACAACCGAGATAGTGTAAATGGCTACTTCAAGTTTTCTTTTCAATGAATCGATGTGCGGCTCCCATGAAAGTGTCCCATCTAATGTAACTCCAAGCAATTTGATAGTGTCCTTTTTGTTGCTCTTTATTCTCAGGTTTTGTTTTTTCGATTCGTTTATTGCAAGAGAATTACAGCTGAACCAGTGCTTGGATGATGAAAGCAAATATTTCCCCAATATCTTTAGATCTCTCTCTTCCAAGGCCTTTAGGAAAAAAGAGGTATCATCTGCGAACGAAAAAGTTTTCAGATATGTGTTCAACTCGTCTCTTCTCAGATTCAGGTCGTTTACGAATATCAGGAAAAGTAAGGGTCCCAGCTTTGATGTTTGTGGAACTCCAGATGTTATGTCCCTGCTCCCTGATAGTAAGTTATCCCATAATACATATTGTTGCCTATTTGACAGGAAATCCTATGTATTTGCTTACCGTTTTTGCTGTCCCCAGCAGAAAACTCGTAATTATTTTCATCCAATTCAGCCGAATCTTCCACATAAAAAACTTTCACGGAAGAAGATCTTTATTTTTCAGATACTTCTCCAAGATATCTTCTAAATTAATCATAACATGGACAGTAAAATTGTCAAATGCGCTTTCAATGTTATCCAATTACAATTGTCAATGAATGTAGAGGTACAATTCTTGTTGAGCAATTTTTCCTTTACAAATCGTGGCGCCCGTATTGTTTCAGAGTACGAATCGATATCGGAGAGTGCGAGAGAGATATCTGTGACATCCGGTCGTCATGCCGGCCACCGAAACGCATTTCCGGTCCATCCACGGCAATGGTGAAATGCGCCTGCAAGGGTAATTAGCCAGACCGACGTTTTTTACGATGGACGTGAACTGTTTTTTGCGTAATTACTCGAATTTTCGGTAACAAAGGAACACCACGATAATGCCGGGTCAGGACCGTAACTCGATTATTTCATTCCGTATCTCTCTGCATTCGCATTTACCTTCGAGCGTTTTACTGGGGATATTTAGGGGGAGATTGCATTGTTTTTTCTCGTTTGCTACTTTTTCTTTCCAGGCACTTGTTCCACGCTTGCCTCAAAAACGGGAAATAAGGCAAAAATTATTGTCTGGAAACGTCAGAAAGCCATTAATACGTCGCATTATGAAAATAATTGAAATGATATCGCAGATGACATTTTTCTTGAATTGAAAAAAATTTCTGATGTTTAGTTACCTCATAAAGAAGGGACTATAAATTCATATAGAAACTCGTAGAATTTTTATGAAAATCCCAAATCATTAATTATAAATTCCAGAATTTCATCAGGCAAATTCAACGAAATATATTTGTTCATTCGAAATCATGTGCGAAATTTGACTCATCGCCTTTGAAAATATGTGGTTGAAATTGAAAAAAAATGGAAGCAGGAAGAAACCCATTGAAACAAAAAAAATACAGCAATCTGAGGATGAAAAACAATTTATCACAATTTCCTGAAACACTGATGCTCCTATGGCAAAAAATTGAATAGCAAGGTCATGAAAACATCTAACACTTTCATATTGTCTTTGTTTCAAATAACTGGTTTCATGTTTTTGTCTTTAAGGCAAACATTTTTCTAATGAAATCCGGAGAAAATCTTTTTGTGTCCTGAAAATACTGCAATTTCATTCTTATTCGGAATACACTTTTTTAACATATCTTGATGAAATATTACAAAAAAAAGCCCATTTTCAATCGCAAAATCTTATATCAAAATATCTGCTTCTTCAGAAAAATCGGTAATTATTCTTTGAAATCTCTATTTTTTCATTAACAGGAAAAAAATGTACGTTTCTAAGATAAATATCCTCAGAAAATGCCAATAAGG
Source organism: Hippodamia convergens (assembly GCA_038502775.1). Lineage (NCBI taxonomy): Eukaryota > Metazoa > Arthropoda > Insecta > Coleoptera > Coccinellidae > Hippodamia > Hippodamia convergens. Next base: position 7,674,791 of record CM076609.1, on the reverse strand, counting down.
TTGCTGCAGTTTTGAATCTGGATGTAACAGTTTAAAATGTGGCACATATGGTTCGAAATACCAAATATTTACGATTCAATTACCCGATCAGAGTGAGCCTATATTTAACAATTTGAGGACAATGAATAAAACGGTAAAGAGGAAATTCCTTGCCTTTACAGAAGCCACATCGAAAACATTTTTGAAACATAGATGGATTCAAAGTAGTAATCATCTAAATGAATACCATTTTCAATTCCCAGGTTCAGAGATCTTTTATCATGAGGTTGGAGAAATTATATTAGATTTTGTCACTGAGATGAGAGATATACCGATTTCGGCCTTGTTTGGCCTCATCAAAAATGAACAAAAATTACATAACCATGAAATAAAAAGATAGCATATTGAAGAGACAGATTCAAAAAGAATTCATTCGCATTTTCTGTCAACGTTCACCATATTATTTTTCTATCCTATTAGAGGGTAGAGATTTTAACGATTAAGAAATTATCGACATTTCAAATAAGCAGATACTTTGAAGTGAGATTATCCGATAGCAAATTAAGATGTTATTTCGATAAATGAGGTGAGAAAATGAATATTTTGAAGCGAAAAAAATACCATGTGTTTTAAACTCAATGAAGGAAGGTCTCACTTAATTTCAAGAAATATATTTGCTTGTGGGAGATTTGGTAATTTTAATTTCTTGAATCATTAATTTTTCGACTAATGACCGAAGGGAAGGAATATCAATCAAACTCCAACAAGTGAATGCCTGAACGAAAAACCGAAAATGTAAAGAAATAATTAATATGAAATGTACTTTGAAAATATCCACACCTAGATAGCGACAAAAGATATATATTAAACAAACTAAGAAAGGAAATACCCAAATAAGAACATTGCAAAAAGATTATCTCATGGCATTCATCTAATCGACTCTCACTTCTTCGTATCAAGTATATTATGAAGATTTTTTTTTTAATCGAACCATCAAGATTTATACAGAACAGGATATTGCTGTTCAACATCTGAATTTGTGAGTTAAGTGTAAAAGTCGCCTTTTCTGAATGCAAGAAGTTCTTGTTATAATAATTATTCGATATATTCAAAATTTGAATTAACTCTGATACAAATAAGTACTCCAAAGATGCCCGTCATGTCATTTTGCATTCTTTTCAGTATTTTTGCTTGAGGTTTCTGCTCTACGGTGAAAAATCTTCATGTTTGGGATTTTTCTCAGGTCCTCCTGTGATATTTTCATTTTGTTATTTGTGTTTTATGATATATGATATGATATTTCAACTTTTTTCTATTTCAGGTATAGATTATTAAATTCATATTCTTCCCTCCTGTATTTTTCATTTCTCGATGTTCCTCATTATTGAGGAAACAATTATGCATAATTCCTTTCATGAATTTTCAAAATTATGAAAAAGTATGGCCCTCAGAACAATTACCTACACATTACCTACTTCCCCCATTTGGTTACGGTCCTGGCCCTCGATGATAATTGGCGCTAATTCCTGCATTTTGTAGCTGGCTTGAATTAACACAGTGTCCATTCGTCCACCCTGATACAGTTCCGAAATGCACAAGCTTAATTATCCGCATGTAAAACGCTAGATTTCCACATTAGTTCTCGCTGCGTCCAATTTTTATAGCACCGGCAGCGCTTCCGTTCCCAGATTAGAACAATTAGGTTAATGAAGAGATTCGCGCGATAAGCGAGGATGATCTAGTGCGGTTGAAACGAATTCACTACTATACGGGGACACGATTTCCCGGTATCCTTTTTATTATTCCATTGTATGGAATGAATTGAAGGCCGTCCGAATATGACGCAGAATATCGAGCAAATCTGTATTTTGTATCTCTAGTTGTACAATGGATAGTAGTTTTGGAAGTCCGATGACAGAGGAAGCTTCGGTTTTTAGGAACCTCCTTTTTCAATGATTCAATTGGAATGAAAAAATAATTGTACCATCCCTGGTTGTTTTTGATTACATAGCATTAGTATGTATCGGGAATCTTTTCAATTCATTTAGTGGTTTCCATACATTCGGGTTGTTGGAAGAGTTATTTGAAATACAAGTGAAGAATTCACTGATTTTCTTCCACGATTTCAAAATTCCAAAACGAGTCACGTATTGACGAATTTTTAATTGAACGAGTTTTAGAAAAAGCCCTGTGTACGAGTATATAATTAAACGAATATATAAATGAATATCGTTCAGTGATTTTTGCATTGAAAATTTTGATTGACAGAACTGTTTTCTCTCTCATATATCTGACAGATAACTTCAAATGTATATGTCACCACGAAAACTAAAACTGTGAAAAAATGAGGAATTCTCCCACGATTTTGTTATTTAAGATATGAATGAATTAGAAGAAAAATATTTCTACGCGAACATATAAGCAAATGAAAGAATCTTCATATGAAATAGCTGAACAGTCAATCAGAAATATATCATAGCTGATTTTGATGTTACCAAAACTTATAAAGAACGTGTCCTATTACACCAGAAGCTTATTACACCCAACGAATTTGCCACTTTTCACTTCGCATTTTTAAATTCTGAGTACTCCTCGTGCAGAGAAAATTTTTTTTAAAAGTGAAAAGTGCGAGGGGGGATAGTGCAAGGAACATGTCATAGATGCAATGCACTTTTGATATACTGCTCCACAAGAGTTAGAGATATCGTATTCAATTGTTTTGAAAAGTATGTAATCTTCGAGGAAATCAATGTTAAATCATTTAAAACTCAATTAAAACTTGAATCGATCCAATAAAAATTTGTACGGGATATTTCGTTAATCTGGTCGCCTGTTTTCTGAAGCTTTTTTTTCTGCATATGCTTCATGAATATACACAAAAAATACTGTGCTAACGTCAATAGTAGTTATTTAATTGATATCGTTTCAATCGGCTCAATAAAACTTCTTCTTATATCAATAAATTATTCTTGAAGTAATTAAATTCACATAATTCATTGAATAATATGGTAGTCCCTCAATTCTAGTCCGACTATTATTGAAATAAGGAAGAACCACATATTCGTTTGATGAGACTTGTATTTGAATGAATTCATCAGAATAATATTGAAATAAAAAAAACTTTATTTGCTTTGAATACAACCTATATTTGAATGATATGATTCATTTCATTCAATAGCTAAACATTTTAACGGAATAACAAGTAGATTTAATCCAATGAAGCCTATCTTTGAATCAAATATAGCAAACAGCGTTGCGAGCGAAAAACAAGGGAGACAACTGTCTCAGCCCTCGAGTCCCAACAGGTTTTGATTCAGTTGCATGTGATTTGCGTGAGTGAATGAAAAAAAATTGTTAAAAGATGGAAGACTTCTTAACTAGGTGGGGAATGGAATCCCTAATTCAACATTTTCAGGGTAAGTACTTTCAGATTCATATAAGAATGTAAACATCTAATAATGAAATTTTTTTTACCGATGGAGGTTAGTATTTTAAGTATTTCTCTATTTAATCCTATTAGGTATACGTATTGAAAGGGTATTAGAATAACAATCTATATAATAAGAGCTATTTGTATTCCCACTGAATAATTTAAATTTCTCCTCTTTTTTTTGGTTCAACTAATAAATAATTGTTGAATCTTCGACTGAATATATCGATCAGCATTATGTTTTATTTTTAGCCAACCACATTCATGATTCAGATTTTGCATCAAATTCATGGTGCCTCTAATAATTTGGCCAGGGACTGTACTTTCAAACACACCCATCTGAGTAGTATGAACGATTGACATATACTAATAAGAAGGTTTTGCTTATGTAGTTTTTTGGGGTTTAGAAAAATTCGAGGATTGAGAAGAAAAATATTCCTTAAGATAGGAGTGTATTCATCATTGTGGCTTATTACAGTGCCACAATATGTTCAAATTAGAGAAAATAAGTTTTTGTTTTGTTTTTTACCTCAGTATGTTTCTGTTTACTTATTGCTGATACTCATTGTGTTCTTGAATTTATAGCATATTTGATTTTATTGAAACAATAATAAAAAAATTTAAGACATTAAAAGTTGTTTCATTTCATACATCTCATCATTCAATCAATAAATAAATTAAAGAATTAAATCAAAGTATAGTGAAATATTTCTAACAACTGCATCATATTCAATCAGATGTTTTTTTTTCAATAAGAAGTTTATTTAAATCAAAACCAAGCATTCATCCTTGTCATGATAAATTACCTTTCGATAGAAAAAAAGATAGGTTTGTTTCAATTATATTCTTTCATTGAAACTAAGTATAGCTTATCTTGGCTCAATCATAGCATTTTATTGAACACATTCACTGTTTAAATAAAATCAATGGGTCCTATAATTGAATCGAAAATAGGAAGCATTGGCAATGGAAGAACAAGATAAGCATTGAATTAAAAATACTAATCATTCAGGAATAGGGAACACAGTATATCAATGATTCAATGGTTATCCCATTGTTTCTACTAACAGTGTTTTTTGTGTGTATTCTTATATTGAAATGAAATCAGTGTATCAACGGCTTCGATTTGAAACCAGTTTTCTGAAAATGCCGAGACGAAATTGACAAACGCTGAGACTAATAGGGCTATCGGAATGCTACAGGGTGGCCAAACTCAGGTTTTCGTAGCGGGAAGTCTCCAAGTCATCTAAATTGTGATATCTGGACTTCAGGTCTGGTTCTGTGTTCGAAAGACCAAAGCTTGTTGAGCGACGAGAAACAACAGCTTACATCTACATGTAGAATGCTACGGCATACTCTTCAAAATGCAGATGGGGGTCCAAGTTTCCATGAAAACTATCCGACGACGTTTGAGAGAGTTGAATCTAAGTTCTAGACGTCCATTAAGAGGAGTTCCATTAACAAGAGACCATAAGCGTCGAAGACTGGAATGGGCAAGGCAACATATCAATTGGAACGATCAATGGCGTAGTGTCATTTTCACTGATGAATCAAGATATGGACGACTTTCAGATTCTCGAAGAATAAGGTATGGACAATCCTACGCATACCAAGTAATCGTCGTTATGTCCAAGAAGACCATCCATTCCGAGGGGGTAGTGTTATGGTATGGGCCGGGTTTTGTTTCAACGGGCGCACAGATCTACACATTTGTTCTGGGAATATGACCGCCACACACTGTAGGTAGCATGTTATTGACAATGTTTTGACAAATTTTCACGCTGCTATGTGTGAAACTTTTCAATTTTCAGACGATAACGCTTGACAGCACCGTGCAGCCATAGTTGAGAATGCGCGCAAGGAGCTTGGTATTCCACATTTACCAATACCTCCGCACTCACCAGATTTGAATTGCATAGAATATGCATGGGATAATCATCAACCTACCCCAAAATCCTTAAATGTTCTGAAAGAGCTTCTGCCCCATTTATGGAACCAAATTTCTCAAGAAATGTTCAACAACCTCGTTTGTAGTATGCAAAGAAAATGTCAAGCTGTTATTGATGCTAGTGGAGGCCATATATTATATTGATAGTCTCAAAATGCTTGAATTCTCTGGGAAAAATATTTCGTTATTCAACAATTTTTCGTATAAGCCGCAGACCTACAGTCTGAAGTTAATTTTATTTCTTGCAACTTGAAATCATATAAATATGAATTTTCATCACAAAGTCTCATTTAAACTAATCTTTTTTGCAGTTTAATTCAATATCCCTAACTCATGTGGAGCAGTTTGATAGAACTTTCAATATGAAGGAAATGTAACTGTTTCATAATAAAACTAAACCTCAACTTAGATATCCACCCTTAGTTATATGAACCTATATAGATCCTGGTAAAAATTAGTCACTTTTTTCCCGGAGAAAAAAGGTATTTCGAAAAGTGATATTTTGTTACCTGTCAGTATTGACAGGCTCTGTACATGAAATGTCAAATTTTTTTCTCGTCACAGAAGAAACGGAATATTTATCCAAACTAGAAATGATGGCGAATTCAGAAAATTGTCAAAATAATACGTAATTGTTATATGAATTTTGTTCATTTTGAACCATGTTTTTAGTAACCACATTCCAAAGAGTTACTTCCAGTTTCAACAAATGCAGGTATACAGATACGAAAAATATCCAGGATAGGAGATGCTTGCTCGTGAAACAAATATCTTCAGATTCGTGCAAGTTGTTCGCAATCAACTTCAAAGGAATTCATTCCGAGAAACAACGCATGAAAACGTTTCAAACTCCGTCTGGGGTTATGAAACATTGATCTTACAGCGCCTGAACATCCCGAAGACAATGGGTCTACGATATTGAATCGCTCCGACATATTTATTAAATTCCGACAACATTCCACCTATTACATCCCCTAATGTTTTTCACGCAGCTAGATTCAAAGTCAGCGATCCTGAAAAGAGACATTCCAGGGCGGACTGAATCTCCATCTCCCCCTTTCGCCCCAAACTCCTCCCTCACTCGTATATCTTTCAGCGCCATTAAGCAATACAAACAGATATATTTGTTCATTAGCCACTTCCGATCTGTACCAGCTACCGGAACATCTGGACTGAACCCGCTGTCTACCAAGTTTGCCATCTTGCCCGCTAATGATCTAGCACAGACCGCAAATGATGCGCCCGCTCTATGGTTTGCGACCGCATTCCTCTCTTCCAGAGTAATTGGCCGATACGCGATTGTAAGTTGTTCTACCAGCATCGGAAACGGGTCGTTCGATGAGCGGACTGCGGTAGTCAGGTGCGGATGACTTGGGGACCGCGGGAACACCTGCTGATTGTCGATTTATCTAACGGCGAAATTTCGGGCATGTCGGTAATAGTTTTTGGGTAAGGATGACGTTGCAGATTGCGTTTTACCCTACTCGTAGAATAAAAGAAGGTTCTATGAGATGGTGAGTGATTCAACAATTTTTTTTTATGTCGATAATGGATAGCACATTAGTCTGCAGTAAACTGGGAGTCGCGAAAATATCGTTAAAAATTCACAGAAGTTCATAATTTTCAAAAAGTTATTTCATTCTGTTAATTTAATCGGTCTGTTGTTATTACTCATAACTACGGAAAAACACCCAAACTATTGAATGCTGAGCTCAAACAAGGAATATTTAAACCCATTTTTCATTTCGAATTTAGTGTCTGATTTTAATTGATTTTTACCATATGAAAAGCTCCATCAACGCATTGACGGCGTCCTTGGGATTTAAAGTTGGGTGAAGAATAAGAGATCGAAGTTCTTGGAAGGCTGAACCAAGCTCTAACGACATCCTCTCAGAATAATATACTAATATTCTTTTAATTCAGAGAGCTAAAATAATACAATACACATTGAAACAAGAAAGTACCTAGCTGAGATTGAAGCAACATAGGAAAACCATACAGGTCTGCAATATGATGAGATGAGGAAATAGAGAACCTCAGCTGAAAAAAATAGGTACTGACCTTGCCCGAGTTAGAAAAACATTTACTCAAAATATTAAATATCAGAAAATCTTCAATGACTTCAACGTGATCTAGGAAAACATCTCCAAGTTATCCTTGTATCGAAGAGAAAAACAGATTCTTCACCAATCTACCCGCAATTCTTGCTCTGAAATGAAAAAAGACAAAAGCAGAAAAAGCAATTATTTAGAATAAATTTAAGTTTTTTGTAAATCAACCACTCGTTTCAGAAATGCATTCGTTATTGTTAGACAATGATCACAACAGTTACTTCATGAATAGCCTCAAAACCATTCTGAAATTTATAAATGGGACAACTATTTATAAGATGTTCTATTGTCTCCTCAACTTCCACACACTCACAACTAGGGCTCTCAACCGAATTCCATCGGGAGAGCATGCTGTTGCATCGTCCATGGCCTGTTCTAATACGATTTAGACCAGACCATATTCTCCTGGGAGGATCACAACCAGGAACTCTGATGGAAGGATCAGTAATAAGATCTTGGTTGAAAACATTGTATGCTTTTCATTCAGATTGCCAAATTTGCTTTTCGTTTCTGTTCATATCAATTAGAAAATTTGACCAAAATGGCTTAGGCGACTTCAATCTGGGCTCTCTATTATGTGGAATTTAGGAGAGTATGGGAAATGAATTTGGAAATTAATTGAATTTGTTTCAAGAATTCAAAGTTTTTTTTTTCTCTGCGAATATAGAAAGGAACAATATTTGAGAGGACTGGTAACCAAGGAGTAGGTGAAGATTTGATAGTAGCAGTGATAATCGCCATTAAAAAGTTTAGTTGGGCAACGATTTTTTTTTCATGAACACTGTTCAACCAAACAGGGCAAAAATATTCAGCAGCAGTTTTTGAGGAGGAGAACTGAAAATAACACTCGCAAATCTAAATTCAAATGAAAACAAGAAATTCGATTTTATTATCACTAGGGTTCAAACGCCACTTTGAAATCAAATTTTTCATGATTTTCAAATCTGCGGAAAGGGTACTTTCTATTGTCGTAAAATCATAAGACGAAAAGCAATCATCAGCATGAATGAATTTATCGAAAGAAGTAGTTGAAATATTACACAAATATAAATATAATAGAAGAATTACCAAAACTAAACCTTGTGGAAGATCATTATTCAAAGTTTTGAAATTACTACTTTCGTTATACACAAATACCCGAAACAATCTGTCAGAAAGCATATTTTCTGATAGTCTAACCATTTTTCCACATTTCGAATGACTATGGATTTTATAAATTAATCCATCTTTCCATAATGTATCATATCCTGAGGATAAATCAACGGATGCTGTCCCTGTTTTCAAGTTTTTTTCTAGTTTTACTAGTAAACAGAAAAAAATCAAATGGCTCAAAAAAATGATTGAGAGGTAGGATAAAGCTTTCGAGGACTTCTTTGGTTCTCCAAAAATTTACTTGTCTATTTCCAGATATCTTGCCTTCTATTCATTACATATTTTGAGTTTCTCTTGTTACACAATTATTGTATATTATCGAGCCAAAATATTAGGTTCGAAATAGAACCAACTTCTCAACTTGATTCTCTTTCATTGTTGACACTTCATGAAGCTGCCACGAAATGAGCATCCAATAATGGTAGATCTGCTGACGGGACACTGTCGATACAAATATCTTTTGTAACGCATGGGAAAATCAGCAGATGAAACCTCTAGGCTATGTGGATCAGAGAAAAAAACGGCTGAACACATGGTATGCAAGTGTCCAGAGCTGGAGTAGTCGGTTCTGGATCTTCGAGAGGTAGCAGCTAAAGCTCTTAAGGATGTCGTTGTATATTTCAGTGCCATCGACGGTCTCCTCGCGATTTGAATAATCAAGTTGGGTAAAAAACAGAAGATCCTTGCGGATGGCTGAACCTAACCACAACGACCCCTGTTCAGAACAATAATAGTAATCGTTGACATATTTTATCGATCAAATTTAGGAGATCCAATTTGAATTGCAGAAAAATCATTGGATCATGCACTGAACCTTGTGACACTCCGCTCGTGAGTCATCCTTAATGTTCTGTAACTGAAAAGCGATATTCAATCCATAAGAGCAAGCTTTTTTGGATTCTCATGCGCTTTCAAATGCTAGGGCGCTTGGGAAAGGGAAGGTCAAAATTGGTAGTTTATGGTAGTAAATGTTTATTTGTTTTTTTTTGTGAGACTGTTTTAATTTACTATTTAGAACTTAGTTATATTCTTCTTGTAATATTGCAGATGACGCCTTTTTTTTAACCAAAAGGTGGAGTTCTACTAGGGTGAAGTATCTGGACATATCTCATTTTAGTCATATTTATTTTCCTGAGCTTCCTAGAATTCATCGCCACAAATACTCATACCTACGACGATTGTAGACCACCAGAGACAACTCTTCCTGACGATCAAAGATAAACACAGTCACCGGCTGCGGACCAAAAAGAGCCGTCAGCTTCGGCGAGATACCGTGGTCAAGTCGCTTTATTTCTTGCTCCGTTACGTTTTCTTTATGGAATTATCTTGAGCTGCTTCTCTCTACCACGTCGGTTGCATTTCAACGTGTAGCTAGGACTGCGGTTTGGACCGCTTTTGCACCGAACTGACCCTTTTTCTCCGGTTTCCCGCATACATAACAGACATCCGGAGGCCGGTATCGCTCATGTGGAAAATGCTGCGGACTGACGTGAGCTGTTGCAGCCGAGGTGATTTCGAAAACAGCACGGGTTGGATGCGATGTGTTCGGAGTGAAGGGAGTTGTTTTGGGTTGATTTTTGATGAGGAAGATAGCACAAGAGTTGTGATGGATGGATGCGTTTTGGTTGCTGAGAAAAGCCGGCTTTTTCGTTGGGGAAATATATCTGGAGATCATGTTGGGTTATTTAATATTCTACGAATGTAGTTGGGAGGTTGCATTCCTTTCATCCATTATACAGGTGTCAAAGGTTAGGTTTCCAGATGATAAAATCCATCAGAATAGATCACTTGATGTATGTTGTCGATACAAAAATTAAATATGAAAAAGGGGGAAGAAAACTTCGACGTCAATATTATTATACCTCCCTCAACTGCATCTTTTCATTAGATTGTTATCATTATTCTGAACGGGGTCATTAAAACTTGGGTCAACCTTGCGAAAATTTCGATCAGAAGAATTCTCGTTCCTCACACAACTTGTTCAGTCAAATTCAAAGGAGGCTGTCAATAGCCATGATAAATCCAACGACTTCCTAAGGAGTAGTGTTGGGTTGTACACGTTTTTAAATTGAGTTTGTGAGAGGAGCTTTACTTTTGTAATCAAGCGGTACAGTGTACCACTTCAAATGAAGCGAGGCGTTCATGACTCCATAGGGTGTCGGGACAAAATATGTTCTACTAGATAGTGTTCCACTGTGTCGCTCACAAATGAGCCGATAAAGTTGGAGCAATTACGAAGGCACAAATTTAGAATGCGTCTCAATTCGCAATTTCAACATTTGTACATAATTTCTTCTTCTTTGAATAAACAATATTCTATTGTTTTTTTTCAAACTCCCTGCAGATCAGAGTTCCTGGATTTGGCCTTCTCAGGAGATAATGGTCCGTTCTGAATTGTATTAGAGTAGGCCATGGTCGATGCAACAGCATGCTCTTCAGATGGATTTCAGAGGAGAGCCCTAATTGTGAGTGGGGAAAAGTTGAGGAGACAATAGACCATCTCATAAGTAGTTGTCTCATTTATTAATTTCATAGGGTTTTCGAGGGTGTACATAAAGTGATGAGTGCATTTCTGAATGCGTGGTTATTCTGAAAAAAATTCAATTCACCTGGTATTCTCCGAAGTTCAACATAAACAGGGTTTTCCAAGTTCGACGGCCTATTAGACGTTTCTGTAGACCTGGTCCAATATGAAATCTGAAAATTGGGATTATGATAATGTTCGACGTTATTTACCGAGCTGAAATATTCTTGATGCCTGAACACTTTACTTATACAGGGTATGAAAAAAAAATTTATCAAAAAGTGTTTGTTCGGTTTTTTCGTTCCAAATTCAATTCTGTATACATCCCTATTAAAATGATTGCATTCGTTGAAATACTTCTGAAAATATTAGGAAAAAAACTCATGAAAAAAGATTATAGTATTCGGTATTATTTTTGTTATTCATTCTAAATGTCTGATGCACAAACCGTTTTCATATTGTTTTAGTCGATGACCGTGGAAATATTGTAAATTTCTACGATTGAAAAACTCGTTACAGGGTGCTACAAATATTGCGTCAAAAATTGGGATCAAGATTGGCTCATAATTTCGTTTTGCGAATTAGAACCCCATTTTTCATGTTCGTGTTGGATTCTGCGGAGAAAAATAATGATACTGTTCTAACATGTAAATGCACCTGAAAATAATAATTCTTTAATTCTTCAGAATTTTCTGATTTTATGTCGTACCTAGAGTAAAATTCATAAAATCTGATTCATATCAACAATGATAAATAAATTAAATAAAAAGGCCTAGCACTAGTTAATTATTGAAATAATTTTTGGCCCAACATTTGGAACACCTTGTGTTCTTCGACTTCAAAAATGTGAAAATAGTTTGTGTATAGTCAAATCTGTTATTTTTTTTTTCATAATATGTAAAGTATTTCGACAAATGCAACGATTTTAAATGGAATATATTCAGAATTGAATATTGTATCTAAATATTCGAAACCACAGAAAAAAATTTTTTTCAATTTTTTTTCATACCCTGTACCTATAGGCGAAAGAAGTCAGTATTAAAAAAATATGGACATGAAAACAGTCTTCCGGGCTTATGGCCCTGGTTTATTAGGAATTATTTCCCCTAACACAACACAACTGCAGTATGCATCTTCAGAAGATTCTTGGTCTGAGTTTGCAACTCGACCGCTGAATTGTAGTGAATTGATTGGTCCATCGTTCCCACTTCGTATTGGCTTGATTTTGGTTCCAACACCGGCAAACATGCGCTATGTACCAAAGGAGTGTTTTTCCCTTCTGTTCATGTTGTTCTTATGTTTATATATATCAATGGCTTCCATGTTCATCCTAGGACAGAAACTTTTGATGATCCAAATAGCCTCTGCTTTTGAAAAACAATATTGTGTCTATCTATTAGAGCATGTTCTGCTAGTGAGCATTTTTTTGTCTGATTGAGTCGACAGCATCGTTCATGCTCCTTAATTCACGTATTGATATTTCGCTTCGTTGTACCAATGTAGACTTTTCCGCAGTCACAAGGTATCCTGTAAATACCGGTTGAGAGAGTGGATCGACTTTGTCTTTGATAATTCTGATCATTTTCCCAAGTTTTTTAGTTGGCTTATAGACAGTCTCTACAATGTGCCTCTTCAGTATTCTACCAATTCTTTCGGTGACCTTGGGATATATGGTAAGATAGCTCTTTCATTGCGGGTGAGTTGTGATGTGTTATCATCACGTATGGAAAGTTTTGGTCTTATTGCCCTCTAAATTTCCTCAGCATTACATCCTTTAGCGACGAATACATACTGTAAATGTTCAACTTAATCCTCCAGGATCTGTCTACGAGTGATTTTAAAACTCCTCGTTTCTGTTGAGGGTGATGATTGAACTTCTTGTGTAGATACCTGGAACTATTTATAAAAAAATATTTCCGATCGGAAAATAATGTCGAACAATATCATAATCCGAATTTTCAGATTGCAAATAGGTGAAGTTCTCCAGAACTGTCTGATAGCCCGTCGAATTTGGTACACTCTGTATATCAAAAACCTGAAAGCACTCTTGAATTTATCGTGCAAGCAGTTCATTCATTTCAAATTCGAAATTTCATCTCCAACGGTCGTAGAAATTTCCTTGGAATACAGCGAATTTGGGATGCACTAGGAATACACCCGAATAACCCAATTTTTTTCCAAATTCGTTCATAATAATTCTTATTTTGGCAAAAAAAATCTGAAATTCACGATTATGTGGGGAGCTGAGGAAATATGGTACATATACCTTGTACAGTTTTTTTATGGCAAGTTATGTAAATTGATGGGTAATTCGACATCTCATTTCATTCCTAAACACAAAGCTCTTCGAGAAACGGCGCATAGAAGCAGCATCACAAAGAAGAACTTTTTTCATTCCGCCCGGTCTCAAACGTGCACGTGACACCAAAATAACATCCTAAACATCCAAACGCGGCGCGGAGCATCTCTGATCCCTTTCAAACCGGCTTTTTTCTAATCCCAGTAATGGCCGAAGTGAGGGAACAAAGGAAACTTTAATGCGAACATAATTGTCGCCCCCATTTGATGAGAATAACAATTAGTTCGGAGAAGACGGCGTTATGAAGCGACAGCCGGCCTCTTCTGCAATTCGGAAAAATGGACTTGGCAGAGGGCACCAGGAAATAAAACTTCGGGATTAATTTTTCGAGCGTGCGGTTGCCCGTGAACAATGAAGTTGGTTGGCCAGCAGGAAATAATGGAGAATTCCACGGTGAAATTAAATCGAGGAAACTGTTACTGCCTCCATGGGAATAACTTTATAGATTGTGAACGAATAAGTACCTATGAGAAAATGAAAATAGTTTATTGTAACCAAACGTTCTACTACGAAATCGATAGTAGATATAATGATAATAATATTTATTGATTCATAACCAGTCCCAGTTGAAAAATATTTCATTAAGAGACTTTCATTATCGAGTGTGTGTTAGAACAGGTATTGAAATTTTTCATAGGGTCCACTCAATTCTATCTGAACTCGAAATTAGAAATAACGTAGATGAAATTGGAAAAATTATTGAGTTTTTTTTCTTTTTAGTTGATTTCTCTCTCGGTCTCTGCAAAAGAATGAATTGGAAGAATATGTGTGTGAATTATGGTTAGGATTTTGAAGATTTTCAAAATGAATTTTTCTGATGAAGCAATCTGATATAGTATCTGACTCGTTGCGAATTTTAATAGTTCAAAGATGTTAGTTCTTGTTTCACTGTTAAGCAACAAGTTTTTCAGAAAGATTTCCTGACAAATAAGCGCAGGAATTAAGGCAGGAAGCTCTCTATGAATCATAATTTTTTTTCGTAGTTGATCTTGTTTCTCAAACTGAGATAGAAAACTCTAGAAATTATTTGAATAGTTCTTGAAGATAAACAATACACAGGAGATTATATAAAATCATTATCGAATATTTAGTGACACAATGATATGATTCTGGGGGAATTTTGTTTTTTTTCCCAAGCCTTTTGAGTTTCCACTTGGATGGATAACTTGTTGAATAATGGATGAACAATAAACATTCAAATTATATACAAGTATTGTTTCGAAGTCTGCGTCCATTTCCTACATAAAAAAATCCTTGAATTGTCAAAATCACAGATATTTCAATTTTTCAGTCGACAAATAACATACAAGGTGAGTTTTTGAGTGATATTTTAATAGTGGTGTCTTGAGGTAAAAAAAATAGTATATTCTCAAACAAATTGCAGAATGGCTCCTATTCCAACACGAATCGCTCCTTCGTCGCTCGTTTTCGAAAGCATGAGTGGAATTGTTTTCTGCCACGAGTTTTTCTCTATTTCAGTCAAGTTTTCTGAAATACTCTCGATTTTCGAATAAAAATTCAGATTAGTGACTTTTGTATTTTATCTTGGCAGTTGGTGTGACTTAGGAAATTCAACAGATAACGGAATTTGAATTTATTTGGTTTGAAAATTGATAGGATCGAACTGACAACCAAAAAACGACAAATATTACTAAAATCAATGCTGTAATGAATTCATTACAGCACAACTTTTAGTACTGTTATGAACTCATTACGATACAGAAATAGAGAAATACTCTTTTCGTATACCATTTTGACCGATTTACCTACTGAACTTGCATGCCACTCCTGAAATTAAGCAACTCAAGTTTTTGCGAGATCAGATCTACCGCTTCAGTCTACGAAAAACTTTAAAAAAAATTTTTTTCTGTGATTCTTTTGAACAGAGGACAATTCAGCCAAAGTAACCGATATTTTAAATTTCGCTCATTAAGATTATTTTAATCGATCAATCATTTTTCGGAAGCACCTCATTTCTAGAGATTTTATAAGGAATAATTTCATTTGGCCACACATACATTCAACTGACGTTTCATCATTTTCAGTCACCTTGAGTTTGCCTTCGCAACGCATCTCTGTCATTCCCACTCCTCGAACTCAAAATTTTCATCTAAAATTTAGGCAACCATGGACTGGAGTAACTTTTTAATGAGGCGAGCTAGGACGATCCTATTGAGAATGAAATCAACAGCAAATAAGTAGAAAAAAGGTGTATGAATGGAGAGATCTTCTCGCAACATTTTGATTTATAATTCTTTCATTGTTCAACTGATGTGATCTGAATTTAACTTTTCTCTCTCTACCTTTACCTCACATTATGTCCTATATCTATACCTTTTCAACTTCTAATTGAGACTCATCACATTCAAATTAGGATGAAGCAATTTAAAAATGAGAATAAGCAACTTCAAATTGGGACTAAACAATTCTAAAATGGTTATCCTAATCAAATTGGAATCAAACTTATTCATATTGACACTTCACTCTTCCATATAAAAAAAAGTCTTTTTATTTCATATGTCGAGAGAATTGTTCTGAAGTAACTGAGCATCGAAATGGGGAAAAATGAAGAGGTGTTATAAATTTCTGAACGATTTCGTTGAAAAATGTGGAAATCAATACTATGCAGTCTTTTAAATTTTTTAAAAATTTTCAATTACATGAAAGAAGAAAGATCACTTGTGCACAAATTAGTCAATCCATTCAAAATCATGTTGCCTCACGATAGAAAAAGGAATAACACTTCGAAACATTGTAGGGAATTTCTTTCATGAAAGTTTTTATAATCGTGAAAATTCTCTTATACATAAGAAGAAAAACATGTCATTTCCCAATATGAGAGTGTTTAGTCCCATTTCGATTGTGTTTACCAATTTGAAGTTTCTTATTCTCATTTTGACATATTTTCATCCCAATTTGAATGAGATTAGTCTCAATTTGAAGTTGAGAAGGTATAGATGAATCTTTACCACACTTGTATAAATAACGTGTTTATACTTGGCACATCAACAGTTGTTTCTGGGGAAAAGCAGTCAATCTTTACTTCTTCTATTCTTCTGAGTATATTGCCTTTCTGAACTAACCACTGGAAGAAGTAGATTGATCAAATTTAATCATTCAGTATCATCCGCACACATTTTGATTGGGCTACTTTTGTTCAAGGTGTAAGTGTAAATAGTATTTATCATTCATTAATATTGTCAGAATGACAATTCTCATAATATGTCTTAGTTTTTGGTCCTGAAAAATATTCTGTTTTCTTGTGTTATAACATGTTTGGTTTATCTATGGGAGATGATTGCCTTTCATTGGGGTCTCGTAGCGGTCTTCAAACATCTGAAGTGCCGAAAAATCATCACCTGGAAGGTCGTATCTGGTTTGAAAAAACCCTCACGACCAGAGAGCAAGAATTTGTGGATTTTGAATATCGAAGGAATTTCGAAAGACAAGTGTGATTTAGTCTCCAAATTAGCTGATGAACATGGTACGAAGTGATTCTTCTGCAAGAAACCCACACGGCAACAGAAAAAAATCCTCGTGAAAGAGGACATTTGAAAGGTTATGTATTGATTGATTTTTTACAAGTTTAGCTTGTTATGTTGAAAAATTATCAGTTTCGTAACTTTCAACAGATTCGGAAAGGGAAATTGATGGATTTTTTCTTTCATTTCTTTCAAATTTTGTGACATTTCGGTCATAAATATTTACATTATTGAACATTATTTGGTCAAGAAATCTTAATGTCGATGTTTTTTAAAGTAGAAAATGCATTTCCAAAATGCATTTGATTTATTCTGAATAATCGGTTTCTTTTCTGCTTTTGTCTTTTTTCATTTCAGATTAAGAATTGCGAGTCGTTTTGGGAAGAATCTGTTTATCCGAGCCAATCGACGGATAACACTGATGATCACACTTATGTCTTTCAAGATTATTCTGATATTTGATATTTTATGTTATTTTGTTTACGGGGAGACAGGTTTTTTAGTCTGAGGTTTTTTCCCCTGGCTGTATATCATCTTATGATACTAGTGTTGATAGTATCGTATGATTCTATAGTATCATACAGAGAATGTTATGATACCCCGTTCTTTTTTTACCTCAGCTTAGGTACTTTTTGTTTCAACATTAATTGTATTATTTTAGCTCTCTTTTTCATAAGAATATATATATATATATATATATATATATATATATTCATCATCGCAGGCTGACTAGATATGATAAATTGCCAAGATATATGGCAACTATATACCGCACTTCCAATAATTGAAAATATTTCAATCAATCTGTCAGTTTTCGTGGTCTGAATGCATCTCCTCGTTGAGGAATATTTCGATAATAATAGTTAATTTTTGCATTCATAACAGAACCTATACCTGTTTATATTCATTGTGTAAATATGTTGTTCTGAGGAATAATAAATTATTATTATTAGTATTTATCACTCATAATCTGTATTTAAGTACCAATGATATGTTCCCAAGAAATTATTGTGAGACTTTACTCAGGAACTCTATTATGTGATGGATTTTAAATATGTTTCAGAGATGGGGAATCAAAAGCAAAAAATTCTTTCAAGTTTTCGATGTGTAATGGAGAAGGATAATTTTCGAATGTCATTTCCCAAAGTAAATGCAGTTCTCCGATAACACGAATAATCAGGAAAAAATCTTGACAACCAACCTCAAGTCGTGAATCAGCAAATAATATAAACTTTACGATGCACTGTGCTCGGAATAAAATTTGAATACGCCGGGCAGGGCGAATAATAAAATGTTATGAGTTTTGATTCGTACCTATCTCGGTGAGCAATCGACTTTTTCTATGAATAAAACCGATGGCGAATCAGGATATGAATTTTAATAAAGACACGCGCTCCGATGGCTCGGGGCCGATGGGGAATTCTGATGTGCCGGTGAAAATATTGGATGCCGTATGGAATGTGAATTTTGAAATCTGCCAACCGCAAAGTTGTTGTTGCGAGAGAATATAGCTCGAAGAACGAACAATATACATGAATATAATTGTTTTTTCCGTTTGAAACTGACAGGTCATCATTTCCATGCCCCCATGATTCTCTGAAAAAAATAAAACAAAATGTGAAGCTATACAATGTTCGAAGAAATCACGCTGAGGAGAGTTGGAGAAAACAAAATAGCCAACGTTATATGACCCATAAATACCTTACCTATTGATAACTGCTACTTATGCATGTTAACTTCTCCTTTGCCCCAAATAGATCAATTATTTAATAAAAAAATATATTTGTGACAATAGTGAAAGTATCCCATTTATTTTTATTGAAATATTGTCTGGGAGGTCTTTGCATATTCCTGAGTACTTTATTTGTAAATTGGCAACATGGTAGAGAAGAATTGATAAAATTTCTCAACCATATCAATAATAAAGAACCGGTAATGAAATTCACAACGGAGTTGGAACAAAATAATGTACTTTCCTTCTAAGATGTTTCGATGAAAAGATTTCCAAATCATTTTGAAACAAGTGTGTTAAGAAAAAAGACACACACAAATCGACATCTATTGAAATATTGTCTGGGAGGTCTCTGCATTTTCCTGAAAACTAAATTTGGGTTTTCTTTCCCAGTCTCTGACTCTGAAACAAGAAACAATCAGAAAAAAATTTTCAAAAATATGAGAAAGGCCCCTGCGTAAAAATTTGAGAACTAATTTGTCAGGAGTCAAAACTTTACGAGCAGAAATTGTTGCCTAACAATGAACAAAAAGAAAAAGAAAACACTTTGAAATCTTAAGGGTAACGTTCTGGAGTCTGAATCAGACTCCTTCTTCAGACAATAACGAAAAAATTGTCACGATTCTACAAAGTTCAATGAAAATTAGTTATTGTCTGAGGAAGAAGAAGTCTGATTCAGACTCCGAAACGTTACGCTTAAGATTTCAAAGTGTTTTCTTTTTCTTTTCGTTCATTTTTAGGCAACAATTTCTGCTCGTAAGTTTTGACTCCTGACAAATTAGTGCTGAAATTTTTACGCGGAGGCCTTCATTATATTATTTAAAAATTTTTTCTAATTGTTTCTTGTTTCAGAGACTGGGAAAGGAAATCCAAATTGAGTTTTCAGGAACAGAAATCGATATCTAAATTTTTATTCTAATCATCAAATTAATGTTAAAAGAGGTAATATAAAAATACTACATACTGAAATAAGAAATGACGAAATAAATTTCATTAAAAATATTCTCGAGGATGATCAATATCCAACGAATTTCATAGAAAAAACTATTTCAAATTTAGAGAGAAAAATTTTGCGTCAAAACGATAATAACAATCAGGAACCAACAACAAACCGTCAAGAACAACCAATTTTATTGAATTTGATTCCTTATGTTGATGGACTTTCAGAAAAAATTGAAAGAATTGGTTCTTAACATAAGAATTGTTTTCAAACCAAAAAGTGATTTACGATATTTATTAACAAAAACTAAACCTATGAATGAGAACCAAAAATCAAGAAATTGTATTTACAATATTCCATCAAGACTCTTATTAGAAATTTGAAAGCGTGAACATAAGAATAACAAAAAAATAGAGATATTTGTAGATCGCAGATAGCAGATCATGTGTCTTCCAATATCGGCAATCACATGATGGATTGGAATGGCACAAAAATTCAAATGACGGAACATGACAATTATAAAAGAAAAATCAGCTCGTATATTGTTGGATGAGGCTAATAATCTCGCCAATTGTTCAGTAGGAATAGATCGAATTTGGATGGATATACTGAAAAAAAAGAACTGGTTTCAGGGAATTTTGAAATAAAATAACGATATCAACATCTAGTATTCAATATTTATCTATGTTTACCAAAAATTGACAAATGTCACGATTCTAGGATGTTATATGAATACTAGAAATTGTCTGACGAAGGAGTCTGATTTAGACTACGCTTCAGAGTTCAAAGTATTTTCTTTTCGTTCATTGTTAGGGAACAATTTCTTCTTATAGAGGCCCCTGACAAATAAGTGCTCCAATTTTTACGTAGAGGCCTTCCTTCTATTATTCAAATTTTTTTTCTAATTGTTTCTTGTTTCAGAGACTGGGAGAGAAAAAAAAAGCTTTCTGATTATCCTAGTTTGCTCTCCTAGTCGGCTAAAAGCAGCTGGTTTATAAATTAGCGTATTACTTTGGTTGTTTATAACCTAAAGAATGGCTATGAGTTGATATAAAAGTTTTTCCTTGTTTTTCCTTGATTGAAAAGTATATGAGCGATACGGTGGTGTTTTCTTCCTAACCACGTTATCAAATAATGCGATCCTAATGCACCAAAACAAGACACATTATTGTCCCACCTTTACATCAACCTGATTCAACTGATTGCACAAGCTTGTACGAAATGATTTCATTGAGTGCTTTTTCGGACGTAATTTCGATTCCTGAAGTGAAAGCTTAATGAGATTACGCCGGCTCCTGGACAAAGCGAAAGTAATCAGGTTTTTTCAGTCATGGCCCTCTCCCCCCTGACAGAACCAGAGAGCACAACTTCGTCGTCCCCAATAGAAAACCCATTATCGATTTCCGCGGCCCAATTCTCGTCCGAACACAATCGAACAAAACTTTAATATTTCATAAATCCCCTTCTGTTCGACTCGTCGGGCCCTTCAGAGCGAATTTCCAGGGAAAAAAGCCCGACGAAAAGTCGAGAATTATTCGATATTCAAACATCGTAAATTAATAAAGCGGCAAATTCGACTTGTCGATAATGTGGTCAGCCCTCGGGTGGCTTTGAAATGGAAAATACATCACGGAAAAGCGTGGAAAGTTTGCATACGATTTTCCGGGTGCGGGATCGATCGACATCTTCTGCGGGGAAAAGCGTAAGAACGAGTTCGTGCTAGAAATTTTATTCCACTTTCTTTTCGAATAATTTTTTTCACTCAAATTGTTGATAGTGGAATTTCTGGTCAGGAGAACGAAAAAAAACCATTAAGTCAAGGCAACGTTTTGGTGATATGTTTCATCTAGATTGAGATTGAAATAAAAAAACGAAAACAAACAATGAAAAATGAACATTCAAAAAAATTTATGAACCAAAGTAATGAAGTCATCCACCCTTTATCAGGGAGATCTTAAAAAAATATTATTTAACCAATAGGTTTAACCCAAATGGTTTGACGACAATTTTAAAGTTTTGAACGTTATAAAAATTTTAAATTCAACGTTTTGATTTCAAAATTGTTTTCAATAGGTGTTTCCCCCCTTAAGTTTCTTCCACTATTTTTCGGTATGACGGTGAAGAAATGGAACTTTTTGATGATTCTGTCTGTCGAGAATGGACTTTCTGCGTCTTTGAAAATAAATTTTTTAACACAAGTGCAAGAAACATTGATATTCTTTCAAGAGATCATAATTCAAAAACGAGCCAAGAAGAGGCGAGTTTTTAATGAACGAGTGTTTAAACAAGCCTTCTGTTCTAAGTTTATACATACTTTCTCGAATCCGCTAAAGTTTTATTGAAATGAAGGGAATATTTCCATTTAATGATTTATGCATCGTAAAATTTTTGTTATCAGAGCTATTTTATGTAACACATATCTGACAGATAATAAATGAATCCGGAACAGGAAGCCAACACATCAAATATGAATATAACCATGAACACTGAGAGAAACTGAGGTATTCTCGCACGACTTAGCTCTACAAGACATAGCAGGATGAATATTGCACGTCAAATTAATAATT
Source organism: Hippodamia convergens (assembly GCA_038502775.1). Taxonomy (NCBI): domain Eukaryota; kingdom Metazoa; phylum Arthropoda; class Insecta; order Coleoptera; family Coccinellidae; genus Hippodamia; species Hippodamia convergens. The sequence goes on along the minus strand of CM076609.1, from coordinate 7,652,567 downwards.
TAACAATTACTATTCCAAGATTTATCAATGCAGCAAACATTTCAGAATGGCCAAGCTGTTCTACTGCAATTTCAGATATCTCGGTAATTTCAATATCAGCTTCACCTCCGCATGAACATTTTTTCAAAATATAGAAAATTGATTTTCCGAGATCCCTGTATAGTTACAGGGATTCAAGTGAATTCTACGAAAATATGATGATCAATCGTTGAAAAACGATCACGACTTCAATTTTGAGTACCCCTAGTTCAAGCAATTTTTATATGAATAAACCATTTCATCAGAATAAATCTGGACATCCTTCAACTCAATTTTAAAAGAAACTACATGCCTTCATGTGGAAAATAACAAGAATGAGCTTGAAAAGCAAGAAACTTCCCAAATGGCAAAGTCTAGCTTTTATGTTTAATTAAGTTCGAACATTTTTTTAGGCCAAATTTTTCACCATGCCTTTTCCTGTTTTCTAGAAGAATCAAAATTGTTTACAACTTAATTTGGGTTCATGGTACCTTGAGGAATCTCTACTGCATTTTTTTCATGGAAATATTGAGGAAAAGAAAAATTTCGACAATACCTTGTGAAAATTATATGAATTCGCTCTCATAACCTCTGACACATGAAGTTTCGATTCTTACCGACTAATTAATAAGAAAAATCTTTTCACAGAATTAGAAAAAATAAATGGCGGTCCTTTAATAAATATTCACACGACAAAATTGTAGGTAATGAAAAGATCTGAAATGTTCGTATTTCAACTACTTTTTTCATATGAACTGAAAATAACATAAATGTTTCTCTCTATTTCAGTATCTTTATGAGTTCATTACAGTACTAAGAGTAGTGCTGTAATGAAACTCATTACAGCATTGTTTTCAGTTATAGTTTTCGTTTTGTGGTTGTCAGTGCTGACCTCTGATCTCCCAATTTTCTAATCAAATTAATTCGAATTCCGTTATCTCTAAAATTTCATAAGTCACACCAACTGCCAAGATACAATACAAAAGTCACTAATCTGAATTTTTATTTGAATTTCCGGGGTATTTAAGAAAACTTAACTGAAATAGAGAAAACATCGTTTGATAGTTGCAGAAGGCAATTCCAAAATTCATGCTTTCGAAAACTCGCTCCTCCGTCGCTCGTTTTCGAATTTCGCATTCATGTGTGAATAGGAGCTCATTCTTCAACTTCTTTCAGAATATACTATTTTAATTTTTCCGGAATCTTCAAATGGAAAAACGAAATCTTGTATTCGATGACGATGAATGTTTTGATCCACCTACAGAAAATGATCTAAACTAAAAATTCTAGGTCATATAAAAAAGGGGAAATAAAGATATCTTCTCTCTTTGCAGTATATGCCGATCTAGAATTATCTCTCCTAAATCCGCAAATTCAGACTTCACGCCAACTGAGATCCCACAGCCGATAATCCTCCAAGAATCATGGTGAAAGTATACAGATTAACCCTTGCCCTTTTCCCATCGATTTCCACCCTTTCCAATACCCAACCCCCGATAGAGCGTTCACATATCTGCCCTTATTCGGATTGATGCTGTGCCCGTAATGGAAAGTCAATGAAAGCCTTCAGATAAATCGTCAAGGATCAGAAAAAAAAACAATTTTACGGGGAAGAGGTCACTAGTCGAGGAACCTGTTTAATTTCCTATCCTGTAGAGGGGTGACCAGGAGGGGGTTGATGAACGGCGCTTCAAAATTGCGTCCCGTAGGAGCTATGAATCAGGATTTCGACACGGTGTTCAATAGTTTAGGAATTCCTTGAAGATGGACGGTTCGGTGCTTCGTATCCTGGAATTTCGGAGGGAAACATCATCCGGGATTTTGTTAGTCGAAAAATAGTTGGGAAGTTATTCCAGGATCTTCGGACTTTTCTGATTAATTTTAGTTATATCCAGTTTCATTCTTTCTTTATTGTGTCTATTTTCTATGATAATAATAATAAAAATAATAATATTCCTTTATTTCTCAAAGCAAAATTATAAAGTAAACACAATAATATTCTGCAAAAGATTGACGTCATTTTAAACAACAGAAAATCAAAATGTGATAGGTCAAATTCTCTGAGAACTGCATGACTCAAAAAATTCCTCAATATTGTAAGGTTCACTATTCATCAAGAACTTCACCAACTCTTTCTTGATCATGTTATTATTTGTCTCGTGGACACGTTTGGGTAGAGAATTGTAGATTTCAATACACATGTATTTCGTGTTGTTTTGTATCAGAGTCAGTTTTACTTTTGGGTACATGTATGGAATTGTTTTCCTTGTGTTGTTGTGATTTTCGTAGTGTGTAAATAGTTCTCTGTTGTTGCGTAAAACAAGGCTGCATTTCAGTATGTAAATTGCAGTTGTTGTCAGTATGCCTTTTTCTTTAAATACTCTTCTACATGATTCCCGAGATTTCATGTTATATATTACTCTAATAGCATGTTTTTGTGTTATACATATTTTATTTTTTTGGGAACCGTTTCCCCAAAAAATGATTCAATAGAGTATGAGTGATTGAAAATTTGCATTGTGGAGGGTTTTCATTACATTTACGTCAACGTGGTTTGTCATAACTTTTAGAGTATATATAACACTATTCAATTTTTTATTAAGTTATTCTATGTATGGTTTCCATTTCATGTTTTTGTCAAGCCAGATTCCTAAGAATTTTACATTATCTGAGGGTTTTATGTCTTCATTTTGTAGTGTAATAATTTTTGATATAGTGTGTCCAGTGTGTTCAGTATGGAAAATGGTACACTCAGTTCTGTTTAGGTTTAATATGAGTATGTTGCATTTACACCATTTGTCTTCTTCGTTGAATATTACTTCTATATTTCTCAAGGTTGAAGAGGTATCTTCAGCTATGGTAATTATATTTGTGTCGTCTGCGTAAATAGTGATGTATGATTCAGTAGGGTCAGTTTGTTCAGCATCTGCCTGCATGTCTGTTTGGTTGTTGCCTTCTCGCTTAATTTTTGTCTCTATTTGTGGTTGGTCATTAATGTAGACTATGAATAATAGTGGACCCAGTATGCTGCCCTGTATTACTCCTTCTGTGATTTCCAGTTCAGAGGATGTTATTACTTGTGTGTATCTTTTGGGTTCTGTGTTCCAGATTACTTTCCAATGATTTTAATTATCTGTCACGAATTCCATATATTTCAAGGTTGTTTAGCAATATATTGTGGTCCACACAATCAAAAGCCTTGGACAAATCCAAAAATAGAGAATATACACATTTGGCCTGTGTGTCTCGGAGAAGACCAGCATGCCAATATATATATATATATATCGGTTTATAGCGTTCTGCGTCGCTTTCCGATTCCTAACCGCCAGTCTTTTCTGTTCATCCAAAGATCTTCCGGAATCTCTCTCTCCTCTATTTCCTTATCTATCCCCTCTCTCCAGCTTTTTCTTGGTCGTCCTCTTCTCCTTCTGCCCTGTGGTGTCCATGTCAGAACCTGTTTGGGTAGTCTATCATTAGGCATTCTCTGTACGTGGCCATACCATATAAGTTGTTTAGTTTTTATGTCGTCGATTATTGTATGTTCAGCTCCCATTATTTCCCGAATCCTCTCATTACGAATATGATCCCTCCTGGATATGCCCGCAGACCTTCTCCAGAAATCCATTTCTGTAGCAAGTAGCATATTTTCAGATCTCTGTTTTATCTGCCAGACCTCACTGCCATATGTTAATATACTCTTGAGTATAGTGTTATATATGCGCTGTTTGTTTGTTTTCGATATCGATTGATCCCACAAGATGCCGTTCATCATTGATATCGCTCTTCTTCCTTGTATGTTTCTATCCTTTATAGCTGTGTCGAGAGTTCCATCATGGGTCAGTTTCATACCAAGGTATTTATATTCCTGACAATGGTTGATTTGCCTTCCATCTTCTAAATTTATTTTCTGTGGTATACCTCCAATGCACATAGATTCCGTTTTTTCGATGTTCACTTCGAGGCCCCAGTTCTTGTATTCCTCTATTAATTTTCTCGTCATATAAGTTAGGTCTTCTTGGTCTTGTGCTACTATGACTTGATCGTCAGCAAAGCACAAGGTATATAGAGTTGTGTCATCGTTTAGAGGGATTCCCATACCATTACATTTCCTCTTCCATACTTTAAGCGCTCGTTCCAGGTAAATCTTAAACAGAGTTGGAGAGAGGCAGCATCCTTGTTTCAGTCCCTTCGTCGTATCAAATCCCTCCGAAATTTTATTTCCCACTTTAATTTTGGTCAGTGTCTTTTTATATAGATTTTGTACCGCCTGTATAAGGCCGCTTCGGATAGTTGTTTCATGTAATGTCGACCATAGCTTGTTGTGGGGGACGCTATCGAATGCTTTCTGTAGGTCAACGTACAGTAGGTGCACTTCTTGGTGCATGCCAATTCCGATCAATAAAAAAAAGGCCCCACAGTAATTTGAGTTCAGGAACGAATGAAAATAGTAGTAAGTTGTTTCATTATTTATAGAAAGGAACTACCGCTTTTGGTTTTTCCAATATATCTCGTGAACGAAGCAGAATAACGTATAGATAACCTTTCGAGGGCAACCCTATTTCTCATGGGAATAGCATTTTTAATATATCAAGAGAAAACTCCTATGTGAAAATAGTAAAAAAAAAATTTCGATTTCTTGAGGTTTTTTGCTTCTTTCTTTTTTTTTCTGAATGAAAATATTTCTCAAGTTGAAAAATCAGAGAAATTGTTCGTCAAATCGCTGGGTGGAAACATTTGTTCTTTTGAAATTTTTGCAACAGTTCCAATAACCAATCAAATTTCCTCACTTTGTATCATATGAACAATTTCATCCGATCATGTCAACATAACACTGAAAACAGACCATGGACAATTTTCAACGATGCTATTACTTATGTTGATTTATTTCTATTCTGAAGTTTCGTAAATTTAATATTTCGAAATGTCACGATTTCGGTGTAATACTGACGACAATATTAAGGAAATTATTGAATCAAACATAGAAAAAACCACCACTTACAGCAACAAGTTCGTATGGAAATCATTTATGGATTTTTGTGAAGATAGAAAGTATGAATTAGATGGAAATCGGACGGCGGAAAAATTGGCGTTAATTTTGAAGGATTGGGCTGTGAACACGAGGAAAAAAGATGCGTCAGAGTTCAAAGAAACCACTGTGAAAACCATGTGGAATTAACAAGTAAGAAGAAATGAAAGTTATTATTGACCCATTCAAAAGTGTTGTATCTCAATAAGCGCGAGCTCCTCGAGATTCTATAAGACGAAAACTGCAATCAGATCCTTGTGAAAGGAAACAAAGTTCAGCAGCATTAAGTTCTGTAGAAATAACGAAAATGGTAAATTTATAGAATGAAAATAGTCCTGAAGGTCTGCAACGGAAATTCTATCACATAGCCGCGGTAGAATTAGCTTAGCGAGGTGCGGAAGCTTTACTGAATTTTTTTTATCGAGTCAAACAACGATGGTTCTTTAGCGAATAGAGTTGAATATAACCCTGTATGCAGCAAGACTTGCGAGGGTGGTTCAAGAATGTGTACTGGAAGCAAGTGTTTAATAGAAAACAAGGACAGCAACGATTGTCCTGTCCGATTATTCAAAAATTATTGATGTCGAAAAGGGGCCCAAATATTAAAACCAAAAGATTATTCCTCAGACCAAATCGTCAATGGAAATCCGAAAATAATAACTGGTGTGATATATGCCCATTGGAGGAAAAACGATTAAAAATTGGACAAGATCGTCTGCCGAAGCGATTGGTTTGAATACAAAGGAAAAAAATTACTAAGAATCTCAATAGATCGACCGCTGTAAGTCGATTGGCCAAAAGTGGTGTACAAGAACAACAACTTATAAAAATTACGGGTCACAACAATGCCAACTCAATAAAACCCTACTTGAATATTGATGAAGAACATCATAATCAAATTATTAACAGCATGCGTAGTGGAAATACATTCCCATCAGCTATAGACACTAACACGTCTGGATCTTCATTTAACTTTTCTAATTGTTCCTTTGTTATTTGCACCTTCAAATAAATTGTTCAAGCTCTGTTTTTTTATCTATAAGTAGCAAAAAATTTCCTATCCGAATAACCCCCGGACATTGATAAATGCTCAAAAATTTTATGACAACTTTTTCAAGCTTGTTGCTTGTGGGCAACTTGAAAACAAAAGAAAATACAGGAATTCAGTTGATGGCATTATCAGTTTCTGTGAAAAAGATGACCGTAATGTGTCATTCATTTTCGTCATATCTCTTTCGATTGAAAAGTCGCAAATCAAGTATCACCAATTTTGCCCACCTTGTACAGGGTAAACCGAATTGCTTGATTTTGGCTGTTTCTGGTACTTCTAGACTAGATAAAACACCAACAGTGAAAACTGTTTTACGATACCTTCATTTGTTTTGAAGATTTAACAAAATTTTGAAATTTTTTCGATTCTGAAGATGTGCCATAACTTTTTCATTTTCGAGAATATCTGAAAAAGATGAAATTTTTCAACAAGCACTTTTTCACTAGAAATAAAGACATTTTTTAAAATTTTTTTTGTCCTCAAAAAATTTTTTTATGATATAAGATGAAGAAAAATGCGATCGTATTTAAAATAAAATAGTGGATCTTTTTTACGAAAAAATTATTTGATTTTATTTCTCATTTCCGATGAAAAGGCGCTTCAACAAAGTTCTAATCGTTTTCAGATATTTGCGTTAATAAAAAAGTTAAGGCACATTTTTGAAATCGATATTATATCAGAATAAAAAAAAAAATGAGATATCGTGAAACGGTTTTTACTAATGGCGTCTTCACGCAAATCGAGCCCAGGATTCCTCTCCAAGTTTTTCCCAATCTAGTCCAGAAGTACCTAAAACAGTTAAAACCAAGCAATTTGGGATACCCTGTACACTGTTCATTTTTATGGAATGCTCTGCTATGTAAATTTTTCTCTTGATGTTTGAGCACCTGTTCTTATCTATTGAATATATTTTCACCAAAAACTCGTAACAACATATATTTCAAAAATAGTTTCTAGAAGTCGAAAGACCGAAAGAAACACTTTTTTGTATACCATTCCGTTCTTTTGCATATCACGATATCTGATGTTTAAATCTTCTGGGACCTTTAAATTCAAATGTTTACGTCTCTGGAAAACTATAAAATATAAATTAATTTTAAGGACATCGTATAGTTAAGTAAAGTTAGTGAAGTAGTAGTATAAAAACTGTTTTAGTGCAATTTACAGCTATTTTTATCTTCGACGGTAGGTAGGTGATTGGTCTGCGATGGCCATTACAGCGAGGAAACTTCATCTCGCACCAGGTCCTGAATATTTGATATCCTCCTCATCCAGTTACTCTCCTTCCAGAATAATTCAAAAATTTACTCGCATCTCAGGTGCATCTGAAACTTCCCCGAAGTGTTTCCAAGGTCTTCGGCAGCTAGAAACATAAAATTCAATTTTTACCTAGCGAGAGTGAGGATACCGTCTCAGAATTCGAAATTAAGTTCATTAATAAAGAAGTTAGTTGGAAGCGAGTTAACAGGAGTTGCCTGTGCTCAAATTGAGACCTGAGCGCTCGCTACGCGAATTTTCAAAGGGAAGTGTTTAGTGAAACTTTTTGTAGGGCGCAGCGCGATCGATGACAGATAAAAGTTGGGAATTGCCGTAATGGATACCGCGTTGGGGTGGGAGGGCATGATGGGGGTCGCTAGGCCCCCAAATTGTGTCCAAATTTCAATAAGGGGAAATCGGAGAAAGTTTTCCATATTTCATTTCATTCCTGAAGAACAGTTGAGAGCATTCCTCGAAGGATCATTTTTTGAAAGTTATTATGAAATTCAGGAACCAACAACACTATCAAACCATCGAAATCTACTTTGAAAATAAGAAGGAATTTTCACAACTTGAGAAGAAAAATTTGTATGGCCACCTATCATTGCCTCTCAGACAGAGAAATTTCTGTTCCTTCATTTCTTAGATGTCGCAGGTATCTTTATACAGTGCACAAAAAAATTAAATTTATTCTGCAACTGAGGGAGTTCTCAATGATAATTATTTTTATCAGAATTATGCATGCATATGTTATCCACGTTTTTCTTCAATACAGATGTTTTTTTTTCCAGCAGGAATAAAAAAAGATGATATTATCAGATTCTATATTGTATTGGCTCCATTCTAAAATCAGTTTTTCTCGATCAATTCTAGTAATTCTTCTTTCGTTTGATTCTCTACACTCGATCGCTATGCAATGCGAAACACGCAATTTGACCCAAGAGGAATGTGCCCAAGCGGTAGTTTAGCGAGAAGAAGGGTGGACATACACAAGAATTGCAGAAAGGTTTGGAGTTTCCCATACAAGTGTATCCAGAATGTTGCAGCGATTCAGGGAGATAGGTATGAATGTCCGAGGACCAGAACAGGGTAGACCACGGGTAACAACTGCCATTCAAGAACGTGACTTGAGAGTTTCTTCGTTGAGACAACTGCCATTCAAGAACGTTACCTGAGAGTTTCTTCGCTGAGACAACGGTTTGCAACCGCTCACCTCGTTCAAAATCAGCTTTAGCAATCATTGGGTGCAAATTAGCACTCAGACAATAAGAAATCGCCTCAGAGAATATGATTCAAGGCTTCTTGTCACGTCAAGAGGCCCAGCTCTTACCACAGCCCATCGAAGGGCGCGTTTGGATTTTGCGACAGAGCATATCCATTGGGAAGAGGCCGATTGGGAAAGAGTTCTCTTTATAGATGAGGCTAGATTCTGCCTCCACAATTGTGATCGACGTTTCCTTGTATACAGACGTCCACATGAAAGATATGCTCAGTGCAATTTCCTGAATACTACTGGTTTCGGGGGAGGATCGATTATGGTATGTGGTTGAATATCTTTGACTGCTCGCACAGACCTAGTGGTCGTTGATAATGGAGCTATGAATGCTGATAAGTATATAAGGAATATTCTTGAAGAGTATGTAATGCCATTTGCCCCATACATTGGTGAAAATTTAATTTTTATGGACGATAATGCCAGACCCCATTGTGCGCGCATCGTTCAGGAGTACCTTGAAAAGGTTGAAGTCTCTCGAATGGAAAGGCCAGCAAGAAGTCCAGATCTGAATCCGATTGAGCAGGTTTGGAACAACCTAGTTCAGAAAATCATCCAGATAGTCCTAATGACTTTGGAATCCTACTCGGAGAAATCTGGGAAGGTTTAGATCAGAACATTTTAAGATCACTCATTTTGAGTATGAGCCGTCGTTGCCGAGATATAATTTTGAAAATTGTTCATTTCTCTTCTTTCACATAAGATTCGGTGAAATCCTGAATGTTTCTTCCATTTAATGTGTCTTGTTTCGTTCAAAATCTTCCCGAGAGAACATAAAAAATAAGTTTTAAAGTCAATAAAGACTTAACTTTCATTAAAATTGAGATATTCAGAATGTGCGTTAATTTTTTTGCGCAGTGTATCATAGACGACAGCTTCATGAGATCATTCCGGGAAGTGAGGAATCTTTGAATTTCGAACTATTGATTCGGACATATAGCTGAAGGAATTGAAACATTGCAAAATCATTGAACAAAGAAGATCGAGCAACTGTACGTACAAGAAAAAACGGATGCATTGATATGGGTGGAAGTGTTTAACAGACCATAACACATTCACGTCTCTCTTTAAGATTATATTCCACGGCTGCGCTTGAAAAAACTGCATGAATACCCGTATCTGCACGCCTTCAAAATTCAATTAACACAGGAAATAGAAGAAAGAGACCATTAAGAACTTTATTATCTCTATACTTTCATCGTAGGAAGGAATTGGAAAAACTTCTTTTAATTTGGTTCCATAATGAATAGAATCCCAAGAAAGCGAAATTGAATATCCGTATTTTGAGTTACTGTAATCACTGAATACCTACAAGGAAAAGGTCTCGATTCTCAAGAAGATCCCTCAACAAAACTCATTTGTGAGCGAAATTAGCGTTCATTCAGCAAACTCAATTCATGTCAAGTTTAATGAAGAAAAAATAATACAGAAACAAAAAACGAAATCTTAGAATGGAATAAATTTCGAACAATAATTTCGAAGCAATACACGAAGAAATATTCGATATAACATAATAGTATATTCTAAAACAAGTTGCAGCATGAGTGTTGGAATTGCCTTCTGCAACGAGTATAAAACAATATTTTCTCTATTTCAGTCAAGTTTAGTGGAATACTCTTGAAAGTTAAATGAAAATTCATGTAATTGACTTTTGTATTTTAGCTTGGCAGTTGGTGTGACTCACGAAATTTTACAGATCACGGAATTAGAATTGATCGGAGGTCAGTACTGACAACCACCAAACGAAAAATATAACTGAAAACAATGCTGTAATGAGGTTCATTACAGCAATATTTTCAGTATTGTATTGAACAAATTACGATACTGAAATAGAGAAATTCAAATTCCAAGATTGATTTTGTTGAGGGAATAAGGTATTTACTGAACGAGCTAAGTGTTTGACTTGTACATATATTTAAAAAACTTTGAAACTCAATAACAACTTGAATCAATCCATTAAAAATCAGTATGAGACATTTTGTCAATCTGGTCGCCTTTTTTCTGAAGTTTGATTCTTTGCATATGTTTCAAGAATGTTCTCATTTTGAAATGGAGTCAGTTTATCAACGGCTTCGATTTGGAATGAGTTTTCTGAAAATGCCAAGACGTAAATCAACAAACACTGAGGGTAATAGGGCTATCGGAATGCTACAGGTTGGCCTAACTCAGGTTGTTAAAGCGGAAATGCTCTAAGTCAGCCAAAGTGTAATCTCTCGATTTTGGAATAGGTTCACTGAGACCGGTTCCGTGTTGGAAAGATCAGGGCTTGGTGGGCGACGAATAACAACATCTGCTCAGGATCGTTTCATCATTAAGAGAAGTTCCATTAACACGTGAGCATAAGCGTAAAAGACTAGAATGAGCAAAGCAACATATCAATTTAAACAATCAACGGCGTAGTGTCCTATTCACTGATGAATCCAGATATGGACGATTTTCAGATTTTTGAAGAATAAGGGTATGGACAATCCCACTCATACCCCGTAATCGTAGCTATGTCTAAGAAGTACATCCATTCCGAGAGGGTGGTGTTATGGTATGGGCCGGGATATGTCTCAACAGGCGATCAGATCTACAAATTTATCCTGGGAATATGACCACCTCACACTACAGGAAGCATGTCATTGACAATGTTTTGCCAAATTTTCACGCTGCTATTGGTGAATTGGTCAATTTCTAGACGATAACGCTAGACCGCACCGTGCAGCCATAGTTCCACATTTACCAATACCTCTGCACTCACCAGATTAGAATTGCATAGAACATGCATGATGATAATCATCAACCTACCCCAGAATCCTCAAATGAACTGAGAGAGCTTCTGCTCAAGAAATGTTCAACAACCATGTGTGTAGTATGCAAAGAAGATGTCAAGCTGTTATTGATGCCTGTGGAGGACATACATTGTATTGATAGTCTTGAAATGCTTGAATTCTCTGGAAATAAAATTTCGTTATTCTACTCGATTTTTCTTAACTACCCCGTATACGCTGCAGACTTGAAATCATATTACTATGAATTCTCATCACAAAATCTGATTCAAACTATATTTTTTTTAATTTAAGTCAATATCCCTAACTCATGTGGAGTAGTTTATTTTTATTTCTTCATAAGGGACAATGGAGTGTTGAAACTGCTCCAAAAATCCGGTTCACCAAATGAATTTGATGAAATAAGGATTATCTTCAAATATTTTACATTATGTAAAATTATACATATTCATAGAATATTTGGCACTGAACCATACGAGTTCAAACACTTCATACAATAAGCTCAAGTACTTCAACAGTAAATTGTCCCACTTCAGTTCAAATTCTTTGCCGTGACTCTCCATGATTTCTTCTATGGAAATTCCCCCTTGATTTGAAAAAACCTCAGAAATATCTGAGGGGATCAAGTCTGGGAACTCCATGTCCTCTCAAGAGATCTTCAAAGTTCTATCCAACCTCACTGAAATGTGGCATCTTCTACCACATGAAAGTTCAATTTTTATTCTTTATTTCATATTATTATATGAGGTTGCTCTATGGAATTTTCTATGCCACAAGGTGGTTCATAGAACACAGACTTTGACCTGTCTGTGCGTTCTGCTTGAAAACATTCATTGACGAAGTCATGAATTGTTTTCCGTTATTTATCTAAACACTGCAAAAATATCCCATAACCTATTCTACATAAAGTCCAGGAACCAAAACAAAATCATCAGCACCCAAAATTGTTATATCCGCCGAAACTCAATTTAATTTTCCACCGATTTTCCCCCAAGAACCAACCCTCTACCTTTTTATTCCATCAGATATTCGAATATGTTTCACGATCGAGCGATATTAAGATGTTCTTTCCGCAATTTGGGTATAGGATTACCATTAAATATCCCTTTTGCCATCGACCTGGCAGGCGACAATGGACCGTTTTCCCCCAGGCATGAGCTTCCGGATCCCCCAGGATAACAGGAGCCTTGGCGAAAGCGATAACCCGAGGATCGGAAACGTGAAAAATGGCAAAGGTATATTTGGAATGCTGCAAGAAGTGATATTGAAATTGAACATAAACATTTATTTCATCCTGACAGATATTAGAAAAATAAATTGGATACTATCAATATAAATTCAAAAAGTACATAGTAAGAGCACAGAATAAAAATAAATCACAGCAAACTTAAGTAATTAGTTATGAAAAAACTTAAGTAATTAATTATAAAGCTATTGCACAGCATCTATTCAAAAATAAGGAGATAATTTTGTGATTTGAAATATTTATTCATCTCACAATACTTGTAGGTTATTCAGTAATGTTTATCATTGAAACTATGGGTTTATGGTAACTGAAAAAAGAAACATAAGTTTGACACTTAATGTCTTCTAAATATCTGGAAAATACCGCGTCAATAGTGGTCCCATATTTTGTTGTAGATTCTTGTGGATCATTATTCATTTTTAAATTCATTTTTTCCGAAAGGAAAGTTGTCAACCGCTCTGAATTCTTATCAGCGAAGTTAATGTTGAAATCGCCAGCCAAGATAATTGGAATTTTATTACCACTTGTACCAAGTATTTTCGACCCTTCTTCAGTGTACTCCAGTAAAGTGCGATGAATAAAATGCTCTACCTACCCAATTTTGGATTCGGAGAAATGTAAATTGCTACCATGATTATGTGTAGGCCATTTCTATGTTTGCATAAGCATGCACAAATATCTTCAACAAATGAGCATCTTTCAATATTCGGAGTCATAATATAATTAACATTACTATTTTGGTAAATAGCTACCCAATTTTTGGAACAGTATCTCGTTTGAATTGAACAATACAATTGAAATTAGGTTTTTCAATCCGAATATCACGCGTCATGCATGTTTCGGTAAGAAGTAAAACATTGGTTTGTCTCGTAACTGAATCTTCTAAATCGTATTTGTGACTTTGTAAACTTTGGCAATTGAAAGTCATTATTGAAATGCCATTTTCATTACTGATGAAATCTAAGACACTCTGAGCTATCGTTTGAACACTATTTAAAGACACTCTTTTGGATTCTTGCAACAAAGATGCAGTCGATGCAGCTTGCCTTCGATTATGATAAAACTTAAATGCAGAATTATCATTTTTTGTCGTAATATACAATTTTTCAATATTAGTCACCCTAGGGAGTGCAACATAGACGAGTTCCTGAGAATGTGATTTATTATACTCGTATACTATTTCGTCAAAAGTTCCACCTTGCGACTTATGTAAAGTTAGAGCAAGAGCTGAAGTAAATGGAAAATGTTTCGTTTGGCATTACATTTTTAATCCGATGTTAATGAAATATTTGCCGTTCGTAATTCAATGGAGACAGCGAGATTGCCGACTCCATTTTGCGCTGCTAGAGTGGCTGCACGCATCCGTCTAGTCGCAAGCACCCAAACACCGTTCCGAAGTCTGCCGAGATGAACCGACGATAGACGACTGTGTTAGGTTTTTTCGTTACGGAATTTCTACATTCGGTCGCCAGGTTGAAAGCCTGAGATAAAAGCTATACAATAGCTTTTTGGTATAAAAGCATTCTTTCAGTAGTAGTAACTTTCTTCGTCATCTTAAACTGCATATAATTAACATTTTTCAGTTTTTTTCACGATATGAAGTTTTCTATTGAAATATTTTCTGGGAGGTGTTTGAAAATTCTCTGCAACAAGAAACAATTAGAAAAAAAAGATTAATTAAAACACTTTATGATAGGGCTCAATTGATTCCATCGACAACTGAAATACGAAATGATGAAATTAATTTCATTAAAAATATTCTTGTAGATAATCAAAATCTAACAAATTTCATAGAAAAAACCCTTCCAAATTTAGAGAGAATATTTTCGCATCAAAACGATACTAACAACCAGGAACCAACAACAAACCGTCAAGTACAACCAATTCCAATGAATTTGATTCCTTATGTTCATGGACTTTCAGAAAAATTAAAAGAATTGGTTCTAATTTCAATATGAGAACTGTTTTCAAAACAAATATGATTTACGATATTCATTAACAAAAACTAAGCCTTTGAATGAGAACCAAAAATCAAAAAATTGTATTTGTAATATTCTCTGTATTTGTGACGCTTAGAAATTAGAAAGCGTGAACATCAGAATAACATGAAAAATAGAAATATTGGTAGATCACAGATAACAGATCATGTGTGTTCCAATACTTGCAATCACATGATGGATTGGAAGCTTGTATTTTGTTGGATGAGGCTAATAATATCGCCAATTGTTCAGTAGGGATAGATCGAATTTGGATAGATTTAGTTAAAAAAAAACTGGTTTCAGTGAATTTTGGAATAAAATAACGACACGAATATCTAGTAATCAACTTAATTTATGTTCATCATATATTGACCAATGTCAATTAAGAAATCAGAATATTGTCACGATTCTGCGAAGTTATAAGAAAAATAGAAATTGTCCGACGAAGAAGTCTGATTTAGACTCCGAAACGTTGCTCTTCAGAGTTCAAAGTGTTGTCTTTTTGTTCATTGTTGGGCAACAATTTTTTCTTGTAAAGGTTCGGCCCCTGACGAGTTAGTTCTCAAATTTTCACGCAGGGGCTTTTCTTCCATTATTTGAATTTTCTTCTGATTGTTGCTTGTTTCAGAGACTAGAAGAGAAAACGCAAATAAAGTTTTCACGAAAAAAAGATGTGAAGGTTCGTATTGACTCTGAAAATAATTCTATTTCAAAGTGTACTTTGGTTGAACCTTCGCCTGATTTTCGAAATATTGTGCTGTAGTCGAAAAAATACTCAACAGAAAGTATCGATTGAAATGCTTTCTGGACGGATTCTGCATCTTCTGAAACTCTGAGGGGTCTTCACTACCAGTTTGTGAATGAAAACACAGAAATGGTTGCGAAATGAAAAAAAAATTAAAATCAATATCAATTCTTCTCATTTCAAGAACTTCCATGACAGACCATCACATCTAAAACCTGCTAAAACCTGAGTAGTTGCAGAAAAAATATGAGTTACTCAAGCATCAAGCTTCATCAATTCCATTCAAGATAATCAACTAAACCTTGTGTCACTCAGACACACGTACGGACTGAAGACCCATTATGACTTTTTAACGACACTACACGTTGTTTTTGTCTATGCATGTTCATCGGTCGTAAATTAAACATAATAAAGCAGACCGTCCATTTATCATGAGGCTAATTCGCTGGTCGGTGCTGAACCTCAATAAACTCCCTGCCAAGAAGCAACAAGGTAATCTGAAATCAGCATATTGTTAAATTGAGGCGAGTCAACGTTATATCAAATGAGATTGCTGCGAATGTGTGCAGTATCATTATCCATCACACGGGCAGATAAGGCGGTCTTGGATGCAGCCCAGTGGCGTCGTGTTCGTTGGATCGAGCTTCTAATCGTTTTACTCAAAATATCAGTATTGATCTGAAATGGTGCAGAAATCATTGAATTTTTTTCCAGGAGTTCACAATTTAAAAACGGGTCACGAAGTGGCGAATTTTGTTATGGATTGTGCCTGCTTTACTAGTATTATTCATCGCTTTCTCTAGTTCTCATTGAGTTTATTGAAATGAATGAAATGTACTGCTCCACAAGGGTTGAGGATATCGTAATCAATCGTTTTGAAATGTCTATAATCTTCGAGAAAATTGCTGTAAAATCATTTAAAAAACAATAACAACTTGGATTCTAATAAAAATCAGTATGAGACATTTCGTAAATCTGGTCGTCTTTTTTCTGAAGTTTGGTTCTTTGCATATGCTTCATGAATAATCTTATTTTGAAATTGAGTTAGTTCATCAACGGCTTCGATTCGAAACGAGTTTTCTTAAAAAGCCAAGACGTAAATCAATAAACGCTGAGGCTAATAAGGCTATCGGAATGCTACAGGTTGGCCTAACTCAGGTTGTTTTAGATGGAAGGCTCCAAGTCAGCCAAAGTTTGATATCTCGACTTAAGAATAGGTGCAGGGAGACAGGTTCCCTGTTGGAAAGACCAAGGCTTGGTGAGCGACGAAAAACAACAGCTGCTTAGGATCGTTTCATCACCATTCCGGCGAGAAGAAAGCCTACATTTACGTGTAGAATGCTACGGAATACTCTTCAAAATGCAGATGGAATACAAGTTTCCATCTAAGCATCAGACGACGTTTCAGAGGTGAATCTAGGTTATAGACGTCCATTAAGAGGAGTTCCATTAACACGTCACCATAAGCGTCAAAGACTGGAAGGAGCAAAGATTGGAACGCTCAATGGAGTAGTGTCCTTTTCACTGATGAATTCAGATATGGACGATTTTCAGATTCCCGAAGAATAAGGGTATGGACAATCCCACGGATACCATGTAATCGTCGCTATGTCCAAGAAGTCCATCCATTCCGAGGGGGTAGTGTCATGGTATTGGCCGGGATATGTTTTAACGGGTGCACAGATCTACACATTTGCCCAGGGAATATGACCGCCTTACACTAAAGGGAGAATGTCATTAACAATGTTTTGCCAAAGTTTCACGCTGCTATTGGTGAAACTTTTCCATTTCTTGACGATAACGCTAGGCTGCATCGTGCAGCAATAGTTGAGAATGCGCACGAGGAATTTGGTATTCCACATTTACCAATACCCACCAGATTTGAATTGCATAGAACATGCATGGGATATGCTCCAAAGAAGATTAGATAATCATCAATCTACACCAGAATCTTTAAATGATCTTAGAGAGCTTTTGCCGCGTTTATGAAACCAAATTCCTCAAGGAATGTTCAACAACCTCGTGTGTAGTATGCAAAGAATATGTCAAGCTGTTATTGATGCCAGTGAGCCAGTGGGTGTCATACTTTGTTTGATACTCTTAAAATGCTCGAATTCTCTGGGAATAAAGTTTCGTCATTTCACTCGATTTTTCTTAACCACCTACAGGCTAAAATTAATTTTATTTCCTGCAACTTGATATCATATTAATTTGAATTTTCACCACAGAATCTCATTTAAATGATATTTTTTGCAATTTGATTCATTATCCCTAACTCATGTGGAGCAGTTTAGATTCCTTATCAAGAACGTTTACGTCTGAAAGCGATGAAAACATCCGTAACAATAAATCAGGTTTTAGTAAAAAAAAAGTTTATAGAAATAAGCAGCTGCAAATAGGGGTGAAGATTTTCCATATCAACCAGGCTATACGCATTTTATTATTGACGTTTTCTCCATCAAATCAAATGCAAAATACAAAGTGTGGTATATTCTTGAAAAGGTTATTTTCATTAGAAATTGCAAAAAATATACAGGGTGCCATTTGAAATGAAAAAGTCAGATTTTCACCTTTTTTTTCGAATGGAGGCTCCTTGAACGAATCTGAGAACATGAAATTTTGCAATTTTTATGTTTCAAAGTGGCTGAGGTAATCCATTGGAACAGGTACAGTGGTATCTCCGGTTCCCCGGTATAATTTTTTTCTTGCATATTAAAAGTGTCAGGAATTTTTCGATAAAATTTAGTTGGTCGAAAGCAGTTTGGACGTTTTTTATTTTGGAGTCTGCATCAGTGCCATTAATAGTTCTAGTTTATATTCATACTCATCTGAATCCATAAGGACTGTAGCAATTGCTATGTTGTTCCTCTAATAATGTTCGTTTAGATGCCAAATTGAATAATTCTGTGCTGCAAAGTTTCTCAGTTTTTTTTTAAATTCTCGAGCTAACTGAAATGATTATTGATGTCTGCAGCATTTTGCCTCAATATGCAAGAAAATATATCCGTTGGAATGCTAACCGTAACTTATATAATTTGAAAGAATATGGAAGATTCTTATTTCTTTTTTCTTATTCTGACCGAGATGAAAGCTAAAAAGGAAATATATAAATTTTTCTATCAGAGCAGTCGAATAAATTTCGAATTTTTCTCTTTGCTGCATGAAAAATGTGAAAAACAACACGAACAGCATTCCAAACTGGTGTACATTCCGTGTTATTCCCTTCTCCGTTGACAAACTGCCCTCATCGATCGCTCTCAAGGAGAACATCCGTCAAAAACCCCTCCGGTCGGCTTCCCTTTGATCTACCTTTGATCTCCGGCGCTGAACCTCCGAACCGCTCCATCTGAATACGCGACCGGGTGAAAAATCATCCGCCATTTTTCGACCCACTCCGTTTTACTTTTCGCGGCCAGAAGAATTCCTCATTTAGATCGCGTATCGCCGTGGATAAATATAACGGCTTCTTTCTGCCAGTGTCTCTGTCTGACCCAGAAATTGAAATATATGCTTTCTGGAGCCGGCGCGCCAATGAAATATCACTGATGGTCTTATCTGGTTGATGGATGACACCTGGATACAATTTCTCCCACGCCGGTCGTTCCAAATGAGGGATTGGGCGCGTTTTAGCGGCCTTCCTGAGTATCCCATGCGGGAACGGGTTTTCTCGAGTCTTAGTCCGGAAAATATGGAGTCTTTGGTTTATTTTTTCGTGGACCAAAATGAAAATCCAAAAGAATTATTATACTAAGGTATTTGGGAATTTACTGCTCTCTTATGAGAGATTTCCTCATTTAGTCGAAGTTTCCAAGGGTCACAATGCAACAGGGCTGCTGACCTACACAAAAAACCGTATACCAAGGTCCTCCATGAAATGTCTGAATCCTACAGGAACGGTGAAGTCTCTCTTAGTCAGAGGTCCGAAAATATCGATCGAATTTCAATTCTTAAAGGTATCTACTAGTAGGTTCAAATGTAAGAGTTTTCCATATGGATGTTGACTCTGACAGATATAGAATACTGAAAAGGCTATAATAAGGACGAAACCGGTCTATCTCTTTTCTCTTGGCCCAGTCTGCCTGCTGAAGTTCCTGTGGGCCTATAAATTGAAGATGGTATTCATTTCGATTATTACTTGTTCAATTAATCTATGCCTCTGAAATAAAATATATGTAAAACCAGCGACTCACCCTGTATATTTGGCTTTCAGAATCTCTCTAGCATACCTATATCTTTTTGGTCAAATATGCCTGAAAAAACAAGCTGTTTAACATTGATTAGTTTTTATGGAAAGTTCAAAATTTGTACAAACGAAGCATTTTTTGTTGGGAGCCTAATGTTTCAAAAAATATTCATTTATGTTCACTATTTTCTACAATGACTTTCACAAATATTTTCTCTATTTCAGTATCTAAGGGAGTTCATTCCAGTACAATTCAGCATTGTTTTCAGTTATATTATTCATATTGTGGTTGTCAACTCTGACTTCCGTTCTTATCAGTTTTCAACACACATTAATTCATATTCCGTGATCTGTCAATTTTCGTAGTAGTCACTCCGACAGCCAAGAAACAATACAATATTCAAGAGGATGTATAGGTATAATCCGAATTTTCCATTTAATTGGGAGTATTTCATAGAACTTGACTGAAATAAAGAAAATATAGTCTAATACTCGTTGCAGAAGGCAATTCCAATACTCATTCGTGTTGAAATAGGACCTTATTCTTCAACTTGTTTCAAAATATACTATGAACACTAGATTCTTGAGGTCAAAAAAAACCCTTTTGTCGTTTATTATTTTTTCTGATCCAGCCTGGATGAAAAAATATGGCCGTTTTAAAATTTCAGAATGAGCTTTGTCACCCTTATAAATATGCCTCTCAATTTTTGCTGCGCATGAAACTTCGACAAATAATAGCAGATATTCAATTCTGTGGAACTTTGGAAATATTGATTAAGCCAAAGTAACCAATTCTTTTAATTTCGCTGCGGTTAAATTTCTCAAATGATTAATTACTCGAAATTGCTCAGTTAACGATATTTCACGAGAAATACCTTCATTTTCAAAATAAGGTAAAGTATATTTTTTCTCCATAATGAGTTCATTACCTACGGTACAATTGAAATCATTACAGCATTGTTTCAGTTATATTGTCTTTTTTGTGGTGGTCAATACTAACCCCTTCTTAAAATGCAATCAATTAAAATTCCGTAATCTGTGGAATTTCATGAGTCACATCATCAGCCAAGTTTCAATAAGAAAGTCACCAATCTGAATTTTTATCTTCATTTCGAGAGTCTCATGAAATTTGATTGAAATAGAAAAAATATCGCCTAAGACTCGTGGCAGAAGGCAATGCCAACACTCATAGGTTAAAAAAATTGTTCCTCCTTCTCTCGTTTTCGAATTTTGCTTTGAAATAGGAGCCCATTCTGCAAAATTTTTCAAAATTCACTATTTAATAGCATTCAAGTTACTTTTAAGAGTCGGGAACTTCTGGTATAATTATAAGAAATAATGGTAACTTATGATCATAATGGAGATAATAAAACAACTGAGTGAAATTTTGTATTCGCAGAAATTAACAACATTAATGAAAACCTACATTTCTAAAATCGTTCAATCGATAAATTCATTCACGAGATATATTCGAAAATTACACTTTTTTATGGATTTTCTCCAGCCTGTATCTTTTCAACCAAGCCGAATCGGGTGATTATAGAGAATGTGTCCTGAGAATCTTTCGATAAAATGACTGCACAATTCAAGGACTCACTCTGTATACGCACATTAACATGCTTCTTATTGTGTTGATCTATAATAATAAATATTAATAAAGATATCTAAACACGTTTGCACATATTTTCTATTGCTAGATCCTGAACAATAATAACGGATTTGCTCAAAGTTGATCACAAAATTACTAAGGGCTTATAGCAATAGATGAGAGTTGATACCCTATTTACGAACCAAGAAGTAATTAAAGCTTAAATCATAATCAAAAGCTTCTTAGGACAAGTCCTATTCATTCAATTCTATTTAGAATCGACATAATGTACCAAACTATCGAAAATCTTCAATGCTATAAAAGGTCCCAGAAAGTGACATTTTTCACATTGGAAATTGAATCATATTGAAGGTCAATGTTTTTATAATAATAACAAATCTAAGTGAATGATTTGTTATAGGTGTTTATTGTTAAGATGCTAGGTGAACTTATCATAAGGGCAAAGTTTTACTTTGTCAAACATTCGACGCATTTTTTTTAATTTTAATAATATTTACCTGTGTGTAATAATTAAATTACAAAACTTGCCTCGAAAAATGCTGGTCAAAAAATCTCCATAAACAATTTGAAGTTAATTAAAAATGAATTTATGTTATACCATCAGAAATAACTCTCCAGATGACACGATGTGCAAGGTGGTCGAACTATACCTCGTATTTCTTTGTGTCATGATCGCTACGCATATCCGGAATCCACGGAACCTACCTGCTCATGTCTGCAAATTATCGTACCCGAATAGTGGAACAATGGACATCTGTGTACCTTGGATCTGACACCGAGCTGAACCATGCACACTTCCGACAATCTTTTCCAGCTTTATATTTCAAGAACCACATATCCATTGAATAGCACCTAATTTATGAGGTTGTAAACTATCCGAAACTTGATAAAAATAACGGCTAAGCAATTTTCGGACCACGCACAAGTTAGTTATAGATTCGACGATAATTTACATTTGTCAACACAACTGCTTATAATGTGACTCAGAATATTTCGTCTCATGTTCTCGATTACATGATTTCGAAACAAACTTCCTAGTGAACAAACGTCTGTATAATATTCTTTACAGTTCTTTTTACATAATATGTCAATTTCAATCCTACCAATAATCTAAAAAATATTATATTAAGTGGGGGGGAAGGGGAAAAGTTAGCATATTAAGTATAGAGAACAGTAAGGGCATTTTACAGATTGAAGACAATAGTTACTCCAATTATTGTCTTAGATCGGTAGTCCTTAACGTTCGAGATAGCGTTTTTTGCACGATAGACACAATTTTCACTCGATGTACAAAATAATTATCTGACAAATTCATTAATTGTGGCTTTATCAATGCTGCTTAGGAATATAATATAAGGCGTTGTCTTGTTGATGAAAACTTAGTAGATTGTCAGTGACAATAATCAATTGAATTTACTAACGTTGCAAAATGAGCGATATAGAATCTTCGGAAAATAATGACATTCAAACAGCCTGGGAAATCGGCTGTTCTTCAATTATTCCTGAGAAATCTTAAATCCGCTACGAGAGTACACACAATACTTTCAAGTAATTGGTTCAGACTAAAGGTAGCCAAATCAATGAAAAAGAGTTACTGGCCTATTTTGTTCGAAGAATAGAAAAGCTGAGGTTGCCTGTCAGTCTTTGGGCGGAATATTCAATGATGAAGGGCACAATATTTTTGAACGACGGTATTGACATATCCAAGTTTGCAACACTTATAGCATTCCTCAAAAGAAAATCTATTGGTTACAAACCCTAAAAATCTGCTGTTTTCACAAGAGAAGAAATAAATAAATTCTTAAAAAAAGCACCAGATGATATGTTTTTAAATATTAAGGTGTGCTTTCATTAATATAATAGTGCTTTATGAACTAATTATGTCCTTTCAGGTGGGAATGATATAAGGTATATCAGGGTTGTGTAGAAGGGAAGAGTTGTACAACATGAGCGTCTGGGACATAGAAGATCGGCAATCATTTTTAATCGCGAAAATTCTCAACACAAAAACCAACATTCAGAGAACATTCACAGTCATCGATCGAGATAATGATATCAATTACCTGGGAATATATAGAAAATATTTCCGTCTTCGTCCACAAAATGCGAAGAGCGAGCATTTATTTTTGAGATATCAAAACGGAAAATGCAGTTATCAAGTAATAGGCAAAGGGACAATTGGAAGTTGGCCGTCAAAAATTGCAACCTTTTTGAATTTAGAAAATACAAATGCCTATATGGCCACGCTTTTAGACGCACTTCGGCCACATTTTCAGCTAATAAGGGAGTAGATATATTAGGACAAAAACAACATTGTGAATGGCGGTCTTCGACTGTGGCTGAAAGTTAAGTTGAGGATTCTCTGGAAAATAAACTAGACTTCGCTGAAAAAATTTTACATACTAAGCGAGTTGCAACATGAAATGTTGAATTCAGCAGAGGATTCTGTGAATTCGGATACTACTCAAACCAGTGGTATTTCCATCAACAATTGTAAAAATTGTACTCTCACTTTCAATATTGAATGAACTGAATTCAAATTGTTCGTGTAATTTCATTATTTCAAAGAATTTTCAGTCATTTTCATCTACCGTTTTGTTTACCTTAGCAACCAGTAAGAATGATCTACCGATCTAGCAACAAACGCGGTAACTAACAAAATCATTCAGAAACATATGTTAATGGTCATATGAGCCATAAAAAAAATATTCAACATATCCTCAAACCTAAATCAGATTCATACAATTTTTCGATTCGATATTATTTCTCTGCATCTTGTCCTTGAAAACCTACCCTACACCTAGTGGAGTAACAGTAACGATAATATACGAACCAGTGAAAAAATTAGGGTTTCTTCACATTGGCTGCGACACAGAAAAAAATAATTCTACGTCAGTCAGAGGTCGGGTATTATTCAATTCTTCATGGGGTACATTGGGCATTATCTAACAACACTCCATCCCAACGATCTTCCCACTGACACATAACTTCGTCATGTAAAACGAAAGTAATAAAAACGTCGAAGGAAATGTCAACTTCCTGTGATAATCACTTACGTGTCTCCAAACAATGGACACTTACCACTACCTTAATTGTAATAACTTGTTGGGAACTGTCTGGCGCTTGAAAAAGTGCTTCTGTTCAGTGGTCCCACAGAGTCGTTTTTGTGGCATATCTGTGAATGGAATATAAGAGAGGAGGGTGCCCGCATAGGTAGAAAATGTGGTGGATTTCATTCGAGAAATATCAGTTTGATTAATTGGAACTCGAAGGTTTGCAGGAGGCTTTGTGGTAAAGGTGACGAAATGCGGAAATTTATTGTGTGGAAACTAACAGGGAGGAATTTCTCGTTTGAACAACTTACCCCGAAACGATAATAATAATTTGGTATCATGAGCGAGTCGAGTGAAATATTCGGTGTTAGATTTAAAAATAACCAAACGAATCAAAAAACCTGAAATGATAAAGTGAGGGCTCTAAATGTTGATGCCTCTCCTGCAAGTGAAAGTTCTTTAAAAAGGGAATATTGTAAACCCAAGTTTTTGATTTATCTTTTTGTTCGAAGATCTAATGCTTATTTTTTTTATTTTGCTGAAATTCGCTATGTTTCACTCTCCAAGTATCTGAAAAGACATCAATAAGAAAAATGTTTCAAATAATACAGAAATTCCCCCGCTTAGAAATCGTAAACTAATTTGTCATGGAGACAAACCATCAAGGAACTTCCAGAAAAATGCAGGAACCTTCCATATTATATTCCAATTGATATGAGTTTAGTTTACTATATATTTGAAAATAATTTTGTATTTTGAAAATAGTTGTTATCTTGATATTGAAAACGATTCTTCTTTTGTATTTTCTGAAAGTCTATTAACGTAATTATATAAGCAATTCCATAACTTTGGTTGTTTTTGACGAATTTCTGGTTGATTGTGAAAAGAAAATATTATTATTTTGGTTATTCATACTCCAATCCTTATCTGTTTTTTTTTTATACATGATCTCTGTTGCATTTTGAACATCTCCGAGAAACTTTTTAACGAAATTAACTTCATTGTTTCTAAGTTCGGTTGTAGATAATATTATATCATGAGTTGTTTTCATAATATTCATCATTTCAATACTCACTTGATGATTAAAATGAAAATTCGGATATCTATTAGTTCGCGTTTTTTTTTCATTATCAACAGTTAATTTCGAGTTTTCATAAACTGGACAATCATCTTTAATTTAGATACCTTAATCTTTGGTTGTTTTTTTGCGTTGCTTTTTATAAACCGCTCTATCAATATCAATGACTTCCTTTGCACCGGAAATGGTTTCAATTTTCTCATTTGAAATAAAACACCCTGTATAATATGACTGTTTCGGATATATCTTCGAATGCCACATTCATTTAATTTATCATTCCCTATCCATTCAGAGCTGATTTCGAGTTGTTCACTGTTTTTGGACAAAAATTACGAATTGAGGCTTGTAGAAAATTGAAGATTCAATGAAATCACAACACACAATCTCAGGTCTGTTTCTTGAATTGGGTTACCGAAAAGATATTCGACGTCACTATGAAGAGAACATAACGCTCTGATATACTGGATGGTAAAATGAAAGTATCAAATTTGGAATTCAGAAAAATCCGAAACGTCGATTTTTTCGAATGGAAACAGTATTTTTTTCACTCACATATCAATTTGTGAGAAAAAATAGGTGGAGTCATTCAAGGGTGCACAAGATCTTAAATATACCCTTTTCAAGAAATTCAGAAATAATTGTTAGCTTCTAGCATTTTATAATAAGTGAGGTATTAAATATGATCTATGTTCGTCCTTACATAAGAATCTGAGTGACTATTCAAAACATTTTTCCATTCTTCTTTCGTTGACATTTCTGAAAAATTGGTTCAATTTTAAAAATAAACAACCATCAATTTTTTTATCTGCTTATGATGAAATTAACTTGATATTTTTCGGATAATGTGATATACATATCAAAAGCTCAAATTGTCATGCAAAAGTTATAGAGAAAGTCATAACATTTTTCGAATTTTTATTCAGATGAATCAGAATACAAGATGAAGTTGCCAATCAAAAAAAGAAATAGAGCAGTTATTTCACAGCTGAATTTTCCTCTCATGGAATGTTCTGAGAACACAATATTAAACTACACGATTGCATCATCGAAATAACCCTAAATTGATTGCTTCTAGATATCTTTCTTTCCACTAAGTTTGATATGTCGAAATATGAAATTATTCAAATTCAAGACATGGAATCCAGCTTTCGATCTCATCCTCTAATCTTTATTTACAGGTCAAAATAAATATCAACAATTGAATGCATTCTCCGAAAGAAATGAGCAATATGTTTAAAAGAAAACTATCTTGAATCGGATTTTCTTATAGTGACGAATTTCACGGAAAAGAAGTTTAAATTTTATATAACAAATTCAACACCTTATCATTTACTGTTTTTTCAAAACGATATATCGTTCCTGGCCCTTGGGAGGAAACAACTAAGTATGGTAGTTGGCGCACTGACCGGCCACCTGTTCAACAAACATCTTGATAGGATGGGACTAGCTGACTGCTCAAGGTGCCGCTGGTGCAGGAGCACAGATGAAACCGTTGAACATATACTGTTCAACTGCATCAACCTTTATGAGTTAAGGTCAACACACCTAGGAAACCCTACACCCAGCATTTCCATGGTGAGAGGGACCCCTCCCTGTCGACTCGCAACATTTTTGTTGACGTGTCTAAGGAACTGAGTCTCTTGTTCTACAGGCGGAGGAACAATGGGCCATCAGGCCTCGGTTCTGCCAGATGAGGCACCGCAAAAGAAGAGAAGAAGATATATTATACTCCGCGTCAATAAATTCCGGACAGGCAAAATTTTTGTCAATTTCAACCCCCCTTTTTTTTTTTCCTTGGTTCTCCGATTTTGTTGGAATTTTCACCAGGTATTGTTATATTAATTTTGAATTTACTTCGCGAAAATACCTGTAGTTCATCCGTTATACAAGGTGAAACCAAACCTTGTTTCATACCCTTCATTTCTAAACACCCTGTGGTGAATTTGAAGCGGTAAATTTGATATCATTCAGATTCAATTTGAAGTGTGACCCTTTCTTAACAAAATCTTTTTCGACTTACGTCAGTATCTGCTTTAAAAAAAAAGATACACATTTTCAGAGAAAGTGTTGCATTTTTTCAATATTTATAACAATTTAGAACATTACAATACCTTATCGGCTAGTGAACATAAACAAACATCTGAAAATTATTAGCGTGTATTTTCACCTTGCATTCTGATCACTTCTACCATACGTGTCATACTTTCAATGCATTTACGAATTGCTTCTGGGGGAAACAACAATTTCTGTTAATGCAGAACAATGCTAGGCCTCACGTTTCACGGGTTTTAACAGAATACTTTGAAGAAGGGAATATTCAACGATTCGTGTAGATAGCCAGAAAGCATGATTTAAATCCAATTGAACATGTGTGGGATAAGCTAGGTAGACACATGTTCGAAATCGGCAGCCCAACACCTTTCCCGATTTACGAAGAGCCCTTCTTGAAGAACGGAAAAATACTCCCCCAGAATCAATTCGGAAATGCATCGAAAGTTTGCCACGTCGTATGGCAGAAGTGAGGAGAAAGTGAGGTGGAAATACACGCTTTTAATTTTCAGATGATTCTTTATGTTTACTAGTCCATAAGGTATTGTAATGTTTCAAATTTTTATAAAAATTGAAAAAATGTGTATCTTTTTTTTAAGCAGATACTGACGAAGATCAAAAAACATTTTGTTGAGTAAGGGTCACACTTCCAATTGAAACTGAGTGATATCAAATTTTCCGCCTCAAATTCACCACAGGGTGTTTAGAAATGAAGGGTATAAAACAAGGTTTTGTTTCATCCTATATAACAGATGAACTACAGGTATTTTCGCAAAGTAAATTTCAGGTTATTATAACAAGACCCAATACTATACCTGGTGAAAATTTCAAAAAAATCGGAGAACCACGAAAAAAGATACAGGGTGTTGAATTAAAAAAAATTTGCCTGTCCGGAATTTATTGATGGGGAGTGTAGTTTTTCAAAGTCTACCGTTAGATTTCCGTATTACGATTTCATATTGTAGCTTTGCGATTTTTACTCGGAGGGTTATCGGCACTGTCTGTTTATCTTCAGTAATTTTTCATTATCGTTATTATCGGTACAGAAGAAAACTATTTGAGCTTGTGCGATTGGTGAGTGTTCTGTGTAGGTTTTGCCAATATTTCCTTAAGTCGACTGTTTATTTCAGCTGGTTGACAATTACATTTGATTTTGTTTCCTCACTCAAACTTCCCAGTTCTCCAGAAGGGAAGTAGGATTCAGAAGTCATGGTGGCCCATGAATCCATTCATTTAAAAAAATGCGAAGATCAATATTGAAACCAGCAGATCAAAATAAATATCAATATAATCCCGCCGCGTTTTGAACTTCGGGCGGAATATTTTGATTGAGCCATAAAGGGGAAAACACCCTTAGTCGCAACCCCGGCGTATCGAAAAGGGTGTGAATTCAACCCGCCATTGTACGTCGATGTAATTTATGAGATACAATACGCCATTCATAATTTCTGTTATGCAGGTCCCCTTAGGACAAAAGAAGTTTAACCTCCGTTTACCCTCGCTCGGCTTGGGGTCAGGACAGCAGGGTGGCTTCATTATGTGTCGTAGTTGTCCTTTGGCCGCAACAAAGCGCACTTCGCGTAATGATTTCCTGAATTGCGGTGATGAGAGGAAAAGTGGAGGATTGTTGGTTTTCACAAACATGAGATTTATGAGGGGCGGTGGGTTTTGTTTACTGGGAATTCAGCAGATGCGGACTAATATGGACCGTCAGCACTTCGTGGATTCAACCCGAATACAGATAATATTATTTGTTCGATGTTGGTGAATGAGGCTCCTTCATAATAGCCAAATTAAACCTACAATAATGAGGCATTGATGATTGACAGTCATCACTTCAATTGAGATCGAGAAGGTATAACACATGAAACGTTTGGTTCGATAATGTGTATCCATTGTCCAGTCATTTTGGGGTTTTCACCTCGGAACTCGAGAAAACTGGCTGTGAATTTGGGAAAACCTTCATTTTGACCTCTCGAAACTCTTTTCAAACCCTAGCGACTGTAGGGTGTCCGTTTATAAAATTTTTCGTTCCAAAGGTAAAAAAATCGTTTTTCTTGAATATCTCAGTTCCTATAAGATTTTCCCAATCTTTATCCGTCATAAATATTGAAGAGGAATAAATTCTTTTCACTCTTTGTTCCAGAGGTTTTTTTGTAGGGTTTCTAAGTCCGCGTCTATAAAATTCTTTGGGTAAGAGGTCGAAAAATCGACTTTTTGCAAGTTTTTTTGAAATATCTCAGTCCCTATAATATTTTCGGTATTTTTATTCATCATGAATGTTGTAGAGAAATAGATTCTCTAGAACTTTTGTTTCAGAATTTTTTCTGTACTTCGAACTGTTTTTGAGATAGAGGGCAGGAAGCGCGCAGTGTTTTACTATGTGTAGTATCATTTGAGCGGAGGACATATACGGGGTGTTTCAAATAAAGGTAAATGAATAGAAAACAGAAAGATAATAGGCGTTTGGTCAGTAAAAAATTTTCGTAACGCCATCCGTATTCAAGATTGAAAGAGAAAAATATATACACATTTTTTACGATTTTGCTGAAACTACTGGCAACATTGTGATGGAATTTTGTAGGAATATGTTTTGGAAGTTGATACTTCTAATGAATGTCTTTTAATGTATGAACCTCATAGGGGGCGCTAGTTACACGGTCCGTACCAAGTTGTGTTGAACAGGAGCCAAAACTTTACGAGAAGAAATTGTTGCCTAACAATGAAGAAAAAGAAACCTCTTTGAACTATCAAGCTCAACGTTTCTTAATGAGACTCCTTCGTCAAACAATTACTAGTTTCCATTCAACTTCGTAGAATCGTGACAATTTTTTTATTTTTATTTTTGGATTGACATTTGTCAATATATGATGAACACTCATTAACATTGATTACCAGATGTTGATATCTTTATTTTATTTCAAAATTCCTTGAAACCGAATTTTATTTCAATAAATCCATCCAAATTCGATCTATTCCTACTGAACAATTGGCGAGATTATTAGCCTCATCCAACAAAATACAAGCTGACTCCTTGATTTTTCTTTTGTAACTATCTGGTTCGGTCATTAGAATTTTTGTTCCATTCCAATCCATCATGTGATTGCCGGTATTGGAACACACATGATATGCTATCTGCGATCTACCAATATCTCTATTTTTCATGTTATTCTTAACGTTTTCTGATATCAAATGGTTTTGATGTTTCTCCTGTATAAGATTTTCCACAAATAGAGAATATTGTAAACACAATTTCTTGATTTTTGGTCCTCATTCAAAGGTTAAGTTCTTGTTAATAAAGATCGTAAATCATTTTTTGTTTTGGAAACAGTCCTTATGTTGTATTTAGAACCATGAACATAAGGAATCAAATTCATTAAAATTGGTTGTTCTTGACGGTTTGTTGTTGGTTCTTGATTGTTATTATCGTTTTGACGCAAAATTGTTCTATCTAAACTTGAAATAGTTTCTTCTATGAAATTAGTTGGATATTGATTATCCTCAAGAATATTTTCATTGAAATTAATTTCGTTATTCCGTATTTCAGTTGTCGATGGAATTAATTGCGTTCTATCATGAAGTGTTTTTATAATACTTCTTTTAGCACTCATTGAGTGATTAGAATAAAAATTTAGATATCGATTTGTGTGTGTCTTTTTTCTGAACACACTTGTTTCAAAATGATATTGGAAATTTTCTTATCGAAACATCTAAGAAGGAAAGTATATTATTTTGTTTCAATTCCATTGTGAATTATATTGTAGGTTTTTTATTATTGCTACAATCAGCTATTGCAAAACGGCTGAAGCAAAGTTGTACACCTAATATTTTGATGTGTGATTGGCGCATCCACACAAGCGATTATTGAGTTATAGCCGAATTGTCAAAATTGTTGTCAAAAAAATTGTCACAAATCAGTGTTTATATTTTCCTAATCCATCATTATACAATTTTTCTTTGTTTTCTTTGGGAACAGTTGAATAAAATAAAGTACGATGATACTGTTTGTGGAAGAAGATTTTATATAGGGTGCCTCAAACTATTAAATCTCATTTTTCCAAATACAGTAGAATCTGGATATAACGACTCCGCTTACAACGCACAACCGTTTTTAGCGACGTTAACGCTAACAGAAGTTTGGTTTCATAGGGATTTCTTTGCTTTTACATCCGTTTATTACGACTTCGGTTTTTGCGACCATCCGCTTATAACAACTCTTTTTGATGATCAATCGTCCGGTTAAAACGACGTGTCGTGATTTTATTAAAAGAACATCGCACAAAGTCGCTACCTTGTCGCATCAACCCGACTTCAATGTCCTAATTAATATCGCGAGCAAATCTCAGTC
The DNA here is from genome assembly GCA_038502775.1 of Hippodamia convergens. NCBI lineage: Eukaryota > Metazoa > Arthropoda > Insecta > Coleoptera > Coccinellidae > Hippodamia > Hippodamia convergens. Next base: position 7,620,881 of record CM076609.1, on the reverse strand, counting down.
AGTGTTTCTTTACATTTGCTTTGCGACATAGCAGAAATACTATAGCTGTGCTGAAATGACATCCACGAAGAGAAAAAGCTTCACCATCGAAGAGAAAAGCGTTATACTACATCGTCTCAATGCTGATGAATCGAAGGAATTCGGCGTTTCCCACTCTACAATTTCGACAATTAAGAAAAACGAAAATAATATTAGAGCTCTCATCAATGAAAATGTTCTGAAATCTAAAAGAATAAAGAAATCCACTCAAGATCAGGTAGACAGAGCGTTATTAGAATCGTTTAAGGACAAATTATTCTGTAGTTACTACATAATTATTTTATTATTTCTATCGATTGATCGTCAAAAACTATATAGTTAAAATATGCCAAACATTACATGCCTTTGAAATCATTAGTTTTGCGGTTGAATTAACTGGTGGAAGGTGAAGAACACGTTGGATTTTTGACTTCTACTTCCATCAATTCTTCGCGAAAGCAACCTCCCAAAATTTCATACGTGAACAGATCAACGAAACTCTTCAATAAAATTGAGCCAATACAACAACACATGCCAGACGTCAAAAATAATCCCCAATCAAAAAATTCGATGCGAACCCACGTCTAAGCCAATTTACCTGCTAATCGAACGGAAAAAACCGAAACGCGTCAATCCCGAACAAAGTCGACAAAAGCAACAAACATCTCCGAAAACTGCGATCGCCCCGGTTTCCAAGGAGGCCGTTCAACAAAAATGAAGGCGAATCTCGATTCGTCATAGGCAGATGCCGTTCGGCCGTCGCATAAGAAACTCCCGAAGCAGGACTAATCCCGATTTTGCGGAACCGTTCGGAACGTACCCCGAGCCACAGATGCGAACGCGCTCCTCGATCTGAAGAGATTTGTAACGGATAGATTTTCAATGGCACTCAAGACTGCGAGAGGCCCGAATGTGGGTCTGTGTGCCGAATTCGGTTCTCGGGGTTGAATTGAATCGTTCCGGGTGAGAATTCGCTCATTCCGGGAATCGTGAGAGTGACGGGGGATGGGAGAATGGAGTTGAATAATCGACGAAATAATGGCGATCATGAAGGTTTTGAAAAGCTTTGTGAGAAGAATTTGAATTATTAATATTTTTCACGAAGAAAAGCAATAAAAACTATTCAAATACACTGAGCAAAAGAATCAACGCACATTATGGGAATTTCAAATTTATTCTTCAACTGAAGGTGTTCTCAATGATAGTTATTTTTATCGGAAATATGCATGCATATTTTTTCTACTTTCATCGTTTTTCTTCGATACAGATGTTTTTTTCCCAGCCTGAATAAAAAAAGATGATATTATCAGATTTTGAATGTATTTTCTCCATTCTAAAACCAGTTGTTCTCGATCAATTCTAGTGATCAATAGCGGTGCCCAAGCGGTAGTTTTGCGAGAAGAAGGGTGGACATTTACAAGAATTGCAGAAAGGTTTGGAGTTTCCCATACAAGTGTGTCCAGAATGTTGCAGCGATTCAGGGAGACAGGTATGATTGTCCGAAGACCAGGACAGGGTGGACCACGGGTAACAACTGCCATTCAAGAACGTTACTTGAGAGTTTCTTCGTTGAGACAACGGTTTTCAACCGCTCGCCTCTTTCAAAATCGGCTTGAGCAAACTCATGGGTTGCAAATTAGCACTCAGACAATAAGACATCGCCTCAGAGAATATGATTTAAGGCCTCGTGTAGCGACAAGAGGCCCAGCGAGAGAGCATATCCATTGGAAAGAGGCCGATTGGGAAAGAGTTCTGCTCACAGATGAGCCTAGATTCTGCCTCTACCATTGTGATCGACGTTCTCTTGTATACAGACGTCCACATGAAAGATATGCTCAGTGCAATTTCCTGAATACTACTGGATTCGGGGGAGAATCGATTATGGTATGGGGTGAAATATCTTTGACTACTCGCACAGACCTAGTGGTCGTTGATAATGGAGCTATTAATGCTGATAAGTATATAAGGAAAATTCTTGAAGAGCATGTAGTGCCATTTGACCCATACATTGGTGAAAATTTCATTTTTCTCGACGATAATGCCAGACCCCATCGTGCGCGCATCGTTCAGGAGTACCTTGAAGTCTCTCGAATGGAATGGCCAGCAAGAAGTCTAGATCTCAATCCGATTGAGCAGATTTGGGACAATCTCAATAGAAGGCTGAGAAGTTCAGAAAATCATCCAGCTACTCTTAATAACTTAGGAATCCAACTCGGAGAAATCTGGGAAGGATTAGATCAGAACATTTTAAGATCACTCATTCTGAGTATGAACCGTCGTTGCCGAGCTGTAATTAACGCAAGGGGTGGAAATACCAAGTATTAAATCACTTATCAGCATTTCAGTATTTTGAAAACTGTTCATTTCTCTTCTTTCACATAAGAGAATTTTTTTTCCATTTAATGTATCTTGTTTCGTTCAAAACCTTCCCGAGAACATAAAAAATACGTTATTAAGTCAATGTAGAGTTAACTTTCATTAGAATTGAGATTTTCAGAATGTGCGTAAATTGTAAAAGACATGCAGTGGGAAATATCGAAGTGGCAGACCCGCGAGCGCTGAGAACCATCACAAGAATCAGACACTCAAAGGATCCACCAAATGATTAACTTCACTCAAGCACCCACATTGAACCAAAAGCATCAAGGCTGAATACCCTGGTAAGCAGAGTCGTAGAGAAATTCAGAAGACAGGACGATGTAATAGCTCTCTATCAAGATAATGTAGACCAGTGCTCTACAAGAAAACACCCGAAACAGACGCTATATCGAATATTTGCTTTTTAAAACATAATTATTATTATCTTTTTTTTCTTTTAAATAGAAAAATAATGTAATTGCAAGACCAGGCTGCAGGACCAAAGGTCGATGGCCATTTTCTCAGCAATAAAAAAGAATTATATATCTTAAATTAATAAATTTTGAGTACTCCGGTGTGAAATGGTTTATTTGTCGAAAACCGAGCGCTTTCGGCCTAATTAAAAGGCCATCTTAAGGGTTTTCCCGTCCAAGAAACCATCACAAACATACAGGCGGAAAACGGTCATCACAGCATTTAACGGACAAGATTCACAAAAGGGTGAATTTAAGACACTGTAAAATCATCGGTTCCGATATCTTGTCCGTTAAATGCTGTGATGACCGTTTTCCGCCTGTATTTTTGTGATGGTTTCTTGGACGGGAAATCCCTGAAGATGGCCTTTTAATTAGGCCGAAAGCGCTCGGTTTTCGACAAATAAACCATTTCACACCGAAGTACTCGAAATTTATTAATTTAATTCAATCTCTTGGTGTGCACAACCACCTTCGTAATTATATGTCTATCTATCTTTATTTCAGGAAGATGTTTCTACTTTTTGCATATTATATTATATTATATCAAATGACATTATATTATATTATATTTTATTATATTAGGATATTATTATATTGAATTATAAAGAAATGCCTGAGTTTATAAATTTACTATCTCGGTTCTTGTATATAAACTGCTCCACATGAGTTAGGGATATTGACTTAAATTGCAAAAAAATATATTTCAAATGAGATTTTTGTGAAATAAATTCATATTAATATGACTTCAACTTGCAGGAAATAAAATCGTGTAAAATAACAATTTTTCTTCACAGAGGACTCAAGCATTTGAAGACTATCAATACAACGTATGGCCTGAACGGGCATATATAACAGCTTGACATCTTTGCATACTACACACGAGGTTGTTGAACATTTCTTGAGAAATTTGGTTCCATAAACGGGGCAGAAGCTCTATCAGATCATTTAAGGATTCTGGGGTAGATTGATGATTGTCTAATCTTCTTTGAAGCATGTCCCATGCATGTTCCATGCAATTCAAATCTGATGAGTGCGGAGGTATTGGTAAATGTGGAATACGAAGCTGCAAAGAAGCAAACTTCAGAAAAAATTGACGAATGTCCCATACTGATTTCTTAAAGATCGATCCAAGTTTTTATTGAGTTTTAAATGATTTTGAAGCGATTTTCCCGAAGATTACATAGTTTCTAAAACAGTTGAATACGATATCCCTAACTCTTGTGGGGCAGTATATTTGTTGGAAATCTTGAAATGCCGTAAATTTAAATTCAAAACTCTCATTCTTTCTCGTTCAATTGTGAATTCTACTCTCAACTCCTTAAAATGAGAAGTGTGGGCCAGTCATAGGCACATCGTTTCGAAGGGTGCTAGCGTCTATTCAAAAATGTTATAATTTGCATGTTTATGGCAAAAATAAAACAAAATCATGCTATTAGAAGAATTTGGTACAAAATCAAAAACTAAGTTATTGTTCAAAATATAGCAGAAAAACGACTGAATATAATATTCAAAGTGTTTACCACGAAGGCCCTTTTTCAACATTTCAGGTGTCATCGACGCTAACCTCCTTTAGCATATTAGATGTGGAGAAACTATAAGACAGCGACACTCTAACTATCTAGCGCCGAAACTTTATAATCAGCTTCCTGCTTACATCTTAAAGATATACAATGTCAGTTTGTTCAGAGGGGTCTACGAGAAATGGATTCTCTGCCACGGAAGAGGAAGTCCACATGACTTCATTAATCAAAAGTTTGGATATGAATGAATAAAAAAAATGAATAAATAAATGAAAAAGAATAAAAATATGTGGTATTGCTCTGTTGGCTCATCATCAGGGTTGAATCTTTTATTATTTTCGAGCTCATGTGATGTCATCTATGTGTTCACATTATACATATTACTCTGTTTTCACTTTGCATTGTAGATAGTTCTTATGGTAATTAATTATATTATTTTTTAATCAAAAGTGAATGCATTATTCAATCTTCTAGGTCAGTCTACCTCTAGTACGATGAGGTCTGGTCTATTGTGTGTTAATTTTTAATCTGTAAGTACAGATCGATCTCAATAGAGTCTGCTCACTTTCTGAAGCAGATTCTAGTGTGTCGTTATAATAAGGGACTTAAGTAGATTTCAAAAGTTGTAATCTTATTGACATCTCCCGATGTACATATAATATCAGCTACAGAGTCGTGCCTTTTTTATACTCAGTTCAGTAATGAAATATTGATTGTTTGATCAATATTTTATTTATGGTAGCAATTGACTGCTGAATTAATGAGAGAGTCGATTACGAAATTTTTTTGTCGACATTTCGAATTCTGAAGAACCTAATCCGTGATAAACGAAATCGGTTTTAATTTTAAAGTATCATTTATGATGAACTCAGGTTATCTTTTCATTCGTGACGAAGTATCCTGATTGAAGCTAGCAATTCTTAGATTGAAGAGAGTCCGATAGAGGTCAGTATTTCAATTTGACAGTCGTTCTGATCTTTAGTAAGGATCACATACCCCCATTTATAACTTGGACCTACTGGGAACCCTCGACATTAATTTCACGCTGAGATTTTAACGTCCCAAATTAAAAAAATGAAATATTTCTGTCGTCAGTCATTTAATTAAGGTAGGGGGGGAAATCATACGAGTTGCCTCAACACTTCGTTTGTGTGAAACTTACAGAACAGAAAAAACTCACGGAGTCAGGGGTCCTGAACCATCTGCGATCAAATGTTTCACATACAAACTCGAAATTTAATAAAAGTCGACGAGAAGAAATATTTCTACGATTGTTTCCAAACTCGGAGCCATAAATCAACCGGGCCTGGGCAGCACTTTATGATCTTTTAATAACCAACCCCTCCAGTCAAGAGTTGGCAGAGTTCCGTATCTAGTTGGCCGGGATATCTTGAGCTGGGGCCAGCATATGCCGAATTATCTCGGATTTTTTCTCCGAGAAGAATTGTAAATCGAGGATATTCTTGCCGCATTTTGGTTCATTATTCATCATGTTAAAACCATACAGTTCAAGAATGTTCTGCACATTTCATTGAAACTCTCCTCCAAATGATAATTTTTTGCTTGCAATTTATCGAAGGATTCATGAGGCAAACTGAAAAAGTGAGAGGCTGATTTCGTTCACGAACTGGTGACATCATCAGATTACATTTGCAACTGGAGGTGCTGAATGCTGTTAGGGTGAATGCTTGAAGTTATCAATCAATGTCAACATGTTGAATGAAATTGATTGCAAACCTCTTTTTGTTGCAAATAACATTCTAACAGTTACAAGAATTCATATGTATAAATCATTTATCTTGATCACCCTTAATTTAGAGGCACTGAAGAATTTATCTGAACGTTGTAGAATACGTTAAAGAATTATTGTCATCGAAGGCGGCTGCAAAAATTCAATATTATGTTGGTAATATACCATCATCAGTACCATTCAAGTTGCAGTATATCGGTTGTTGTTGATGTCTTATGAACAACAAAAAAGGGAAATTATTGTACGAAATTTTTCATGTGCATCACATTGCGTACCTTTTTGTCAGGTTTTCAATACTCATGAGGGGGTAGAATAATAATCCCCTTAACCCCCCCCTGTAAATCCGCACTTGCCGTGAAGTGAAAAATCACTTATGCCCACTTGCACCGTTTTCTGGCTAAGGCACCCTTATCTAAGGCGCCCTTAAATTTTGAGTCATGCTTTTCCCCGCCTTAACGGATCAGATCTTGCACCGCATATCTAATAGAAACGACTTTGTTAAGCACACGCTAAGCATGGCCAAATCTGGCTACTCTGTATAAATCAGTGAATTTGTTTTTTTTTTGACATAGAAATACGACATGATCATATGGTTTTGTGTCGGCACTTTGCACAGCAAAGTAAAAAGAACACGCGAATTCATAGACGAGCAAGATATTTATGCATTTTCGTTTTCAATACTCTGATTCACAGAACTACATATACTTTGGGTCGCTGACGAACTGGCATAGTACAACCAATTTTTCTTGATTTGAAGCAAATGATTTCATTTGATTTCAACAATTCTTTATTCGTAACTTGAATGACATAATTCTGCACCTGTGGAATATCATCGAAGTAATACTTTTCATATTCACAAAAGTATATTAGTACCCGCAGAATTAAAAATAACATAGGTACAATCAATTGTCTAAAAACAAGAGGAAATCCAGCAATTTCTTAAAATTGGGTTATGGTTTTTATGAATATTAATACTCGAACAACTATTCTTGATACTTGATACTGTAGATTCGTGGATTTTCATCAAATTGGCTGAAGCCAATAAATGTCCTGCTGATGCGTAGAGTCAGAGGCACGCAAGGAGTTGACTCTTCGGTGATACACTCTGATTACTAAAATCATCAACGCTTAAACTCCCTTCTCTGTGGTTTGACATCATCATACATAAGATATGTACTTACATATCGCTTAGCAATCTGAATCATCCTTAATTAATTTCAGCAATTGCAGAGTAGTTTTTTTTTGGTCAATCGAAATCGCTGAAAAACTGCGATTGTGTCTATATAATGGTAGTGATCGGCCCTATTAAATTCTGGACTTCTAGGAAAGCGATAGTCAATGATATCTAATATGTCGAAATCATCCTCATATAGATCATCAATTTCATTTAATAAAAATCTATCCATAATAATTATTAAATTCACGCAATCAAAAACAACACTTCAAAACTGCAGTTCGTACAAGTCGGCATTAGAAATTCAGCTGATAGATCACATACATTAGATTATATGTTAATTATGTTCTTTTGAAATAGAAGATTCATTATGAGCTAGAGGATAGAAGTGGCATATAGTTCAATTCTAATTCTCAATGTTCTTATATGCTGTTGCTCTGTTGCTAAATCATATTCAACCCATCAAAAAATAATTAGAATTGTATTTTTCCACTGACATAAAACGTTTTTTCATGATGTCAAAACGTTATGTATAATATAGATTTTTCCTAATGATCTTATAAAAATTGAGTGTGAAAAATTTTTCCGGAAATTTCGTCATGACTTAAATTCAATAAAACTTGAAACTGCATAATGTAAGTTTAACTGGTGTAAAGAAAATGAAATTCTACCAAAACTGCATGAATTTTCGACAAGAATAGATAATTCACAGCGTTGTTATATTGTTGAATGAATTTTTTTTCAAAATTGACAAACAAAAACCGAGCTGTGAATATAAGCCATATACACCAAGATATAAATTCTGAAAAACATTAAATATGAATATGAAACCAAAATTTCTGTGAGAAGCGTTGATATAACTATTTCATTCGGTCCATTGTATTTTGTAAGCTTGACGGACCTAAGCTCTCGAAGTGGAGCCACAAAATAGGCCGACGAACGTGTTTTTTATGATTCTTTCATTTTAATTGCCTATAAAACGGGCCTTCTTCATTCTTCTCCAAACCGAATTAGTAAAATACAAGAGATCTTATGCAATTCCGAACAGCAACAAGGAACTTCGCACAATGAGAAGTAAAAAAAAAACATAAATTCAAATTTATGTTTCCAAACAATGGATCGTGATGGAAGTGATGATTTGTTGTACAGCCGATAACATCTGCTTGTTGTGCAACTAATCCTCCAGAAGGAAAACGCAGATAATTTGAAAGAACCTCACTCGGGTAGCTCCAACGATTCATGTGAGACTTCTCCATTCTCCCATACTGATATCGATCTTAATTTTTTTCAAATATATTCTTCAGGATGTTGCGTTTGTCAGACTCTCACCACCAATGATAGTTTCATTTAGAACTTTTTGTGTGATTGCACGTAAAGGAGGCCATGTATTATGCTATGACTTTCCTGTGCCGTTGATAAACATTGAGAACATAACAATAAGTTATGGAAAAAACAAGGTTTGGAAAAAAAAGTAGGAAATCTCTCTTGATATGCATTTTGGGCAAAGAATTTATTTACCAGACTATACTTATTTTTCAATGCATTATCACACCTAGAGAAGTCGGTACACAGTTTCGACTCACCCTGTATACTGTGTGAAGATGAAAGTAGAACAATACTCATTGATGTGGCTATTCTAAATGATGAAAATTTACTCAAATACATAGGAGGACAAATTATTGGACAAATTAAAAATCGAAAGCTATCAGAAACGGAAAGAAACTGTACGCTGGGTACAACAAGGAAGATAGACAAATAAATCAATTATACAAAAAAAGCACCATTAGTTGCGACAGGAACAAACAACAACACAAGGTCAAAGTTGAAAAAAACATCATCAGATATGATGTACACTGTGTCCCAAATTCGTTGAGACTGCACTGTATATCAGCTATTATTGAAGCTGCGGTTTTCATGAGCCTTTGTCTCTTTTCATGTGAAACTCTTCATGTTTTTTTTTTGTTTCCTCTGTTTCCTCTTTTTGATGTGCATTGTGTCCCGAATTGGTTGATAGGTAGGTACTGTACTTTTTTGTTTAACTCACTTTGTTTCTGAAATACAGGACAGAACGAGAAATTGCACTTTTAGGATTGTTATTATTTCTGAGGCCCTGTATAAGAAAGAAAAAAAATAAATTGCTTAAAATAAATATTTTACGTAGAAGTCAGTATCGTAGTTTAACTCTTTTGAGATTAAGCACAAACTTGTTATTTTCCAAATGGAGCACACTGTGTATTTCAACTCCAATTTATTGCATTCATTCTTCTGAATACATTGATGTATCACAACCAATAAACTTCTTCAACAATCAGAAAAATCCATATTCATGTTCGTTTTTTCAAAAGTAATCCATGAATTCCTCCATACATGCATAATAGTTGAACATACATCAAAATATATTAATATTAATATTTTTTTTGTTCTCAACATTTTTGATTTCATGTCGAAGAGTGATATTTAGAGTTCATGTCCATAATACCTATAACAAAAAAAAAAGGTTTGAGTCACATAATATTTTATAAAAGTAATGATTAAAGGCATGTGTACTATTAAATAAACAATCATAAATACGGATCCTTTTGATTTTTGAGGCTTTATTGGAGCTCAAATTGTGATATACTAATGTATTCAGAAAGAAATTTCAAGAATTTGACGGTAAAATATTCAGGGAGTTCCATTTGAAAAATACCAAGTTTGTGGTCCGTCTCCAGAACAGTGCAGTAAACAAATTTTCAACTACGCCATTGATTTCTACTTGAAAAAATCTATCATAAGCAGTTTTAATTCTGCTTATGATTCTACATTATACAGGAACCGAGAAATAAAAACATCTCCAAACTCCGAAATTGCACATTCTCGTTTTGGCCCTGTATTACGGAAAAAAAGGAAAGTATGTAGGTAGAACATTCCTGTTTGTGGATTTGAAAGTTTTACAAAAAATTGACACAGGGTCCCAAAAACCGCAGATTGAATTGGCTCAGAAAGAATAGCCATTTTTTTCCCTTTCAGAAAAATATTATACATCATACATTGCCCTCAGATTCATTCAGATATCATGAAAAATTTAGTTTGTATTTGAATCATTGCGTATCAAGTAGGCTCAATCACAGAATAATATGTAATTACGTATGGCGTCATCATTATGTAGCCATTGAATACTTGATTCAATTCTCCGTGACTTGATATGTGTTCAGAATAACCGTCAATGATTAGAATTCGAAGTCATTATTGCCGGCAATATGTTGAATATTTTTATTTTAGCGGCAATAATGTCTTCGAATTGACAGTTATTCCAAACAGAAATCAAACCACGGAGAATTGAATCAAGTATTCAATCGCAGAAAAATAATGACACTTAATACTCAATATTTCAAATTTCAAACACAAACTATATTTTTCATGATATCTGAATGAATCTGAGGCCAATGTGTAATGTATGATATATTTCTGAAACGGGAAAAAATTACGATTCTTTACAAGCCATTCAAAACTATTGCTTTCATTAGAAAAACACAACTTTATGTTATAGCTCAGCAAGGAAACGTCTTGGGAAAAAAGTGCCTGTATAATGTTTTCATTTCAACATCCTAGCGCAAACAGAAACGGAGATAATGGCCAAAGTTGAAATCGCCCAAATTTCAATTTTGGCCTATAACTCGAAAACAAAAGAAAATAGAGGAATGCAGTTGATGGCATTATCAGTTTCTCTAAAAGCGACCACCGTAACGTGCCATTCATTTTCCTCTATTTCTCTCGGTTAAAAATTTGTAGTTAAAGTATCACCAATTTTGCCCACCCTGTACATTCTAAAGAGGAAACAAGAGAAACATGAAAAAACTCAATTACATTGGTGTACGGAAAACAAATTTTTTCATAACTTATGTGAATTTCAGCTAAGAAATTTCTAGTTGGAATCACCTAAATTTAGTGTAGTAATGATGAATTACGAAAGTATATTAGGGTCCATCTGCTCGATATATCTTTAAATGAAGTAATCCAATTTCATTTACTTCAGTTATGAAAAAAAAATTAAATTTTGAACAAGACTCAATGAATACCCCTTTGTGAGAAATAAGGGATGCAACAGTTTTCACGCCTGCCGCACAACGTACTTGATCCTTTCGGAATAATCGAAAGTTGGAGATTACCGAAACTTCTCGAATAACTCCTGCCGAACCATATAAAGTACATCCACCCCCCTCTGTGCACAGTATAAAACCCTTTAACACGCCCTGTCAAATCGATTTCGGAAGGGGAAAGGCAGGAATCGATGATGCTCATCTATTTTTCACGAACAATTTTCAGTTACAATAGGAACCGCTATAATTATGATGTGAATTGATGGAGATAACTATTATTACCGGTTTTAAGCTGGAGTGGAAGCCTGCTGCGATCGTGAAGATGAATTTTCCCCCTTTACCTAAACGAGTGTCCTTGCTGGGAAAACGAAGAAATGAGGTACAAGATGTTCTGCTTCTGGAATGTATGGAAGTGGAGTAAGTGCTTGAGGAAACATTATTGTTACGACGTAATCCATTACAGTCAGAGAAAATATCTACTCAGTGTCTTTTCTCCCGTGATTGCTCGTTTCGCAAGTCGTTGAGAAAATACATCATTGTCAGTGGGGTCTCCGACAAAGTCAGGTGCCTCCTTCTCCTCCCTGTACAGGGTATCCCAAACTGCCTGATTTTGACTGTTTCTGGTTAGTGGAAACTGTTTCACGATATCTTTTTTTTTAATTTGATATATTATTGATTTCGATTACTCATGAAAATATCTGAAAACAATTAAACCTTCTAGTGGCACTTTTTCGCTGGAAATGAGACACTTTATTGAAAATTTCTTATCTCATTCATTCCACGAAATTCAAAACAAAAATAAAATCAATAATGGTAGACATTGTTTCTTATTCGATAGATGAATATTATTCACACTGGTAACTGGAACTATTCGAGATTGTATCGAATCTCGTCTCTTCATGTGTGAGCTGGTTTTAGGAATTTTTTTAGTGTACAATGTTTTATTTATTTATAATTATTTGGCAATAATTGACTTTCAGGGCTGCATTTGTTTTTGATGCATTAGTTTGAAAGGTTCAAATTTTATGTATACATATAACATGTAAATGTAAATTTTATTTATGCAGTTGTAATAATTGACATTTAATTAATGTATATGTTATGTAATATTTCAGTGTTAATGGTAACATGTAACTGTTATTTCCTTTGACCTGTGAAAGCCATTCTTGTAACTGCAATCTACACCAATAAACTCTACACTACTCAACTCATAAGTGTAGAATAAAGCAGTGCTTCTTAAAATCATTATCAGATATTTTGGAAAATGAAAAAGTTATTGCACATCTTCGAAATCGATAAAATATAAAAATTTTATTATATCTTTAAAAGAAATGAAGATATCATGAAAGGGTTTTCACTTTTGGTGTTTTCATGAAAATGTGTCAGGACTCCTCTCATCGTTCTTACCTAGCTAATCTAGAAGTACCAGTCAGCCAAAATCAAGCAATCTAGGATACACTAGCTAGGTCCTATTTTGGTATATCTCAACTCTTATTACTAAAGATTGATACATGCGGTTTTCGCAACCCTGTATCACTTATTTGTGAAACTTTTAAATTCAAAAACACTTTTCTTCCTCAATACTAGATGAAAACAAAATGTTCACTTTTGGATATGTTATTATTTCTCAGGCCCTGTAGATGATAAGAAAAAAATGAAAACTGTTTGTAATAGATATTTCTACTTGAAAAAAGTCAGTGGAGTAATTAAACATTTTCTTTAGAGCACTGTTTTTAAGATCAGAACTATGCAATTCTGAAGGCATCACTATTATGAAAAAATGAAAAAAGCACTTTGAAAATCATATGATGTGTGAATTTTTTTTCTGATATGAAGACGCTGAATTTTTATCGAAATTAATATTTTCGTAAATATCGTTTAGTGATTTCTTTATTGAAAAATATTGATTGGCAGAACTGTTTTCTGTTTCATAAATTTGAAAGATAATAAATATATCTGTGGTAGATGGCCAACATGTTATCACTAAATATTATCATGAAACCTGTACTAAAATGAAATATTCTCACATGATTTCGTTCTGCGTTATGTGACAGAATTAAGGGAATTGACACAGAATTATGGAATAGTATATTCTGTAACAAGGGCAGAATTAAATAGAGATAAAATTTCCTGAGTCAGAAAATTGATTTGATTACATGAGTAATTGTGTCGAAAATAAAATTATTTTACCAGTGAAAAATTGCTCAGAATTTCAAGGGATAGGTGTTAAAAAAAAAGGCGAATGATTTGGAAAATTTTTTTTCTTCAACCATCTAAAAATTTCGAAATTTTTGTACTATTTTCAGGTTCAGAAGCCATCAATTCCCTTACCGTACAAAACTTTGCTCGTTGTTTAGCAACACTTTTGATCCTAGGATTGAAAACGCTACTTTGTATCCTAGAACTAAAAGTAATGGCATTTGAGCTCTCTAATTGAAATTTGTTGAAAAAAACATTGTCTCTTACAAACTTAGTAAAACAAACTAATTGGGCAACTATATATAGGTATTTATTTGTTATTCATAGTGATATTGAATCTACAATTCGAACGATTATTGCCAAAATTCAAAGCACCACTGAAATTATCACTAACAATTTTCGAACAACTGAAAAGATTTTCATCAATGTTAGAACAACCCCAAATTTTCTCCGAAACTGTTGATGAAACATTCGATAAAATATCTCTGAACAGGTATTTGTACCCCCTTTGTCAGAGTGCAATATATTTCTGGCGGTATTCTCTTTGTTGATACGTGATTTTTCAATATATTCTTTTGCTCCCGTACTCGATTTTCAACGCCCAAGTGTTTTGAGACAATTGAGGTCATCGCCACCATCAATAAGAAGTATAGCAAATGTTCTTCTTAGTGAATATGCAGTATACTCCTTCCAATTTTCTTACTTAAAAAATTTCACAATTTCTTGCGTCACGTCACAAATTTTGTGAATACCAACAACCATCCTTTGACACTTCCCATTAACATACTTCAAAAATAAACGACGTTCCTGTATATTTGATAGCCGTAGTGCAACATATTTTCGAAATAAACGCAAATAATTATCGCCCATAATGGTAAACAAACGAGGTTTCTTGTTTTTTGTCCGCAAAATGTTCAAGACCAGGACCGAGTCCATGTCATCATTTTTCAAGTGAACTAGTTCGTCACAACGCATCTCACCTCCAATTCCTAATACTAGAACAACCTTTATCATCAAATATACATTATCAGGTGCCATATCCAGGAACCGATCCACTTTCTCCTTTGTAAAAACCTTAGACTTTTTAGGTACATATCCATCACTTTGCCTTTTTAACAATGCTCGTAATTTTTAATATTTACTAATATCCACACCATTTTTTTATCCAGTGTGGATCGCAACATTGATTACTGTGACCAAAGAGTAGATGGCTTGAGAAATACACCATAAGAACACTTTCCGCATAGTTTTGCACATTTTTTTTACACCAATCCATGAATCGCTGATATAAAAGTTCATAAACTAGGCTAGATTTGGGTGGCGAAAGATTTAGATATACTGCTTCGGCACTTTCCAATATATCCGCAAGTATATTTTCATCGTGTTCGGGATTATTTTTGAAAGCAGCGTAAAAACAACTAAAAAATTATGATAAATACTATACTGACGTCCATTTGACAATCAATATTTACCAACAATACCAGATATCCATGACTACCGACTTGCTATCACTGTTATGTTGAAAGGTTATGTATTAATTGATTTTTTACAAGTTCAGCTTGTTAGGTTGAAAAATTATCAGTTACGTAACTTTCAACAGATTCGGAAAGGGGAAATTGATGGAGTTTTTTTTTCATTTCTTTCAAATTTTGTGACATTTCTGTCATAAATATTTATAAATCTCCGAACATTATTTGACCAAGAAATCTTAATATTGATGTTTTTTAAAGTAGCAAATGCATTTCCAAAATGCCTTCGATTTATTCTGAATAATCGGTTTCTTTTCTGTTTTTGTCTTTTTTCATTTCAGATTAAGAATTACGAGTCGTTTTGGGAAGAATCTGTGTATCCGAGACCATCGACGAATATCATGAAGATGATCACACTGATGTCTTTCAAGATTTTCCTGATATTTGATATTTTATGTTATTTTGTTTACGGGGAGGCAGGTTTTTTCGGCTGAGGTTTTTTCCCCTGGCTGTATAGTATCGTATGATACAAGTGTTGATAGTATCGTATGATTCTATAGTATCATACAAAGAATGTTATGATACCCCGTTCTTTTTTTACCTCAGCTTAGGTACTTTTTGTTTCAACATTTATTGTATTATTTTAGCTCTCTTTTTCATAAGAATATATATATATATATATCACTGTTATATCTATAAGGTGTTCAAATTTATTACCAAATTATTAACGATTTTTGAATAAAACATATTGAGTTCGTTGGACCAAAAATAGTATTTATCATACGGAGTGAAAGTGCCTATTTTTACTCGCAATTTTGCATTCGCTCGGCTGCGCTGCGCAACTTCAAATATTGCCCGTAAAAATATATGCAATTTTAGTCCCTATAATATAATATACTATTGTGTCCTGATTATTACATATTGGTGATGTTTATAAAACAATTAATGAATTATTCGAGCCGAACGCCTTGCGTCTCTCACCCAAACCCTAAAACGCGAGTTTCACAACGAAAAACGAATGGTTTCATTTTATGGTTTTCCCGACACCATAAGGGTGGCATTATTTTACGACCCCATCAACCCCGCCACCCACATTACACCACCTAACACATCACGGCTTCCCGAGAAGAAATAAACTTTACAGCGTGTGTACCGCCGCGGTCCTTTTAACACACATCCTTCGAAAATACACCGTGTCGAAAGATTCCGTGTCAAATCGTCACGTTTGACATTTTCCGCCGTTCCCGCGTGCGAAGCGAGCGGGCGACGCCGAAAGGGACGCGACAAGGTGGTCTGGCATTATCTACAAGGTAACGCGATCCAAAACTGCCGCTTTAAATGGCCATTGTTGCTTTCTTTTGAGGGCATGTTGTTGTTTACGCTGACACTTTGTAGGTTTTGAAAGGTGGATGTATGTATTCCTCTGGGGGGTCAGTGGGGAACAATGGCGGCGCAAAGGTACGCAGTTTAGTGGCCGTAATGACTCGAGATTCTAGAATGGCAAGGTTAATTTCGGCCTTTGTGGGGTTTGTTTTTGACCCAAGGGCGAGATCAAAGTTGCTCGGTATGCATAATAGATGGCGGGCAACTGTAATGGAACGTTTTGGTCAGGTTGGAGGTTTCGAGGTCGAAACGAAACATTAATTTTGTTCAGAATAGGACACACAGAGTCAGACGTAAGAACGCCTTGGATTAACTCAACGCAAGATCACTAAATTGTACAATGTATCCCAAATTGCTTGATTTCGACTGTTTTAGGTACTTCTGGACCAGATAGAGGTAAAAACTTCGGAAGGTGTCCTGAGCTCGATTTTCGTGAAAACACCATTAGTGAAAACAATTTCATGATATCTGATTTTTTTTTATTTTGAAAAATTATCGATTTCGAAAATGCGCCATATTTTTTTTATGTACGAAAAAATCTGAAAACAATTTAAACTTTCTAGAAGTGCTATTTCACAGGAAATAAGAATAAGAAAAATTCATTTCTATGTTTGTTTTTCTGAAAGAAGGCAATGACTTTTTCCACACATGCCAAAAAGTTGAACATGCATAAAAAATATATTAATATTAATATCGATATTTTTTGAGTTCATGTTGAAGAGTGATATTTTGAGTTAATGTTCGAAATATAACAAAATAGAAGGGTTCGATTCACAATATATTTGAAAAAACACACATAATTGAGGGTTTTTCTTATTCATGAAACAAAAATTTATTAAAGGTTAGGTTGTGATGCATCAATGTTTTCAGAAAAATTATTGCAAAAATTTCACGTTAAAATATACAGGCTGTTCTATTTGAAAAAATCCAAGTTGGTGATAATTATTAAAAAAAGTGCACCAAAAAACAGAACTAAGCCACTGACTTCTACTCATAAACATTCATTATAGGCAGTTAAATTTCTTTTCTACAGGGCCTGCGAAATAATAACATCTCTTAAGTGAACATTTTCGTTTTTGCCCTGTATTTCAGGAACAAAAGTAGTTGAAATATCTCTGTTAGTGGATTTAAAAATTTTACATAAGAAACCGCATATCTTTAATAATAGCTGAATTATCGATTTCAAAAAGGAGCCATAATTTTTGTATGTACGAAAAAATCTGAAAACAATTAAAATTTCCTAGAAGCGCTTTTAACCGGAAATAAGAAACTATATGAATTTTTTTCTTCTTGTGGAGAAAAACACATTTTTTAACTTTGAATACGAATTTTTTTTCATCTTATTAAAACAAGCATTTCAAGATAAGAAAAATTCAAAATAATGTCTTATTCCCAGTGAAAAAGTGCTTGTTGAAAGTTTTTATTTTTTTCGGATAATTTCGAAAATGAATAAGTTGTAGCACATCTTCTAAATCGAAATATTAAAAAATTTTGTTAAACGAATGAAGATATCGTGAAACGGCTTCCACTAAGGGTGTTTTCACGGAAATCGAGCCCAAGACTCCTATCAACGTTTTTACCTATCTAGTCTAGAAGCACCAGAAACAGCCAAAATCAAGCAATTTGGGATAACTTGTACAGGTTACATTTTTTCAAATGTGCTGTGATATTTTCCGATATTACCTACCCATCCTATTAGTTCAGATATTAGTACGAGAGCTAGTGAACCTTTTGAGTAACGGTTTGCCTGTAAGGCTAGAAATTTTCATAGCGATAGTTCCTAGCATGCTGAGGACAGAAATCATCGCCTGGCACCCCTCACCCCTACACGTCATCAAGATCTATATCTTTGAAAGTGTTAAAAAAATAAACCTGTTCCTGTAAGCTTGAAACTTTCATACATTTTTGTTCGTTCATTGTGAAGTTCAAAAAAAAATTGACAGGCGATTTCGACGAGCACAAGTACCTGCCAGGCGACTCGAAAAGGGTGTAAAATACGAACAAAAATGAACTTTTTCATGTAAGGCTGAAATTTATATATGTGTTCGTCTGAGGGAATGAAAAAATAAGTTTTATTATTAATCTTCATCATCATCTGATATGTTATCATTAATTTTTCATCATATAGTACAGTCGTTTCAAGCGTAGTACACTGTGTCTTAACTTGGTTGAGACTGCATTATATCTCAGCTATTATTGAAATTAGAGTCATGCGGTTTTCGAAACCCTGTGTCACTTTTTTGTAAAACTTTTAAATCCACAAACAGAAATATTCCATCTTCTTTTGTTTCTGGAATACAGTGCGAAAATGATAATGTTCACTTTTTAAAGATGTTATTATTTCTCGGGCTCTGCATAAGAAAGAAAAAAAATTAAAACTTTTTATAGTGCTATTTTTACGTAGAAGTCAGTGGCGTAGCTAAAAATTTTTCAAAGCATTATTTTTGAGATTGAATTGGAACGGAATGAAATTTTTTATATGAAACACCATGTTTATTCCAACGTCAAACTGTATCACGACCTATGCTTCAATAAATTTCAGTTGAAAAAAATATCCCACGCATTTAATCAATACTCACAAGCATTTAATCATTACTTTTTCAAAAAGCCATGTGATCTAAACCCATTTATTTTATCCTGTTTTGAACATAATTTCAAAATATCAACTGAAAAATGGTTTTTTGATGCATGTGTGGAAGAATTCATGTCTTACTTTAAAAAAAAAACAAACAGAAATACAGTAGGCGCTTGATGCCGGATTATCGGAAATGCCGGATTATCGAATTTGTACAGGAAAAAAAAGCTAACTTCATATGATTTTCACTACTATCCAACTTTCGCAAAATAAGACCGCTATTTTGTCAAGGGAAGCTATGAAACAAGAGAAAACAAATACACCACTGTCGAAGTTAGGTCCGGACTGCCGAGCCGGAAAAACTACTCTCGGTGATCCGGCGTTCAGCTGTATAAAATGCCGGATTATAGAGCGGGTTACCTGGGTCCCAAAGTGCCGGACTACCGAGCGTACCGGATTGGCAAGAGCTGGATTATCGAGCGACGACTGTATACATTCTTCGGATGGTTGACGCTCAAATTTATTAAAGGTGAGGTTGTGATACATCGATGTATTCAGAAAAAAATGAGAAGATTTGACGTTAAACATACGAGGTGTTCCATTTGAAATATTTCAAGTTGGAGCTATATCTTAAAAACATTTATTAGATAAAAATTTTAAGCTACGCCACTGACTTCTACATATATATATATATATATATATATATTCTTATGAAAAAGAGAGCTAAAATAATACAATAAATGTTGAAACAAAAAGTACCTAAGCTGAGGTAAAAAAAGAACGGGGTATCATAACATTCTTTGTATGATACTATAGAATCATACGATACTATCAACACTAGTATCATACGATACTATACAGCCAGGGGAAAAAACCTCAGCCGAAAAAACCTGCCTCCCCGTAAACAAAATAACATAAAATATCAAATATCAGGAAAATCTTGAAAGACATCAGTGTGATCTTCATGTTATCCGTCGACGGGCTCGGATACACAGATTCTTCCCAAAACGACTCGTAATTCTCAATCTGAAATGAAAAAAGACAAAAGCAAAAAAGAAACCGATTATTCAGAATAAATCGAAAGCATTTTGGAAATGCATCAACATTAAGATTTCTTGGCCAAAAAATGTTAGGAGGTTTATGAATATTTATGACAGAAATGTCACAAAATTTGAGAGAAATGACAGAAAACTCCATCAATTTCTCCTTTCCGAATCTGCTGAAAGCTACGAAACTGAAAATTTTTCAACATAACAAGCTAAACTTGTAAAAAGTCAATTAATACATAACTTTCAAGTGTCCTCTTTCACGAGGATTTTTTTCTGTTGTCGTATGGGTTTCTTGCAGAAGAATCACTTCGATACCATGTTCATCAGCTAATTTGGAGACGTAATCACACTTTCCTTTCGAAATTCCTTCGATATTCAAATTCAAAATCCACAAATTGTTGCTCTCTGGTCGTGAGGGTTTTTTCAAACCAGATACGACCTTCCAGGTGATGATTTTTCGGCACTTCAAATGTTTGAAGACCGCTACGGGACCCCAATGAAAGGCAATCCTCTCCCATAGATAAACCAAACATGTTATAACACAAGAAAACTGAATATTTTTCAGGACCGAAAACTGAGACATATTACGAGAATTGTCATTCTGACAATAAAAACATTATTATAAACATTTTCATACTTTTTTTTTCACATACAGGGCCCGAGAAACATTAACATCTTCAAAAAGTGAACATTTTCATTTTCGCACTGTATTCCAGAAACAAAAGAATATTTCTGTTTGTGGATTTAAAAGTTTTACAAAAAAGTGACACAGGGTCTCGAAAACAGCATGACTCTATTTTCAATAATAGCTGAGATATAATGCAGTCTCAACCAAGTTAAGACACAGTGTACTACGCTTGAAACGATTGTACTATATGATGAAAAATTAATGATAACATATCAGATGATGATGACGATTAATAATAAAACAAATTTTTTTCATTCCCTCAGACGAACACATATAAATTTCAGCCTTACATAAAAAAGTTCATTTTTGTTCGTATTTTACACCCTTTTCGAGTCGCCTGGCAGGTACTTGTGCTCGTCGAAATCGCCTGTCAATTTTTTTTTGAACTTCACAATGAACGAACAAAAATGTATGAAAGTTTCAAGCTTACAGGAACAGGTTTATTTTTTTTTATTTTTTTAACACTTTCAGAGATATAGATCTTGATGACGTGCAGGGGTGAGGGGTGCCAGGCGATGATTTCCGTCCTCAGCATGCTAGGAACTATCGCTATAAAAATTTCTAGCCTTACAGACAAACCGTTAGTCAAAAGGTTCACTAGCTCTTGGACTATATGGAACCGAACTAGCTTCACTCGGAATAACTATGAAAACCGAAATACTAATGGTTCATATTTTACAGAATCTATGGCGAAATGTGATCGCAAGATGGCAAAATAGGGGGAGAAAAAGTAGCAGAAATGAGCCGTTAAAACTGAACTCATGAAGGTAAGATTATTATTGGTACTTGATATCATTCATATCATGAGGCATTTTTTTCATTATATAACCTCCTAAAATATATTATTCCATTCTGATCTGTGTTCAATCTGAAAACCATTGAATTATTCGAGATGACCTGGTAATAATACATTATCCCTTCTTTTTCACAGTCTGTGATTTTGAAACCGAGAGCCCAGATTGGTAAAAGCTGAAGAATGATGGAGAATAAACCCGACAATATCAACACAGAAATATTTAATATTTTTTAATAACTCAGAATTCTTTTATATTCATTTTATGTAATGTTGTCTTAAAAATATAAGTGTGAACTTGAAACATGTATTTTATTATCATGGAGTACATTAGGGTGTTGTTCGACCACGAATATCATTCGATAACATTAACTTATCTATTTTTTTTATTTTTCAGTTCCCAGTATTTTGAGATGTATCAATATCTTCATTGGTATTATTAATTCATTTCAATATCCTCAGAACTGAAAAGTAAAAAACTAAATAATTAATGGTATTAAATGTTAAATTACTGATTCATCGTAATATCCCCAGAATAAAAAAGTATAATATTCATTCTGGGAATATTTTTGGAATGAGTGGAAATCTCCATGGAATATTTGTAGGAATATTAATAGCAGATTGATAATAGGAGATGAATCGTGCCTAGAATATTCCCATGAATATTTCTGAAATATTCTTAAGAAAATCCCGAAGATTTTTCTGGAGAACGTTCATAGAACCTGTATAGAATAGAAGCAAATTTGCTCTCTCATTTGATAGTTCATGAAATGTTCTCACACCTAATTTCTTCAAATATCGAAGTTTTCTTTGAAGATTTTGTCCCTGAGGTATGTGAGATACTGATGATGCCAAATAAGGCTGTAACCGGCACATCTCTCATCTCAGTGACAAAATTTTATATCATTTCTCTAGCCACATGACGAAAGATCTGTGAGTCTGGGAATTGAAAATGGTATTCATTTGAATTCATCTATGTTCTAAAAAAAAAACCAAGATTTATTGTAGAATAATTCGATAATTCGAATTCGTACACGAAAAATTTCGAGTTTCTTGAACCCTGCTACGAAATGATTTTTTCAGAGAATCATTACATTTGTTTTACCACGACTCAGTCGAAGAGATTCATCGAAGTGCTATTTATCGACACCACGTTTATATTGAGAACACAGTATGTTTCAGGTGTACCTGTCCATAATTGGGATATTTACCTTATAGCTCAGATCCCTCACCCTTAAGGATTATTGCAATTGATTCTCCTGATAAGCTTCTGAAAACCTCTATCTTTTAAAATGAAAGACGAATAAACATTATTCTGAAATTCTATGACAACAAAGAAATATAAAAAAATGTTTATTTCCATTCCTCATCTGCTGGTTGCTTCCATTCTTGGAAACGGGTGACATTGGCGACCGCCACTGTCTCTTCCACCCTGTCAAAAACAGCTGCATCTAATAACCCCCATGTGTGATTTGTACGCAGCCACCCTATCCGTTCGTTTCCCGACGTACATAATTTAATTTAGGGATATTAAACTTTTTAATAGTTGCACATAATACCTCAAGGCCCCGTTTCAACACGTACTACTATGCTATTTTTCCACACAACCAACCGTCACTTTTTAATTAAACTAATGCACGTTCATTGCCGCTGATCCACTTTTAATTATACGTGTCATTTGTATTGAATATGTATTTGTGGATTTAACCGCTTCCATTGCTATTAACAGAGTTTTCAACCGTGACCCAGAGAGGATAATTGAAAAAATTGGATTTTTATCTTGGTGAAAGATATTACTGGGTATTATCGTGATCGTAATTATACTATGTTTCATTATATGGTGGAAAAAACAAGTTTCATACAGCGTTGTACCATGTGGATAACTTTCTATACTTATATGCGAAGATCGTTTCACGGTCGAAGAAAGAAGAATTTTGCCACGCTTAAAATAGAAAGATTTTCTCAAGGAAGCTCAGTGTTTCTCTGAAACCATTTACTAACGATCTATAAATGAAAACAACAAAATATTCATCCAAATTCGATAATTTTACTCCATTGTTAACACCAAACCGAAACATAAATAAAACATAAATAAGTAGGAATAATAACCAAGTAGGACGAAAAGTATGAAATATCATAGCTTCAGAACATGGTCTCCAACGATGGATAAATATCAGGGGTAGAATAAATGAGATCATGAATCAGATTCAATTAAAAGGCTTATCGAACAGCCTTCTGACCAAAGTAACCTTCAGAATTGTTGAGTTTCTAATTCTTAGACCAGTTCTTCAGGCTACATTCATTTTTCAATTACTTTCAACGTGGCAAAATATTTTGTCACTTTGTATTGTATTGTATATTTCCATGCCTTCTGGGGTATTATGAAACACCTCAGAAGCTACTTGAAGCTTGTGAGAGTTAGAAGGGTTTGGTTTGTTTTGTGTAGGATTTTTAACTGTGCCCCACATATCTTGAAGGTTTTTCTGAAATTTAAATAACACTGTGATAATTATATATTTGATAGCTTTATTTGGAATATTCTTGTTATATTTGAAGGGTGATGTTTGAATTTGTGCATAAAAAATGAAGAAACTTCTTGTCTGTGGATTCATAAGGAAACTATCTTACTCATGCCAAAAACAAACACACATTTAAAATATTATCTATCTTTCCGACAGCTGAGTTTAGTCATTCTATCAAACACATTTTGAGTGAGTTGTGATCTAAATCTGATGATACAGTTTATCAATTTTTACAAAATAGAATCATAAAAATATTTCTCTATTTCAGTATCGTAATGAGTTCATTACAGTACTAAAAATAGTGCTGTAATAAAACTCATTACAGCATTGTTTTCAGTTATATTTTCCGTTTTATGATTGTCAGTACTGACCTCCGATCGAATCAAGTTTCGAATCAAATCAATTCAAATTCCGTGATCTGTCAAATTTCGTATGTCACACCAACTGCCAAGATACAAAACAAAAGTCACTAATCTGAATTTTCATTTGAATTTCGAGAGGTTTTCACAAAAATTGACTGAAATAGAGAAAATACTGTCTAATACTCGTTGCAGAAGGCAATTCCAACACTCATGCTATCGAAAACTCGCTCCTTCGTCGCTTGTTTTCGAACTTCGCATTCGTGTTGGAATAGGAGCTCATACTGCAACTTGTTTTAGAATATACTATTCTAACATGTCATATAGCCACTCTGAAATGAATGGGACGTGATTTTTGAAAATTCATAGCATCGAACAGTCAAAGAAATATTTTTTATTTGACCTTTTCATGTAATAAATAATTCTCAAACACAAAACTTAGCAGGAATAAAAAATTCTATGAGTAAAACACAAATATGAAAATCGATCAGTAGCTGAATACTTAATAAAGTGAGAACATCTCTGGTAAGAAGCTGTAGGAACGGAAATGTACTATAATCTGCCAATAGTTATAACGGATCAATAAATGATATTAAATAATCAACTCGATTGAAAATATGTTTAATGTGTGATGATCTGTCATTTTGTCGAATTATTGGTCATTATTTCTCTTGTCTATTCTCTATATAGGTATTAGTTGGTTTGTTGTTGTAGGGTCTGAATGAATGAGAAAATCAATGGAATTTATCTTAATTGTGGAAGCTGTCCTTCCGAAAATTTAATAATTGGAAATTAAAAAGTCACCTCCATTTATCTTATTCACGTTGAAAACAAAAAACAGAAATATTTCATTTTATATTTTTATGTGGATTCTTTGTTGGTGAATCACTTTACTGTTTGTATATCCTGTATATCCTAAAGTGCAATAAATGACCAGTATGAATAAGTTGTTTCATCCAAAATTTTTCTTCTGATACATTTTGAAATATCATTTTCGGATATAAAGAAATTCAACAGTAGCTCTTTTCAATACATCTGGATTAAACAACAACACTAAAAGATCTTGCTTTGAGAACTACAGATCAAACATTGAATAAAAATCAATTTGACCTGAAGAAACATTTTTATTTTAGAAATTTGTTTTTTTAAATATCATGTTCTAGTTTGTCGTTAAAACTTTTATAGCGTCAGGTGACAATAAATCCAGCTGGAGACTTATTACTGTCATATTTGTGACATTAGTTATTGAATCTTCCAGTTCAATTTTACAAGTGTTTTCTCTTGTGATCGTTCGAGCACAAACAAGGCCAACATTGTGTTGTGGAAATATCATATGTAATTCTATGCCGAAAATAGTACACAGCTGCCATGAATCAAAATTGGAATAGTATCTGAACGCACAATATTGACTCAGATGAATTGAAACAAATGTTACGTCGTAGTTCTGTTTGGGATTAACTATTGACTTGACTGATAAATCCACCTTCCGTTTTACGTAACCCCTCATGTATAATAGGTTTAGATAGACACTTTGCGTCGTATCTCTCCAACCTATCATATTTCCAATTATTTCCATTCAGCGGCCTACACCCTCTAGTTGGTTTTTATTAACAAACCATTCAAGAGTTTTGATAGATAGTTAGTAAAACCATATCGGGAGTGACAGACCCCCAACTGTCTCTGACGTTACCCTTAGGGTCGAAACAAGGGACAAATATTTTACTGCGACTGGTTCAAGGCCGCATAACGACCCAGCTGTCATTTGGAGGATATGTAGAGTATTGTGTCACCTGACCATAATCGTTGTGGAAAACATGCTAACATGTGCGAATAATAAGATTGGGGTAGTTTCCACTTTTGATCATATGTGAAATATTTATCACAAGCCGTGAATGTAGTTCTACCCAAATGTCCCCTTTTGAATTGAATATAGCTAATTGTTAATATAGAAATCAGAGAAATATTTCTCATATTAGAATTTCACTGATACATAAATTTTTATATGTTGAATGTGTTTGTCTGAAATAGAAATAGAATATGCCAGTTTCGCACAGTTGTTCTGTCACGAATTTCATCCATCAAATTCATCAAATAGATAGCAGTTATGCCAACAACATTTTTCAACGCGAAAATCAACAAACTACGTTTATGGAGATATTCTATTTATTTCAATGAAAATTAAGGAAATTCGAGAAAAGATATTTACAATAAGCAAGTGCTGAAGTTACTGATATTTTCTATGAGTTTAAAATTCAAAAACGAGCCATGAAGTGGCGAATTTCTGAATGATTGTTGAAGTAAGTTTTCTGTGAGATTATGGGATATTTTCTCTAATTCGTTGAAACTTTACTGAAATTGATAAAATATTTTCATGGATGTCGCTTAGTGATTTTTGTATAGAAAAATATTGATTGCCATAACTGTTTTATCTCTCATAAATTTGACAGAAAATAAATAAATCTGATAGGCCAAGATGTAGTAAATTAATATGACCATGATAACTGTATAAGAATGAAATATTCTCGCATGATTTTGTTTTATAATATGTGGCAGAATGAACGGGTCTGATATATTATTAGATAAAAATATTTATAATACTCTTACAGAAGGATCATCCTAACCTCCCACTTTTTGAATTTTGAAAAATATCAATGCCTTGCACTTGTAAATATTATAAATAACTTTATTCAATTTGCTTCAGTGAAACATTTATTCCTTCAATTATTCATTTCATTGATTGGCAAAGTATAACATTTTAAAAGCTAGACAATTTCTACCTGATTTGCTCCAGGACAAATGGTAACTGAAATAACTATCTCTAACTAACTGATTAAATAATTCACCTAAACTTTTCAACAGAAATTTCTTGTAGGATAACTATTTTCAAGCTAGACAACTACACATTTGCTTGAGACTAATGAAAATAGCAATTAATGTAATTAGTTTGTACAACGCGTGTCACTGCGTTTCCCTTCAAAAGATAACAATATGGTGAAATATAATATGGGGTGTCCCATTAAAAAATAAACATATATTGAGTTAAAGCTCGAAAACGACAACTCTGAGTAAATCTTGAAAATATAGAACGCAATAATTTTAAAATGATCCTGAACTTCTGATGTTCAATATATGCATGAAACCTATGAAATCGCCCATATATTGGTTTTTTAAAATGGTATATCTTCAACTGTTGCATTAATACTCTCAGATAACAGTGAAAAGCACTGTTTAGCTACTTCTCACATTTCTTGTTTTTTTTAATCTGATGACGCTCAATTCTGACTGAGGAAAAATTTTTTGGGAGTGAATGAAATATTTCTAGTTCATCGAAGTCAAATGATGAAAGTTTAAAACATTTTTACGAAAAATGGTTTCCTTCCACATATACAATGTGGATAAATGCGGAGGATATCAGGATGAAAATGAGTTATTTTTGAAATCGATTTGCCATCCACTTTCAGTTATACAGGGAGTGAAAAAACAATTTTCAAAAATTTTATTTAATTTTTTTTTGTTTTCGGAATACACTCGTACTCAAATCGTTGCGTTGGTCATAATATTTTTCAAAATGTCGAGAAAAAACTGAAGACAAAAGGGAGATAAGAGTATTCGGTATTATGTTTGAGCACAAACCGTTTTCACATATTTGAAGGCGAAGACTGTGGATATATTGTACAATTTCAGAATTTTGAATAACCCGTCACAGGGTGATCCGAATATTGGTCCAAAAATTGGCATCAAGATTGGCTCATAATTTTCGATTTTCGAATTAGAACCCTATTTTTTTATGATTGCGATTATGATAATGTTCGAACATGTTGATGCTCCTAAAACTAATAATTCTTAAGTTATTTAGGATTTTCTGATTTTATGTCTGTTCCATATCAACAATGATATTCAGAAATGAGGTAGTCACTAGTGAGTTATTTGAATAATTGTTCTATGACCCAGGACATTGTTGATATGAAACAGATTCTATGAATTTGACGATACTTACGGCAGGAAAACAGAAAACCTGAATAACTCAAGAATTATTAAATCACAAAACTAGGGTTCTAATTTGATGAACAAAAGTTATGGGCCAATCTCAATTACAATTTTTGAACCATTCTCATAATTATCCGTTGCAGAATTTCGACATAGTCCAGACTTTTCTCAGAATAACTGAATCGAAACTCATAAGCGGTCTAGACTAGTTTTCACTCCATTTCATCCTATATTTTTTCATTCTATTATCACATAGAAACCCTCTTTCGAATTGGATGAAAACTGATTAGTATCGCTTTTGAGAAAGAAACAGCTTCGAAACTTTACAACAGGTGTTTCCTTCAACATTTGATGAGAAACCATAGAAAATTTTTTTTTACAATCGTTCTCAAAAAAAATGAACAATTATCGAATGAAAATCGTATGGATTTTTCATTTTCAACCCCTAATAGTTATGAAATCAAGAAAAAATTATGTGGACAATATCCCTTCAGTGCTCATATTAAGTATAGAGTTTCATGACTTCTCTTTCTTCAGAATCCGTAAAAATTTCATATAAACTACTCTTGTTAATATTTCTCGAGGGATCATCTCCCTCGTATTTATTCACATATTTCCTGAAAATTGATGAAACATACATGTCAAACATTCACTGAACGCAATATCCCGAACAAATGGTCCTTCCTATCCCTCAATCTAACGTAACGAATCTCAAACGTCATTAGTCCAACGCAACGTCGCAGTTGCATAAATCAGCCTACTGCTAACAAAAAACGGGATCAAATTAGGAATTCCGCGAGCTTAAGGGGGGTCCCGACGAGCGCACAAAAGAATTTGACGTCTATTACAACTGTTCCGCTCTGCCCTTATTGAATCGGACCACACTCCAATAAATCTGGCGCAGCGACCGCGGCTCTGGTGTAACCGATGGATGCGTGTTCAATAACCATACTAACTGCATCACGCACGTCATAAATCCGGCATAATCGAATTGACTTTTCAAATTATAGCATACTGTACATCGTAAATAATAACCCACTTGAAGCGACGTGGCCGCCCTCCTTTAGCGGAACGATTTCCATCTATTGTGCTTGGAGGAAACTATAGCGTCAATTGCTGGTGCGAGGGGTTGGAGGGTTGGTGCGGTTGAAGGCCATCTGGCCGAACATCGCCGGACGTGTCGATTGGTGGTTTGGCGACCTTGGAAGGTTTTTATTTTGATGATTTATGTATTGCTGAAAATAAATCGCCGTTTAGTAACTTTCACTACAAATAAAGAAAGAATCGAGAATGAATTTGAGACCAAGATTCAGCAAGTGCCTAGCATACGATATTAATAATAATAATAATATATACTTTATTTCCACAAGAATGATTACATCATAGAAAAAGTCAGAAAGCAAATAAACTAAATGAGAAATTCCTCATTACTATAATAACACTTCTTCAACAGGATTTTCTTCAATTTACCCTTGAAAATTAAAACATTCTTAGATTTCTTAACATCATCACTCAAACAGTTGAAAATTTTTAACCCTAGAAAGAAGGGCGACTTACGTCCAATCCTATATTGGAAGTTTGGTATAACGAAATTCTGTTGATTTCGTGTATTGTTGTGGTGATTATCACAATTTTTAACAAAAGAGTCCTTCCTAATAAAAACAGCAGTTGCCAACTCCAAGACGACGATTGATGGCACAGTAAGTATTTCGTACTGTTTGAAATATGGCTTACAAGATGTTTTCTGTGAAACACCCGCGATACATCTAATCAACCTCTTCTGAGTGAGAAAAACACCTGCAGCTGCTGAAGAGGTAACCCATAAAGTCACGCCATATCGAAGTCTTGAAGAGACCTGTGCGTTATACACTGAAAGAAG
This sequence comes from Hippodamia convergens, assembly GCA_038502775.1. Taxonomy (NCBI): domain Eukaryota; kingdom Metazoa; phylum Arthropoda; class Insecta; order Coleoptera; family Coccinellidae; genus Hippodamia; species Hippodamia convergens. The sequence goes on along the minus strand of CM076609.1, from coordinate 7,590,603 downwards.
TTGTTCGATTGAAAGAACCCTCTTCAAGTTTCTCATCATGTAGCAAACTGAATTTAATATTTTGGAAACACTCTCACAGTGGGCTTTCCAATTAAGGTTTTCATCAATATTCATTCCTAAAAATTTAACGTGATTCAACTTTTGCAGTTGGACACCGCCAATATTGACATCAATATTGATTTATTAATTTTTATTATAATTATGGAAAACCAGATATCCCGTTTTTTCTAGATTAGTCAACAATAACTTACTACAAAACCAATCGTACATATCTTCCGAACATTCCTGTACCCTTGTCTGCAGGTTTATATTATCCTTGGTCTGAACAATAGCTGATGCATCATCAGCGTATAAGAATAGATTGTGATTTAACTCAAAACAATCATTAACGAATAGAATAAAAAAAACTGGCCCCAAAATGGAGCCTTGAGGTACACCTATTTCATTATTTATTAGTGGGGAATTACCATCAAATGGATTTATGCTTACGAATTGACTTCTATTTCTCAAATAATCTCTCACCCATTTTAATGCCTTCCCTCGAATACCGAATATTGGAAAATATAGATACATATCGTTTAGATAATAATAATGATAATACTAAGGTCTCTTTCGTGAAAACACAGTCATAGTGTTTTCATAACATAATGAGATTTAGCTCCTAGGTGAAATCACTTCTGCCTACAACTCTCTGAAATTAACCCAAATTCATGCGCATATTCCACTATCTGATGATCAAGAATATAAAACAAAGGTTGAAACATATGCAGAATAAAAAAACATTCTATAGTGAATGTGCTGAAAAAGCTCGTGAAAAAGCCTGTCGGTTATCAGTTTAGACATAAACCGGGTCATTGCGAAAGTTGGGAAATATATGCAAAATCCGTTTTTGGAGTATGAAAACTCTACTAACATCTGCAGAGTTTTACCAACATAAAATGTTATGAGAAATGAGTGTTGACCATTTGAGATTTCGATCTCAATGAATAGCGGAAAATTTAGTGCATAGTAAAAATTGTAGTAGATTTACGATAACTGAACTATAAATTTATTTTTTGGAACTGCCATTGAAACTCACATTCATAATGAGAGCCAACACTGTTAAAAAAAGATTGTTTTTGTGGAAAAATGTTTAAAGTGATATTAACACAACATTTTATTATGATGAAATGAGATTCTAACCATAACGATAATTAGAGCCATTGCAATTTTTTATCATCAATATTTAACAATCATCACTCATGAACATCAATATTAATCGTACAACTTCAACAGAAATGCCTTGCGATATTAGGGAGCTTTGCAACACATTACTAGAATCCGCATTACCTTCATAACTAGTAGAAACCAGAAGTACAATATTGGAGGATAAGGTTCTAAAATTTGCTAAATTTTTAGGGGTAGAAAATTTTTTTTCCGCGACGGCATCCCTATAAGCAGAGGAATTATCAGCATAGGCCTCGGCTACCGTAGTAGGCTTCGATCAACTATGATTATTAATCTCTGTATTATTTAATCGTGATTCTGCTTGCAAAGAATCGGAGGATCTGCGAAAACATTGGCCTGTACATTGGTTCTTGCAGTTTCAGAAATTCGGCGAATATAGAAGGCACTGTCCAGATGTATTTATGCTACCTGGATTGCAGGGAATGACATGTTTGATATTAGAAGGCCGGAGTACAACGGACTTCAAACTTAGTCTAATTTCACAACTTCACAATATTACAGAAAACACGACTGACTTTTGTTTTCGCGTTTGATAGTTGTATGGCCAGTTATTCATATTAAACAATTTTTCACGCCGAAAGGCTTCGAATAATCCGAAAAGAAACTGCTCCACATGAGTTGCGGTAATTGACTTAAACTGCAGGAAAATATAATTGAAATGAGAGTTTATGAGGAAAGTTCATTTTAATATGATTTCAAGTTATAGGAAATGAAATTAATTTTAGCCTGTAGGTTTGCAACGTATACAGGGTGGTTAGGAAAAATCGAGTTGAATAACGAAATTTTATTCCCAGAGAAATCAAGCATGTTAACACTATCCATACGATGTATGGCCTCTACGGGCATTAATAACAGCTTGACATCTTCTTTGCATACTACACGAGAGGTTGTTGAACATTTCTTGGATATTTGGTTCGATAAACGGGGCAGAAGCTCTCTCAGATCATTTAAGGATTCTGGTGTAGGTGGATGATTATCTAATCTTCTTTGGAGCATATCCCATGTATGTTCTATGCAATTCAAATCTGCTGAGTGCGGAGTATTCGTAAATGTGGAATACCAAGCTTCTCGCGCGCATTCTCAACTATGGCTGCACAGTGCAGTCTTGCGTTATCGTCTAGAAATTGAAAAGTTTCACCAATAGCAGCGCAAAATTTGGCAAAACATTGTCAATAACATGTTCCCTACAGTATAAGGCGGTCATATTTCCAGGACAAATGTGTATATATGTGCGCCACTTGAAACATATCCGGCCCATACCATAACACTACCCCCTCGAAATGGATGGACTTCTTGGACATAGCGGCGATTAAGGGTTATGCGTGGGATAGCCAATACCCTTATTCTTCGAGAATCTGAAAATGGTCCATATCTGGATTCATCATTGAAAAGGACACTACGCCATTGATCGTTCCAATTGATATGTTGCCTTGTCCATTCCAGTCTTTAACGCATATGGTCACGTGTTAATGGAACTCCTTTTAATCGGACGTCTAAAACCTAGATTGACCTCTCTCAAACGTGGTCTGATGGTTTCGATGGAAACCCCATCTGCATTTTGAAGAGTATTCCGTAGCATTCTACACGTAGATGTAGGCTTTCTTCTGAAAGGGTGGTGAAACGATCCTAAGCAGGGGTTGATTCTCGTCACCCACCAAGACTTGGTCTTTCCAACAGGATCCTGTCTCCCTGAACCTACTCGAAAGTCGAGATATCACACTTTGGCTGACTTGGAGCCATTCCGCTAGAACAACCTGCATTCCGATAGCCCTATTAGCCTCAGTGTTTGTTAATTTACGTCTTGGCATTTTCAGAAAACTCTTTTCTCCTACTATGCGAACGAGAACTTTATTATCTATCTGGGTATTTAACTTATTTGCGCCCATCAAATACCAGAAAAACTGAACTGAGATAACTTAAATAATTATAACCATGCAATGAAACAACTGAAATTTCCATTTCCTAGACGACAACAGAATCCAACTTTTTGTAATGGTTATTATCTACGCAACATCATCACCGAGTAAGAAGTGCAAATTGCAAATTGCATTCAAATCGATAAAACCTATCTAGTTTCGAATAATTGTTGGAATTTAGCCTGGGGACTGAAGTCATTGTAGTGCTACAGAAATAAATGGAGAAACAAATACAAATTATCCTCAATATTGTTCTATACGCATTCATTCATTTATAACATGATTTCTACTATATGAGGCACCTTTCAAATGAAATTGGATGAGTATTGATATTTCTAACATAAGTAATTTTTGATTTGTGCAATAACACAATACCCAACGTTGGTTAATGAAACACTGAATTGTGAGGTTCTTGAAGTTGGCATTATTGTTCATTGTTAGGGAACAATTTTTTTAAAGGCTTTGTCCTCTGACCAATTATGAATGCACAAGTTTTACGCAGGGAACTTATTCCTTTTATTTTAAAAAGATATAGAAAGTTGAAAGTCACTTTCGGTTCTTCTCCCTCAAAACAAAATTTCAATACTAGATAGCTCGGAATCAAACTTGATTCCCCTCTGAATTTCAACTCCCATTTTGATGATTAGCGTTTGATGCTTCAAACTCGAAACAATATTCTTCAGAAACTAGCTGATTCTTCATGGGGCGCTGATGCAACAATACTTCGTACGGCAGTGCTAGCTTTGGTTTTTCCTGCTGCTCAATTTTGTTTTCCTGGTTGGTTCATTTAAAAAAAAAATTGATTCGCAAATAAGTTTTTCTATGAGGATTATTACTGGTACTGTCAAATCTACACCTAGTCTTGTTACCAGTCCTCTCAAATATTGTCCATCCCCATATTCGTAGAGAGACTTTGAATTATCGGAACAAATTTGATTCCTTTCCAAATTCATTTCCTATACTCACCTATATTCCAGATAATAAGGTCTACAGGTTGAAGTCGCTTGAACCCTATTGGTATAATTTCCTAATTGATATGAATAGACGCGACAAAGAAATTTGGCAATCCCAATGGAATATATGCAATTTTTTCAATAAAGATCTTATTACTTATTCTTCAGAGTTCCTTGTTTTGACTTTCCCAGAAGGATATGGTATGTTCTAAATTGTATTAGAACAGGCCATGCACGATGCAACAGCTTGCTCTTCAGATGAAATCGGTTGAATTGTGAGTGGGGGAAAATGGGAAGACTCTGGAACGTCTTATAAATAGTTGTCCCATTTATAAATTTCAATACGGTTTCGAAGCTATACATAAAGTAACAAAATCATTTTTGAAATGGGTGGTTAATTTCGAAATAATTTAATAATAATATTTATTGGGTATACCAATAGAATATTTTAATTAATTCTAAATAATTGGTTTTGTTTCAATTTTTATCTTTCATCATTTAATATTAAGAACTGCAGGTCGTTCTGTGGAAAATCTGAGTCCATAGACGGATAGATGAAGATGTTTTCCTAGATCACACTGACGTCTTTCAAGATTTCTCTGATATTTGAAATTTTTAGTCATATTTTTTTCACGGGCGAGGTGGGGATTTTTTTTTAATGAGGTTTTTCCTATTTATCATTTGATCATATTGCAGACTCACTTGTATGGTTTTCCTGTGTCGCACCAATCTCAGCTAGGTACTTTTTTGTTTCAATAATGTATTGTATAATTGTAGCTTTCTTGATCAAAAGAATATATATAAAAATTTATCTAATTGATTTTTGTATCAGATAATGGGAGGAGAACCCAAACAAAACTTCCAGAGCAATTAAAAGGTTACTTCGTAAATATTGATGATCGACAGACAAAAAGTATTAACCGAAATATTTTGAGAATTTCCATATATGTCTGGGCATTATCCAAAGACATTCAAAACGAGTAGAGAGGGACATTCAATATATTCTCTCTAAGGCCTAGAACTTTTTCAGCCAAGTGCATAGTTAAATCTTGATCCTCCAAAATAAATACTAGTGGAAGTACCAATAACAATCATTTTAATTATAAAATCACATAAAAATAATATTCCATTAAACCGCTTCATCAGCATTTTTTCCTCAGACTACCCGTTCCCATAAAGGCACCACGTGGAGTCAAAAAGCACCTAAAATTAATTCAGTCAAACCAAACAGCCATTTAATAACCATCGAAAAAAATCTCCGGTAATTCGGCTCGGGTATGGCCGTATCTCCAACTTTATTAGGGCGTACCACCATAAATTCTTTCGGACGTAAAATGGCCATCTTTCGTGTGTACCAGGCGAGTAGAAATTTCATCCGGGGATATTAAAATACGGAATTGATAATTTTTTAGTAGTTATGTCATAAAAATTGAGAAATATCGTCGAATAGTTCAATCTGGGGGAAGATCTTGTATTTTAAAGTGGCTTCACCTGTCTAATGCTTTCCACAAGGTTGTGAATCATGACTTTTATGTCGGTTTCCATTCTTTATGATGAACTCGGAAATAATTTGATGTTATTCAATTGAAGATAAGAAATTTCATGAGAGAACAAGATAAAGGCTGATAATTTGGGGGAGTTTCATTCATAAATTCCTGAACAAAATATATCCAAAATTTTAAGTCCTTCAGGAACTAAACTGCTCCACATGAATTAGAGATATTGACTTATATTTCAATAAAATATGCTTCAGATGAGATTTTGTGATGAAAATTCATATTAATATGATTTCAAGTTGCAGGAAATAATAGTAATTCATTATACAAGAAAGAAAACTATTAGATTTTAGTTCGAGTGTTGTGTAGCGAGAGCTAAAATCTGATTTTCTTCCGTGTATAATACACAAATTTTGTATTTTATTATTTTGAATTCACATATTTAAGTCAGAAACTTATCACTGGGAAATTCAATTTCTCAACTGACAGGCTCTTGGAAATGAAACATACGTTGCTGAGGAAATCTTTATATATATATCCTGGTGAAAAGAACTCATTTCACAATTAATATTTTATGACCAAATACCAAATTTTGTCCCGTCACAGAAAAATAATAATTTTAGCCTGTAGGTCTGTAGCGTAAACGTGGTGGTTAAGAAAAATCGAGTAAAATAACGAAATTTTATTCCCAGAGAATTCGAGCATTTTAAGACAATCAAAACAATGTATCGCCTCCACGGGCATCAATAACAGCTTGATATCTTCTTTCCATACTACACACGAGTTTGTTCAACATTTCTTGAGGAATTTGGTTCCATAATCGATGCAGAAGCTCTCTCAGATCATTCAAGAATTCTGGAGTAGGTTTATGATTATCTAATCTTCTTTAGAGCATATGCCATACATGTTTTATAAAATTCAAATCTGGCGAGTGCGGAGGTATTGGTAAATGTGGAATACCAAGCTCCTCGCGCGCATTCCCAACTAAAGCTGCACTGTGCGGTCTAGTGTTAGAGTCTAGAAATTAAAAACGTTCATCAATAGCAGCGTAAAAATTTGGCAACACATTGTCAATAACATGCTACCTATAGGTGGGGCAGTCTTATTTCCACGACAAATTTGTAGATCTTGCCCATTCGAATCTTGGTCTCTTGAGGTCATGTGTTAATGAAAATACTTCTAATGGACGTTTTGAGCCTAGATTCAACTCTCTCAAACGTCGTCTGATGGTTTAGATGGATACTTGGACCCCATCTGCATTTTGAAGAGTATTCCGTAGCATTCTACACGTAGATCTAGGCTTTGTTCTCGCCGAAGCGGTGATGAAACGATCCTGAGCAGATTTTGTTTTTCGTCGCCCACTAAGACTTGGTATTTTCAACACGGAACCTGTCTCGCTGAAGCTATTCCAATGTCGAGATATTACACTCTGGCTGACTTGGAGCCTTTTCGCTACAACAACCTGAGTTAGACCAACCTGTAGCATTCCGATAGCCCTATTATCCTCAGCTCTGTTAAATATAAGTCTTGGCATTTTCAGAAAACTCATTTCAAATCGAAGCCGTTGATGAACTGACCCCATTCCAAAATAAGAACATTCATGAAGCATATGCAAAGAACCAGATTGACGAAATGTCTAATACTGATTTTTAGTCGATCGATTCAAGTTGTTATTGAGTTTTAAATGATTTTACAGCGATTTTCTCGAAGAATGCATACTTTTCAAAACGATTGAATAAGATATCCCTAACTCTTGTGAAGCAGTATATTTTTAAAGAGGTGATTCACAACGTCTTCTTTCGGAACGAAATTGAAATTCAAACTATCAATCACGATCAAGAATTTTCTCGTCTTTAACCGACTTCAGTAAAAGTGGGTTGGATCTCCAACTGAATATTTTTTTATAGTCAATATTTTCATCCATGTTATATAAATTTGAAAGAAACTCTTGGGTATTTGGATAATATTTATTAGACATTTCTCTTCACATCAAAAATACCGACGTTTTTTTCATGTTTGTTAGCATGGGGCAACTAATTTTAATTATTCTTTTTTTATTTGAAAGGTGGTGCTTGCAAATTTGTCCAATCCTAATATATTTAAGTTCTGGCATTGTATACATGTAAAAACCTCTAGGTCTTAAATTTGCATCAAGTATGCACTTCCCTTCTTTGCCCTTATTTTTTCTTGACCTAAAGGCGCCTACAGACGACTGGGCAAGCCTCGGCCAACGTCCGCTCGTTCCAACGTTGGCGTATCGAGAGCATGCAAAACATAGGCAAGTACAGATGATATAGCGAGCCTAGGCCAGCGTTTTAGCGAACATTTTCTGAAACGTTGGTTCCATAGTAACCGGTTGCTTTGTTCTCGATATATGTCATGTCATGAGATTCTATCTCGTCAGTTTTTTCGAGGCAATTGAAAGGAAACGCTTTTAAAAAACGTGCGAAAAAATGGAGACCGACTCAGATGATGAAGTTTTAGCAGCGTCTGTTCTACTTTTAAGATCTACTGCATTATTTTTGGCCCAAAATAAAACAAAAAGAAAAAAACGCAAATGTTGGACTAATTCTGTCAATCTAAGTAGGAGGAGGTAAGTTGTAATGATCATATTCAAATAAATATTTAGGCAAAATATATTTTTTCAGGTACAATGGAAGTGATTTGCTTGTCGATTTGAGAAAGGAATTAAAATTCACCAATTTCTGCAGAATGTCTGCGAGTGATTTCGAGTATTTGCTGAATAAAATAGGACCTAAAATAGCTAAACATGATACGAATATGAGGAAGTGTATACCTGCTCAGGAGCGTTTAGCAGTTACGTTAAGATTTCTTGCCACAGGAGACACTTATCAGAGTCTCTCATATTTGTTTAAATTTTCCGCCCAGTTGATATCATCTATCATACCAGAGGTTTGCGAAGCAATTATTGAAGTACTGCAGCATTCAGCAAAGGTAATTTTTCACGGTATTCATGCTACCGCTATCCCTATAATAATTTTTTTCCTTGAATTTTCTGGTAATTCCAAAGTTAGATTATAAAAGGTTGACAAAGTCATCTCAACCACTCGCAAGTTGAAATGGAAAAAGGTATTCTTGGTAAAAACCCTCTGAAAACAACGAGGTGAAATATCTCAACCATATCCATGTCAGAGCAGATAATCAAATTCTATTATCTGTTTGTAGAAGATATTTTTTTCACCAACCTATTATAAAACATGGTAGTCCATTAGGCAGATTGAGTACTTCATGAGTATCTGTTATGTCAATATTAAATTTAAGAATGCAAAACTCGACAAAGTCAGTCAAATTATGGAAAAAATGGCTATTATGACTGAATAGTTCATATTGATGAATATTTATTGCATGACGACTATACTCTTTCATAGTTTCAAAAAACTATTTTCAAGTGAATACTAGATAAAGAAAAAAGCGTTTCAAACACAAGTTATTATTTTTACTATCAATATAAGTAATGTTCGTCATTGGATTATACTATAATTTTTCAACCTAAGTTAAGCCATTCTGTAGACTCGCTTGATGCAACTGGAAAGACAGAGTCAGACGGAGAAAAGTCGTTCCTAAAAGTCTGCTCCATTGGTAGACTCTGATTATTTTCCATTTGTAAAAGTTCAGCCTCAAAAACCAAATTATCTATTCTATTCATCAACATCAATCTGGTCCGTTTAGGTAACTTTTGAAGTTTTGTCCCAAGTAGTTGGCCGTACAAAGTACATTCACGCTCATTTTCATTCCGATTCAACTTATTAACAGCAATGGCATTCAGAGCTTCACTAGCTTTTGACATACTGCTGTGAATGTCGTTTAGTAAGCTGTCGACTTTTCTTTTACGATTACACCTTACTGTGGTCAAGCTTGCTGCATCCTCTGCAATTAAAGATAATATTATGACTTTTTCAACACAACAAACGTAATAAAGTTCAGAACTTAATTCTTTACCCTCTTCGGTTACTGATACTGCACCTTCGGTACCACTATGTTCCTTAGTAGATGGTGTATTTTTTTGATTCTGAAGAAAAACAAAAAAGTTGTTGACTTACATTTACATGAATAAAGCGCAATTGAACCTATAAAAGAGATCAAATTGCCCTGAAAATGGATGGTAAAATTATGTCTGAACGCTCAAGTGTCCGCAAAATTTTTGTCGAACATCGGAAGAAGAAGCATACATAATCGCTGCGGAGCACAAAAGTCTACTGCCTGTAAAGACACAGAAGATGACTGACGATAATTTTTTTTCCTTCTGCTCATGTTGTAATAAAATGTTTTGCATGTGAAGAGTAAATATGTTGATTATTGTAATATTATTTCGTTTTTTTCAGTTGAAAGAAAGACCTGAAGAGTGGCTGGAGGTAGCGAGGGATTTCAATTCGCTATGGAATTTCCCCCATTGCTTGGGAGCGCTAGATGGTAAACATATCCTACTTCAGTCGCCCTTTAACAGTGGCTCTGAATTTATAAATTATAAACATCAGTTCAGCATTGTTTTGATGGCCCTCGTCGATGCTCACTGTTGTTTCATATATGCTGATGTAGGATGCCAGGGCAGAATAAGCGATGGAGGAGTTTTCAAAAATACATCACTGTATCAGAAAATTGCCTCAAATCAGCTGTTTTTCCCACCAGATGAACCCCTTCGTGAAAGACATGTTCCAATGCCCTATATATTCGTTGCAGATGACGCTTTCCCTTTGACTAATCGTTTATTGAAACCATATCCAGGAAGTCACCCAAAAGGAAGCAGACAGCGAATTTTTAATTACCGTCTCTCAAGGGCAAGGCGAATAGTTGAAAATGCTTTTGGCCTCATGGCTTCTGTTTTTCGTGTTTTTAGAAGTCCAATGTTACTTCAACCAGATAAAGTGGCAACAATCTGCATGACTTGTGTATTATTACACAATTTTATGAGAAGAAGTGATAGCTCATCGGATTCCTATTCTCCATCAAGAATTTTCGATAGCGAGCAAGATGGGCAATTTGTTGGAGGCACTTGGAGAAGTGGAGACGTCAGGAACAGCTGCCTCAGACCTTTGTCAAGAGTTGGACGAAGAGCTACCACTGAAGCACAACAAATTCGTCAGGAATTTGCCGAGTACTTTTCAACAAATGGGAAAGTTTCTTGGCAAAATTTATATGCATAAAACTGCGATTAAATGTAAAGCATTATTACAAAATATCGAATTCATGTTCAATAAAATAACTTCATTATACTTGCATCTGTATTGATTGTATTCCTGCAGTGTACAGTTTTTCCCAAAAATGAGTCCATTACTGGAAATGCAAACCATGTTGGCCTATAAATGTCCTCAACTCCTGCACCTGATTTTTCTGAATCAATAACCTTTTTTTTTAAGTTTCTGAATGTTGCCATTAACGATTCTTTCTTTTTCTTCAATTCTGCTATAGAAATCATAACAGACATTCCTTCGGATATCGCATTCCATGCATCATTGACTAAATTTCTATTTTTATGATTGGTATTACCCGAATCCCAAATGATGGGGTGCTTTTCGTATAAATTGAGGAACTCTAGAGTAGTCTCGTTGTCCCAATTTTCAGGCATTTTTGCTTAAAAAATAAAAAAAAAGTGACAAAAACATTAGGTAGATGCATTGCAGTACTTACCATGCACGACGATGTCTATATGTAATATTGATTTATTTTGTTGAATTCAATAGAATCTGTCACAACTCTGGTATTTTTATTTGAATATTGATATTTATTCAGAAACTGTAGCTGCCTTATTGAGTAAGTCTTTCAATAAATATTTCCAAAGATAAGTATTCTGACGTTTCAACGGTGACGTCGAACACAAAAATGTTTCAAAATATTTCGTGAAATACAAAAGCAGAATTAGGAATTCTGTCATAGTTCTGCGCTGATTTTCGTTTTGATTACTTTGAAGAAAACATGATGCATGTCTTCGACAAGGTAATGAAAACGAAAACGCTGTACTATGACAGAATTCCCAAAATCTGCTTGGAATAATCACGAAATATTTTCAAATATTTCTGTGTTTGACGTCACCGTTGGTTGCAATATCAGAAGGCTAACCTTTCGAAATCTAGAAAATATTGTCGAAAAATATGCACTCCAAAGAACAGTTACCTGTATTTCTAGATAGGTGAAAATGTTGAAAGTAACCCTTGGCTCAATTTTTGTGAAAAATTCATAACTGGAAACCGTTTCGAAATATAAAGTTTTAAATTTTGATAATTTCGAAAGTATTCTATAATTTCTTTATTTTCGAAAATATTTTTTCAACCTCGGTAGTAAAGTAACAATTTTCATTTATCTTTCACTACAAGCGCAACCAAAAAAAAAAAACTACATATTGAATTTATTTTTGACTTCTTCACAGAAGAAATTCCATGTGACCGCATATCAATGCAGGAAGAACACCATCGCATGAAGGAATTAGATATTCTTTCGAAAAAACTCAATAAAGGTTGGTTAATATCATATGAGAAGCGGGTTGAAATAGACAACAACCATCAATTATTAAAATTCCATCGAATCTTACAAGAAGCTGATAATTATGGAAAGCTGAAGCGAGCGAATGATGTATATGATGGCCAATTCTTTTGAAAATTCGTAATACAATACATATTGACACAAAAAGATACCTAGCTGAGGTTGGTGCAACACAGGGAAACCATACAGGTCAGCAGTATGATTGAATGGGAAAGCAAGAAACCTCATCCCAAGAAAACTCTTACCTCGCCCGAGATAAAAAAAAAACATTTACTAAAAATATTGAATATCAGAGAAATCTTTGAAAGACATCAGGGTGATCTAACAGAATATCTTCATGTTATCCGTCTATAGACCCAGATTCTTCACAAAACGATTCGCAGTTTTCAATCTGAAATGAAAAAAGAAAAGAGCAGAAAAGAAACCAACTATTTAGAATAAATTACATTATTTTGAAATTAACCACCCATTTCAGAAATGTTACTTCATGTATAGCTTCGAAACCATCCTGAAATTCATAGATGGGAAAACTTTTTTCAAATATTCTATAGGCAAACTTCCCCACACTCACAACTAGGGCTCCCAACCGAATTCCATGGGAAGATCATGATGTTGCTAATTTGTTATCTCATGAATCCTACAATTAGTTCAAATGACGTCATAAGCTTCCATATATGAGGTGTCACAAAACCTATCTTCCGTATTCAAAATTATAAGGTTGGGAGCCGGTCCCGTTAGGGAGTGGCTGTTTCACTCGCGAATATGCCTCATTTCGGCGATATATCGAATAGGCCAATTCGTCCGTACCCTGCTAATTTGAAAAACTAATTATCCTTTGCATTACATGAGGTAAAAAAAGAAACCATTCATATTTAAAACAGGACAGTTGTTGAATTGATTGAGGCTTTCGCGGCCATCGTTCAATGTCACTTGTTCTTTTCACCATTTATACAAGATATTACATAAATCTGGGTATGTTTGAATAGAGTCTGTTTGTATGAACTTCTTACCGTTTTCAGATATTTCCGAAAATGGGTAATTTAGAAATCGACAAAATATAAAAATTTGAAATAAAATAAAGGTATCGTGTTATGAAGTTCCGTAAATACCACAAACCAGAAAAATCCAAAATCAAACAATTTGGGATAATTTCAATACCCACTGCAGCGAACCAACATTGATCATCAATGTATCATTGCCATTTTGAATTTCATATTTATCCTACTGAGTTTACAAAAAATTGAGTTTCTAACAGACGACACGATATTTTTCACAAATAGATTGATTCCTCAACAAAGGATACCTGTCATAAACGATTCGAATTCAAAAATCCCAAATACGTCCTGAGAGTTTCGATAATATTTGACTCTGATGTGTCTCATAAATTCGCCTTCTAGGCGAACGCGGGCCAACGCTAGCAATGGCTTGGCCTTGCCATATGTTTTGCATACACACGATGCGCCAACGTTGGAACGAGCGAACGTTGGCCGAGACTTGCCATGTCGTCTGTAGCCGTCCGAACCCGGACAGCGCCAGCGTTGGCTTGGCCTTGCCATTCGTTTTGCATACACACGATGCGCCAACGTTGGAACGAGCGGACGTTGGCCGAGGCTTGCCCAGTCGTCTGTAGGCGCCTTAACAGGAATGATAATATAATGTATTCGTTTTCGAGAAAATAGATTCATACAGTTACGTACGTTCCATAATCAAAGGCCCATGGCCACTTCCATCAATTTCGTGTCTAACTTTAGCATATTCTGTTCTGGAATGATGAAGCGTTATTTTCAGGACACCTGTGTGCCGTCCTAAGATATGTACATATGTATTCTTCAACGAACTCAGGTATCGCTTTCTCTTACCTGTTTTTAAAGGGGAACCAAAAATATTTACAGTCGCGTGAACCTCCAGCTCTTTGTAACCCGAGACCGAGAACTGTTGTCCTTTGTCATTTCTTTTTTAATAACGCTGACGAGGGTTTATTTATAATTGTTATTGATGGAATAAAATAAAGGGCCGTTGGTAACTATTAATTTCAGAATTTATTTACAGGTGTATTCGGATATCTTGGAGGTCCCCGATATCTGATCGTTCGGAATGTTTTCGTTTATTATTTTGCACGTTTTCAACTCGTTTAGCATAAGGTTACATGCTCTCGTGGTCAGTTGACCACTGTGAAAAAATTTTCATCATTCTGAAAGTTTCCAGTTTCTTCTTTAAATTCATTTTTCTAATTCTGAGTATCCTCCATAGCGAATTCGAATTTTTCTGTTTCGAAGTAACATTGAATCGATAGATTAAATTTTCTCAAGTTATTTCTTATATAAGAAATTTGACGAATCACTTTTGATCAAACTTTACGTATATGTTTTAATTTCGATGAGCAACCCAAGGGCTCATTTTACAGTCGATCTATTCATCTATATGTGGAACAGGCTCATGAAATTTTGGGACATTTCTTCATGTCTACAGATGCTGAGGTATTTTTATGGAGGCATGGGGTACTGTTCAATACTTAGAAGATAGAAAACAAATTATGGTCCCGTGTCTTGGAGATTGTGTCTTTTCACAAAAAAATCTGCAATATTCGAACATTAGATTACATCTCTTCTTTAAAAGAATTTCCGTGGACAAAATAATCAAGCTCGAAGTGAGGCTACTTCAAAGATCCGAAATTCAAATACCACTGGACTGCAATGATATTCCGATGACGTTTAGTTTTCCAACTCAACCCAAACAAAACGCAAAATCTAAAAACAAGAGAATGGGTGAACAAAAAACTCGAACGGAACTATTTACATATTTTTATAAAATTCATTCAACATGCTGAACTTAAACTTGAACAAGCAGAATAAACTAAATAATTCATATCGAATTGATTTAAAATTGATGACTCATTTTGAAATTGAATGTGAATTTCTGAATACATTATTTGTGGCCAATGGCATATTCATCAAGATAGTAAATTTAACAATGAATTTAATGAAAATAAAGATGAATATGCTCTTTCATGAAATGTTTATTCATGTAACTGTATGAATCTATATTATGTTACAGTTCATATTAAGATGAATAAACCGATATTATTATCATTATTGCCCAAAAACAATGAAGAGTGTGATAAACAGCCACATATTTTATGTGTGTCCTTTTGAATCATCGGGAAAGTATTTGTTGTGCTAGGCTGTTGCTGCTTTGTGCTGTTTAATTTTTTTTTCCAACGAGAAATTTCAAAAAGCGAAAACAATGAGCTGGCCAAGCACTTTTAAAAAAAATTGATTCCAATGACAGAAAAATATTTTGCTACACATGTACTGAGTTGACCATTTCGAATTTTTCCGAAAGTATGTCTAGTACCCCGAATAACTGAAATTGAAAAAAGGTAGCTCAACACTTTCGTCTGTTCTCCTTGCAAATTAATGAAAAAATTTCTGCTGTCTTGTGCAGTAAAAATTTTCAGAAAAATTCTTCGCCTTTTTTGGCAAAATTTGAAAAAGAAAAAATTTTCGACGAAAATGGTTTAATATGATTGTGGTACCTTGTGCCAGTCAGATTTTCAGTTGTCCCAGCACTGAATGATTTTCGAGAAAAATTTTTGTTATGATGAATTGTGCTAGATTTGGACTACTTTGTGATGTGGAATTTTTTTATTCTATACGAATCCAAAGGTATTCAATACATGCTTCATGCAACACATTTTGTCAAATATCTCGAGAATCGCATATCATAGAATTATAATTTCAACAGCACAAAGCACGCACATTGAAACTGGGTCTTTTTAATTGACTAGGGAGAAATATACTCAAGTTCAGATTGTCTTTGCAATAAATCATCAAACGAGCTCTACGAAGCTTCTTCGCCTTTGAGGTTTGAAATCGTTATATCTGGCTAAATAATTCAAGCGTTTTTTTTAGAATTAAAAACCGATTTTTTTTTCCTGTTTCTCACCTTGTCTTCAATAAACCGTGAGGCAGGCTGGTTTTTCTTCAACCCCCACTGATAATATTCATTATCCAGAGCGAAATGGTTGGTCCTATAATCAAATAGACAGACTAGATTCATCATCATATGGTTGTTGGATCTTTTTTAATTAGAAGCTCACAATTATAATTCATTCTTGCTCTTTCCAATATTATTATATAGCTTCCATAATATCTTTCTAGTACATAACTGACAAGTTTATCCTGAAATGAACTGAAAAAAAAACACACTTTTCATCATTTTGTGATTTTATGAAATTTTACATTAGATTTCTGGAAAAAAACGTGCGTCTTATCTTGAATTTTGGACTGAAACTGACATTCCTCTCAAACTTTTCATCTTTCGATTAGATAAATTCCCAATTAATATCGTTTCCAAGAATTGTTGCTTAAAATTAAAACAAGAAGTTTAAATCAGACTGCTTCATCAGAAAGTTACGGAGACTTCCCATGATATAATATATAAAACGATATCTGGACTGTCATATAGAAAAGAAATCACATAAAAAATTTCTACGGATTATTCGAGTCGTGAAACCCGTTTTCTCCATGATCTGTTTATCCGTAGCTCATGACCTCTTCAGGAAGAATTCCAATGTTTTTCTCTGCCATCTCACACAGAAAAATCTCCAATGCAACGAAATCTCCTCTCCTCCATGTAACTGGACAAATTTCCAATCTGAGCGAAAATTCAGCCGTTTAACATCTAACGGTAACGTTATTGAAATCTAATAATCCATGTCCGACAAAAACGCGGAATATCCCGAGACATGACGCCAAACAATGGAACTTATTCCGGGTACTAGTGAGTGTTCTCTAGACGTTTCCCACGTTTAATTCTGCTCCGATGTATTATATTTCTGATAAAACGTGATCTGACCGTCACTGTGTATCAGGAAGGCGTTGGGCAACGCTTTCATTCTTCTGTTTCGGTTCCTGGAATGCACAATGGAGATTTTCAGAAGGAAATGAAATTTCAAACAGAAAATAATTATCCGACTTTTTTCAGGGAGTGCTGAAACACGAGAAATGTTTCTTCAAACAAGGACTGTGAGTTTCCGATGTTATCAGAATGAAGTGTGTTCCTCCGTAGTATCTTGTTGCCTTGTGGATTTAGGAAAAAGATTGATCCAATACGAACAAATCCTCTATCTCATTTGGAGAATTTGCTTCACAAAAGGAGAGGACTTTGTAAAATTTTCAGATTGCCTCTCATTCAGGTACAGGTTATCAGAAAACAGAGGTCAGGAATCTAAGTTTCTTCAGTTGCCTTCTGTAGAGCTATTCAAACTTGAAGTAAGAGAACAGTTTGAATGAAAATTATGCAGTGTTTTATATCGGTATCAATGTTTCGTTACGACTAACAGACATCTTCTGAAATGGACTTGGTTTTGTGCTGTTATAACTTTTCTTCGGTTAGATTGTAGATATTTACCAGATTTTAAATAAAATAAATATTTGCTTACGTATGTTCAATCAACATACGTCTAAATGCCTGCCTTCCCAAATTCTATCCTAGAATGGGGACAAAATGACCATAGGTACGAGGTGGCTAGTTTCTAAATAAACGCATTCTAGAATGAACCTCCTGTACTAGTATTATACGTTAAATTATAAACTGAATTTTCATTGAAATGTATGTGATATTTTCATAAATATAGTTCGAAAATTTTCTCATTGAAAAATATTGTTTGGCACAACTGTGTCATAAATTTGACAGATGACGAGAAAATCGGTGACAGTATGCCAACATAAACTGATTGAAAATAATCAAAAAACCCGTATGAAACTGAGATGATTTTGCACGATTTTGAAAAATAACAATTGAGCCGATTTGAAAAAAAGACAAAACAAATCACTAAGAGATAAGACAATAATTATCATTTCCGAATAATTCTGAAAAGAACGATTATATTATTGGTTTTCGTGTGGCTTATCTGACAATGATCAGGATACCGAACTCAAGTAGTATGCTACCAGTTTAGTCAATAACTAACTCGATAGAGCATGCCATATTCCCCGAAAGCCTAAAACTAGTCCTAATAAAACCTATCATCAAGAAAAGGGACAGATGCGTTCTTGAAAATTATAGACCAATGAGTCTACTTACATGTTTTTCTGAAATATTGGAATTAGCGATGGGATCTAGATTAATAAACTTTTTGAAGAGTTGTTGAGTAATACGTAACAATCAACTTGGATTCATCAAGGAAAGGTCAACAGAAACTACCATTTATCAATTCGTTGAAAAAGTGTGGGAAGCACTGAACGAGATAGTAATAGTTTATTCTAAAACAAGTTACAGATTGAGCTTCTTTTGCAACACGAATGCGAAATTCGAAAACGAGCGACGAAGGAGCGAGTTTTTGAAAGCATGAGTGTTGTAATTGCCTTTTGCAACTAGTATTAGACGATATTTTCTCTATTTCAGTCAAGTTTCGTGAAATACTCGCGAAATTCAAATAAAAATTCAGATTAGTGACTTTTGTATTGTATTTTTGCAGTTGGTGTGACTTACGAAATTTGACAGATTACGGAATTTGAATTGTTTTGATTCGAAAATTGAGAAGATCTGAGGTCAGTACTGACAACCACAAAACTGAAAGTATAACTGAAAACAATGCTGTAATGAGTTTCATTACAGCACTACTTTTAGTTCTATAATGAACTCATTACGATACTCAACAGATTTTCATTATTCTTAGATCTTTCAAAGGCAGATGACAGCGTTGATGATAAGATACTGTTGGAAATAATGGGACACTATGAGGGGGTTTCACAAAATTTTGATTGTGCGATTAAAAAACCTTACGTAAATTAGAACCACACGGTACAATTAAAGTTTTGTGAAATCGACCCTATGAAATCAAAGGGCAGATATTGGAATGGTTCAGATCATATTTAACAGGACGTCAACAAAGAGTATTGTTAACAGAATAGGATAAAGAAGTAAAATTGCACAAAAGACAAAATAAGCGGGGTATACGACATGGAAGCATATTAGCATGTGGGTTTATATTTTTTGATATACATAAATGAATTAGAACTAGTCGTAAGTATTGAAGATCTGATGGTATTGTTTGCTGATGACACCAATGTATTGCTGTAGGATGCAAATCTTGAAAAACTAATAAACAAATTATCAATTACTTACATCAAAATTGGAGAATTGCTACAAATCCGGCAACTACAACTCAACGATTATCCTGTGCTTCAGAACCCAACACTCAACACAAAATATACCAGAAATGAACAAATTATTGAATATGACATGAGCCAAAACAGTTATGAGAGAAGAGACCCAGTCCTTTATACAGGGTGAGTCGGGAGGAACGGACCAAACTTCAGGTGTGTATTCTATAGCTCGAAATAATATAAAAAAACTTATATGTTGTTATCCGATTTTCATTTGTTCTCAAACTATAGCGTCATTATGAAAAACAACATTTTCTATATTAAAATGGTTTCATTTATAGCATTATTTTAATAAATGCACGAAAATCCTCTCGAAACACATTCGTCTGCGAAGGGCTCTCGATGCTTTTCTGATTGATTCATGCTTTTCTTTAATAAGCGATGCCGTATTTCTAAAGCGTCGAATTAGAGCATTCCGAGTGTCAACTTTAACTTTGTATACCTCGTTCTTGACCCAGCCCCACAAAAAATAGATCAATGGTGTGAGGTTTGGAGATCTTGGAGGCCAACTAATACGACTACAGCGACCAATCGATAGTCCGAGAAACTGATCTGAATATTCTAATTACCCTATAGTTTGAAAACAAATGAGAATCGGATAACAACATATGAGTTTTTTGGAATTATTTCGACCTGCAGAATACACACCTGAAGTTTGGTCCGTTCCTCCCGACTCACCCTGTATATGGGTTTCACAAAACTTTGATTGTCCGATTGAAAAACCTTACGTGAATTCGAACCAATCGAATTACTCGTTTTGAAATTTCAATGATTCGTGATGGATCCAATTTATTTGACCGCACAATCAAAGTTTTGTGAAACCGACCCATAGTGTCCTAAGCATAACCTTACAATGACTGTTGTCACCATTCCTGTATGAAAATGTAGAATAGACTTCTAAGTCACATTAGGAGAGAAACAAATATCAAAGAAATTGAAAAAAAAACGTAAAATGCTGATGACAATGAAGCCCTATGATTTAGGAGAATTGTCTGGTAAATTGTAATTTTTTTTTTTGACACTATTTTCTTCTTGCTACTTGTAGGAACTGAAAATGAAGATATTTTTTATTCTATTCTATTCATTCGACCAGGAGATACTCTGATAAAAAAGACACTTAATACTAGTTCTGGACAAAAAACAAACAAATAAAATTATAACTGAGTCGATTTCAAAAAAAGAGAGTAGATGTGTATCGACTTTGATAATCTTGTTGTCTATTTGAAGCTAGCTTATTCCATCTCGTTTATGGTCTTACCAAGATTTTGAATTGAATTTGATAGTAGATCTGTAAGTTAACCTTTGCTCCACACTTCTGAACACCCTGTAGAGGTAAAAATTGACGTAATGATGGATCTCTATAAGAGTTTGTTTCCTCATGATCTTCCCTCAAAATTTAATTGAAATTCCTGTCTGAAAGACTGACAAAAGAGCTTTTACAGATCAATATACATACTGAAAGTGGAATCATGACAAACTAAGTAAAATGGGGAAGTAGTACTTCTCTGAAAACAAGTAGAAATGCAGGAAAAAGATATGAGTGACGTACGAAAAAATGTCCGGTCCCCATTCAAAGACCAATGATCATCAACCTACCAAAATTGTTAGGTGGACTACTGTCACTGTAAATTATTTTTAAATATTCAAGTCCACATGATCCCATTTAGCAACTAAAATTCTGGTAGACATTTATGAATTGTTCTAAAGTGTCTAATCCCATTCGAACATTAATCTCACACAACCTATCTTCGATGGCATCTTGATAATACAATCGCAATTTTCGATAATTGGCAGATAGAGATAGCCATCCGATAGCCGCAATTGATGGGTCCCAATATAACTGGTAAATTAGGTGGTTTCTCAAATACTCGAAACCGTCAAAACACAAGTAGGCGGTGGATAAAAATCGGTCGCTTTTAACTGGCTTTAAATAGCACTCAACTTCTTGAATGTATTTATGAGAGCTCTTCGCTTCTTGATGGCCGTTCCACACGTTGGCCATCGGGTGATGATGGCAGCAAATGGTGTGGTTTGATGATCGAGCTGTTTAAAGCTTCTGACGACATTGAGATATCTTCTCGATGGGATGAAAATATTTCAATTTCGAATCCTTAATTAACCTCGATTGAATACGATATTGAAGTAGGGAACTGAATACATACAGGATGTTTCAAGATGATGCTCGGGATAATACTGCTTCTTAATGGTAAAGAACAGGGGTTCCCAAATTCATTTTAACTGTGACTTCTTTGGAAAATATTTTTTGAGATGCTCTGGATCTTTTTGTCATACATTTACCATGTTTGTAATTCTAGCCTGATACCAAATTGTCAGAAAAACTCCAATTAGCATCTGAACTTTTTATTAGAAAAAAGGGAAAATTCATTAAAAAAATTTAGAAACAACAAGACACGCTTAGATATAACCACAACCTCTTTAATCTCTTGGTACTTCTTGTGGCATTGATGAGAATGAGTTGCTCGCTTTTCCGAACATAGTATCTCAAAACTCCTCTTAAGTTTCGAATCTGTCACTCTCGTCTCTTTCTCTAAATTTATTTTTGATCTATCCTTAATTGCAGCAACTGTAGAGAAACCAAGTAGTATGATGTAGCAGACAGTAATGAAACCCTCGATGTTGCAATGCTGGTGGAAGGTTATTCTTGATGACCAGAGCTCCAAAATCAAAGTAGTTCATTCTTGATGTAGTGGAGTCTCAGGTTGGAATTACATGAAAATTTTTTTAATGGTCCTTCTTCTGCCCTGGAGAGGGGTTTTTCAACAAGTCAGTCATTTTGCTACAGATTTCAGGGAACATAATTTTCAAAATGTTAGCCAAAAGCCGATAAGTGCTGTGCAAATAATATTTCTGAAAAAGGATCGGGGATTTCAGTCGACTTTTCCTGTAAAATGGATTGTGAGGCAGGGAAACAGTCAAAACTCACTAGATCTTTTTTAAATTTTGTTTTCTGTAGGAGTGCTTTCTTCTGAAACCCAGTGATTTAATCTGCTATCAATGTCAACTTTCAACTTTCTATTCTTCAAATACAATTGCATAAATATTACTGACTTCAATGAAAATATCATTTCTTCAGTTTTTTACCCGACTTCAGAAAAAAGGGGGCATTGTCAATTATTCGTCTATATGTTTCTTATATTCTTTTGATTTTTGTTATCTCAGAACTTTCGAATGGGTGAACCGATTCTTGTGTTTTTTTTTGCAGTTTGGTCACATTCCATACAAGTCCTAAACTTGTATTAAGAATCAGTGTGGTGTTGGACGAATCACTCAATATCACGCCCATCGATTTCGATGATTCTATTCTTATGAGAAAAATTGAACTTCAAGGGTAGTTTCATGAGAGTTTGTTAAGGATCTGATTATGGCATCCATGGAAAAAAGACGGAATTCGTCAATTTGAGAGAAAATAAACGATACTCGGTCGAATGATTCGTAAGGTATCCAGATATTTGAGTCAGGGACCGTATTCGAATAAAGTGTTGCCAGATGTATCAAATGAAATTATGGCGCAGGGTTGCCAAAATTATTAGATTTCTGAAAATTATGTTACAGAAATAGATGGGAGAAGCGATCTATCTCATATTTCTACAATCGATGAGCAAAATAGAAAGAATTCTCTGGAGTGAAATGAAATGAAAAATATTAGAGTACTGAAAAGTATATCAAACTATGTCGATAGTTTAATGTACTCACAATTATTGTCATTTTCGGAGTCGGTGTCAGCCAAGATATGTTTGTGAATCTAAGTAATTGCATACTTATTTGATTGACACCGAATACAAAATATCAATAATCACGAGGACATTGTTATATCGTCCGAATTTTATCGACTTCTCATTATATTGATATTTTTCATTTCGTTTTACTTAGGAGAGCTCTGAAAAATAATATGCTCACTGGTTTTAGCCATGTGTATATTTAACTCTGTGAAAAGGTAATTTCATACCTTTTTGTGTGGTAACAATGTAATTTTTGTTTTTCTTTCTTGTGCATCTTTGTCTGTGTTAGAATTTCGTTTTTGGAAGTCGGGTTTTTTGGTTTAATTTATCTTTAAGATCAATCGTTTATGGCATAAAGAGTTATCGAACCGATAGATCCCAAGTACACTGTCCGTTTCGGAGTAACTCTCTGTTTCATTTCTTCAAGCTGGTACTTCATGGGGCGCTGATGCAACTACACTTCTTACCCAAGGCAGCGCTAGCTTTGGTTTTTTCTGCTGCTGAATATTGTTGCTCTGTTTCATTGAACAGTGTTCATGTAGAAAAAATTGATGCCGAACTAAATTTTTCTATAAGGATCATCACTGGTACGATAAGATCTACACCTACTCCTTGGTTACCAGTCTCCTCAAATATTGTTCCTTCCATATTCGCAGAGAGACAACAACTTTGAATTTTCTGAACAAATTTAATTCCTTTCCGAATTCATTTCCCATACTCACCTATATTCCAGAAAGTAAGGTCCCCAGATTAAAGTCGCGTGAACCTTTTTGGTTAAATTTTCTTATTGTCTGAATCTGAATGGAATACATGCAATTTTTTCAATAAAGATCTTACTACTGATCCTTCCATCCGAGTTCCTAGTTTTGACCTTCCCAGGAGAATATGGTCTGTTCTAAATCGTATTAGAACAGGCCATGGACGATGCAACAGCATGCTCTTCCGATGGAATTTGGTTGAAAGCCCTAGTTGCGAGTGTGGGGAAAATGAAGAGACAATAAAACATCTTTTAAAAATTAACGCACAGTCTGAAAATTTCAATTTAAATGAAAGTTAACTGTACATTATCTTCATAACTGATTTTTTATGTTCTCTCTGAAAGGTTTTGAACGAAACATGATACATTAAATGTAAGAAAAATTCAGGACTTCACCGAATCTTATGTGAAAGAAGAGAAATGAACAATTTTCAAAATACTGATATGCTGATAAGTGATTTAATACTTGGTATTTAAACCCCTTGCGTTAATTACAGCTCGGCAACGACGGTTCATACTCAAAATGAGTACGAGGCCTTAAATCATATTTTCTGAGGCGATTTCTTATTGTCTGAGTGCTAATTTGCTCCCCATGAGTTTGTTCAAGCTGATTTTGAAGGAGGCGAACGGTTGCAAACCGTTGTCTTAACGAAGAAACTCTCAAGTAACGTTCTTGAATGGCAGTTGTTACCCGTGGTCTACCCTGTCCTGGTCTTCGGACATTCATACCTGTTTCCCTGAATCGCTGCAACATTTTGGACACACTTGTATGGGAAACTCCAAACCTTTCTGCAATTCTTGTGTATGTCCACCCTTCTTCTCGCAAAACTACCGCTTGGGCACATTCCACTTGGGTCAAATTGCGCGTTTCGCGTTGCATAGCGATCCTGTGCAGAAAATCAAACGAAAGAAAAACTATTGATCACTAGAATTGATCGGGAACAACTGATTTTAGAATGAGGACAATACATTCAAAATCTGATAATATCATCTTTTTTTTATGGGAAAAACATGTGTATTGAAGAAAAACGTTGGAAGTGGATAACATATGCATGCATAATTAGGATAAAAATAATCATCTTTGAGAACACCCTCAGTTGTAGAATAATTTTGAGAATTCCATAATGTGCGTAAATTTTCTTGCGCTGTTTAGTTTAATTTAGTCGAAATAATTGATTTTTTTCTGCTTTTGACTTTTTCATATTAGATTAAGAATTGCGGGTTGATTTGCGAAGAATATTTATTTTTCTGTATCCATAGAAGGATAACATGAAGATGTTCTCAAAGATCACGCTGATTTCCTTCAAGAGTTCCTCTGATATTCAATATTTTTGAATTATTTTTTTAACACGGGTGAGGTGAGGCTTTTTTTTTCAGCTGAGGTTTTTCCTCATTTAATCATACTGCAGACTTGTATGGTTTTCCTGTGTTGTTCCAACCAGAACTAGATAATTTTTTGTTTCAATATGTACTGATTAAAAGAATATTTATCTTGAGGAAAAGAAAAATAAGAAAAAGAAAATTCTTTGCCTTTACGAAGGCACATCGAGAACATTTTTGAAACATAGATTAATTCAAAATAGTAATCATCGAAATGAATACCATTTTCAATTCCCAGGCTCAGAGATCTTTTATCATGAGGTTGGAGAAATGATATTAGATTTTGTCACTGAGATGAGAGATATACTGGTTTCGGCCTTGTTGGGCCTCATCAGTATCCCGCACATCACATTGAGAAAATAGCAAGCGGGCCCTGAATAGAGCCACTGCTAAAATCTCATTCAGTGAAAGAGGAAGTACAGATTTTTTTTTGCATTTGATTGGAGATGTGAAACTTCATTTTGACGCAATTGGATGTCACCACCTTAATACTTTGTAATATTTTACGCATTACTTCACAACCAATTGCTTCAAATTCCGAAGTTTTTTATGAAGATTTCGTCCTGAGATGTGCGGGATACTGATGAGGCCCAACAAGGCCGAAACCGGTATATCTCTCATCTCAGCGACAAAATCTAATATCATTTCTCCAACCTCATGATAAAAAATCTCTGAGCCTGGGAATTGAAAATGGTATTCATCTCGATGATTACTATTTTGAATTCATCTATGTTTCAAAAAAAGAAAATAATTGTGAAAACAATGGGGCCAGTTGTATCAAAAAATCGCGTCTGATAATGTAGCTACTGAATTCATTCAAAAAAGCCTGAGAACAATACAACCAACCCGTCCACATAAATGGATTGAGTGATGTAGGATTCTCCTGACCCTGTTCCTAGTTCAGCTACCATTAAATTCTGACATGTCTCTTCCGCCCTGATCCAGCGACACAAAAGATACAAGGCGGTGCCGAATGAAAGCCCCGAACCGAACGCGTTAAACCATCTAAAACACCTCTCGGGCTCGCTTTATTAATTGCGGCAATTGAATATAAATTCATGGTGAACTTGAAGTGCGATCTGAATTTCAAATTCGGTAATTGGAAGCTCCACGCTTTATTTGGATTGCCGTCTCGAATTGTTTGTCACTATCAGTAGTTAATTATTCCGGAGTCAAAATAGAAGTAGCGGATATGTAAATTTAGACAACGCTCATTCATTTCCTGCGAAACGACGCTCTAACGATCCGGAAAATTTTTCAGGCCGATCTCGATGCCGATAATTCGACGGGAGGAGATTCTTGGCTCGCTTAACGCGATTGTCGATAAGGAGGCGGGGTGGGGGAAATTTATTTTAGGTCGTTGTTAGAATGCCGGTGCCTTTTATAAATAGTCAACTGTAAGGCAAATTTTTGTATTTGGTTTTGCGAGTTTGAAAAAACTTAAAGGTGAAGGAAGGGATTTCTTAATATATAAAACACAGTCGGCCATATTGTTGGTTACACCATTTATAACTCAAGATTGGATGAACTGTTTGTTATGAAAGTTTTTTTGTTGGATTCTTCTACGGTGGGGTAAACATAAAATACATTAAAACTATGAAAAATCTGATGAAATGGAAAAAAGTAGGAAATAATTTTTCGTTCTTGCGAATAACGGCAGGAAATGTCGCTGTCGCTACGGTTGATAGCGTTTTCGTGTAGGTATTATATCTGATTTTAATTTCTCTGCAACGCCGCTAGATCTCACTGCAATTTAAACTGTGTATTCTAAGTTGCCAAAACGTCTTAGCCTTGGAATTCTAATCTTAATGTATAAACCTCAGTCGGCCATATTGTTGGTAACACCATTTATAACCCAAGATTGGATGAACTGTTTGTTATGAAAGTTTTTTTGTTGGATTCTTCTACGGTGGGGTTAACATAAAATAAATTAAAACTATGAAAAATCTGATGAAATGGAAAAAAGTAGGAAATGATTTTCATTCTTGCGAATAACGCCAGTAGATATCGCTGTCGCTACGGTTGATAGCGTTTTCGTGTAGGTATTATATCTGATTTTAATTTCTCTGCAACGCCACTAGATGTCACTGCAATTTGAACTGTGTATTTTGAGTTGCCAAAACGTCTCAGCCTTGGAATTCTAATCTTAATATATAAACCTCAGTCGACCATATTGTTGGTTACACCATTTATAACTCAAGATTGGATGAACTGGTTGTTATGAAAGTTTTTTTGTTGGATTCTTCTACGGTGGGGTTAACACAAAATACATTAAAACAATGAAAAATTTGATGAAATGGAAAAAAAGTAGGAAATGATTTTCATTCTTGCGAATAACGCCAGTAGATATCGCTGAGGTTGATAGCGTTTTCGTGTAAGTATTATATTTGATATAAATTCGGTGAACTACATTTAATAATAATATTAACGCATCTGAGTCCATGTGTTATCACACCTTTCTTTCTTCCGAACACAACATAGAGATTGAGTCTTGAATGAAGTCACGAAAACATGATATCATCAATTGGCTAACAGCAGTTGATCTATTCCAGTGATTTGTTTTTAAGCTATTGCATAGCTTTTATCTCAGGCTTTGAGCGCGGCGACCGAATGTAGAAATTCCGTGACGAAAAAACCTAACACAGCCGTGTATCGTCGGTTCAGTTCGGCAGACTTAGGCACGGTGTTTGGGTGCTTGCGTCTAGACGGATGCGTGCAGCCACTCTAGAAATGCAAAATGGAGTCGGCAATCTCGCTGTTCCCATTGAATTACGAACGGCAAATATTTCATTAACATCGTATAGAAAATGTATAGCAATAGCCAAACGCAAACATTTTCCATTAACTTCAGCTCTTGCTCTAACTATAAATAAGTCGCAAGGTGGAACTTTTGACGAAATATTATATGAGTATAGTAAATCACATTCTCAGGAACTCTTCTATGTTGCACTCTCTCGGGTGACTAATAGACTAATATTGAAAAATTGTATATTACGACAAAAAATGATAATTCTGCATTTAAGTTTTATCGTAATCGAAGTCAAGCTGCATCGACTGCATCTTTGTTGCAAGAATTCAAACGACTGTCTTGAAATAGTGTTCAGACGATAGCTCAAAGTGTCTTAGATTTCATTAGTAATAGAAATGGCAATTCAATAATGACGTTCAGTTGCCAAAGTCTACATAGTCACAAATACGATTTACAAGATTCAGTTACGAGACAAACCAATGTGTTACTCCTTACTGAAACATGCATGACGCGTAATAATCCGATTGAGATACCTAATTTGAATTGTATTGTTCAATTCCAACGAGATACTGTTCCAAAAGTTGGGGTAGCTATTTACCAAAATAGTGATAATGTTACTAATATTATGGCTCCGAATATTGAAAGAAATATTGAAGACGTTAGCGATATTGACATTAGAAGCTCATTTGTTGGAGATATTTGTGCATGCTTATGCAAACGTAGAAATGGCTCACACATAGTCATGGTAGCAATTTACATTTGAATCCAAAATTGGACGAGGTAGAGCATTTTATCCATCACCCTTTACTGGAGTACAATGAAGAAGGTTCGAAAATACTTAGTACAAATGGTAATAAATTTCCACTCATCTTATCTGGCGATTTCAACATTGACTTCGGTGATAAAAAATCTTTAGGAAAAATTGAATTCACATTACATGCCATGATTACATCAGAAATTCTAAGATCCCATCTCTAAGTTGAATGGCAATTAATGAATATTTGGCCATTTTGGAAAATATAACTATTGCTCGTGAAATCTCGTGAAATGTGCATTTTACGAGTAATTCATGATTGAAACACATCTATATCAGCGAAATAAGAAAATATGGTTACTTTGGCTGAATCCAACTCTGTTTAAGAGATTCATAGAACTAAATTTCTTCTATATTTTCTCGAAGGTTTAGGTGGTAGATCTAATGATCGAAAAAACTTTAGTGTCATGTTTCCAGGGTTGGCATGGCCCATTATGAAAGTTCAAAATGGCCATATCTTTTTATCTAGACTGAATCGAAAAAAATGGTATATAAAAAAAGTATTTCTTCTGACATCTAGAATGTATGGTTTAAATATATGAACAAGTCAAAGACTCATCCCATTTATGTTTTGTAGGATATTATTTCTAAAATAGTATCATAAGTGTCAGACACTTTCCACTATTTCATCAGTTAGACAAATTGTAGTGACCAAACATCCTATGAACACGAATTATATTCAGCTGAATAGTTTTTTGGTTTAGGTGATGTTTAGTCACTACAATTTGTCCAACTAATGAAATATAATGTGATAGTTACCTCAATGAATGGGTTTCAACGATAATGTACGGTACAGTTTTCTCAATCGCCAGATTAATATTACTAAAACAAAATCAGTTTCAAAACGAATCATTTCCACTACATAAGCTGACGTTTTCAGGTATCCTTGGACTTAATAAATACTCTTGTTTTCAAAGATATTGTAATTTTTATTGACAAGAACTGTCAGGTTTTGGCGCGAGTTATCTCGAGAGAACTGCTGACAGCTGTTTTTTATCTAGAAACGATTTGTAATTCAGAATTGAGCGTTTCTGATTGGTGAATATAGTCGAGAAAGAATGAAAAAATTTCATTGGTTGTTACAATTTTCAAAAATTTCCCTTATTAATTATATCCAAATATTCAAACAGAAATGATGATATTTATTCATATCCATAACCTATATGGGTATTTTGCTGAGTAGGGAGGTTTGAATCAATAAACCTGTATGTAACTACCAGTTGGAATGCAACATATGGAAAAAACGAGAGGTTTGGACCACCTGTGCGTATCCCCTAAGTGCATCACCATATTGGCTCCAGGATCGTATCAGGAAAGCAATCCCTGAAAGGGACAATGCTAAAATGTGGAATATGAATTTGATTGTGACTGAAAGAAAAGAAAATAGTATTTGTTGTGGACTATGACAATAGTGGGTTAGTTCTTGAATATCAATAATGTAATGTGTAATGTAATTGTATTTGAAAGTGGCAAAAACAATGATTTATTTGTCATTTCGATGTCTCCCACTGAAAAATAACACAATTCTTCACGGCGACAGGCTCCAAATAATCCGAAAATAGTTGCAACCTTAACCATCAAGTATTTCCCATCTGGTGCCTCCTTTATAAACTTTTCAACTTGTTCACGAGTAAGAATTTTCATTTTTTCGATATCCTTCACTTTCCCGTTTTAAATATGCTATTACCTTAAAATATTAACTAACATCCACACGATTTTCAACAACGGCGCTTGATTTTATCATTGAAAATTTTCTCCACAAAGTTGATGCACTCCACATTTTTTATTTTTCTTTCAAATATGCTGGGAAAACAGTTTCACTGAAGTTTCCTCATACATTTTTCAATTAACACCAGACCAAGAAATTGTTATATGCAATATCGTACTGCCAAACAGATTTTGTAGGTGAAAGTTCCAGATTTACTCTTCTTGCAGACTCTTCAATATCCAGAGGAACGAACAAATCGTCACCTTTATTAATAATTGGAATCTCGACAAACATATTAAGCTGTTGAAAACCCAAGACGAAAATTGGACAGGAACGATATTCAAATGACAGCGTCTTTTCTCATTTGTTAGTAATCTTAACGTTGCCAACGTTTGCCATTCACAAATTTTTTTTTAATTATTCGAGTATTAGAATGCATTTATTATCATTGCAAATTCGCCCATTTCATTATCAAAATAGGGCAGTTGTACAAAAAACATTGTATGGTATTTGTGTTAAAAATGATTTTATTTCGTTCGTGAAATTGTTCAATTTGCTCCGCTCATTTGACAAACTTTTTCACTCACAAAATAAAACGTCACTTTCAACACTCATATCATAAATAACTATTTTATTTAGTTCTGTTAGAGCAGTTTCAACAAAAATTAGTTTTTCCAGAAAATTGACAAATATATTTACTACAACTAACATCGACTGAGATAATGTCATCTTTCTCTTAACCTCACTTTTCTGATGTCCCGCGTATCTTTAAGACGGCCTGCCGGAAGAACTGAAACGAAAATGTGTTTATACATCACGTCGACTGAGAACAACAGATACATAGAGGATTGTTTACGTAACAAACACTAGGAAAATGCGGCAAATTTACTTTGTATAATTGCGCCTTTATTAACGTACGCTAGATTTGCGATGGGCGAGGCCTCCCAAAGATAAGTTATCAACCTCGAACTCAACTTGACAGATTAATTAGATAAATTCGGTAAACGAGAGGAGAAATTGCGACGAGACTTTAGCGCGAGAGTAATTGTTTGAACACGACAGAACTGCGAAAAGAGTAAACAGACGTTCCGTGCTCGGCGTCTTTGCAGCGATTGGTTCGTCTGTTTGTTCCGGTGAAAATGTGACGTTGAGTATGTTTTCTTGAGTATGTGTATATGCGAAACTATCCCTTAAGTTTGAGGATTGCTCATATCGTTTGGAAGACTCTGTCTCATCAAACATTTCATGTAGCTGAATATCCTTCTTTCAGGTATATAATGATTTGGAACAACCCTTGAATACATCCATGTGGGACACCTCCTTTGATTTGTTGTAGTTTAATGTGAGTTGTCTGAGATATTATACAAATCCAGATAATTCAATTCAACTTCAATAAATTACATGAAGATAAATGAAAACATACAATTAATCATAACTTTCAAAAACGGAATACTTCTTCGGAGGACATGAAATAAGCAAAGGATGCTTGCATCTCCTAGAAATATAGTAAGATCGAAGAAAAAACAACAGTTTTTTAACTTTATTTCTCTACAGAATGGTAGGTTTTTGAAAAAAAATGTGCTGACGAAAATTCTGGCTACAGAATTTTCTACAGCTTTTCCCATTGAGTCGACTTTGTGAGATGAGAAGTACAAAAAGTAGATGACGCCAAGTTACACAAAAATGTCAATTGAAATATTCAATGGGAGGAATCAATTCGAATTTCTTTTTGATAATAGAAGAAAGGCCTCTGCGTAAAACTTTTGCACTAATATTTCACGAGAAAAATCCTTTGAAAAATGGTTCCAAACAATGAAAAAAAACAACACTTCGAACTTCTAAGCTTCGAAACGTTTTGGAGTCTATGTTAGACTCTATATCAGTCTTCATCAGAATCCATATGGAACAGATTTCATGAATTTGACGCTACGTACGACATAAAATCAGAAAATCCTAGAACTCTCAAGAATTATAAATTTTATGAGCATCAACATGTCAGGACATCGTCATAATTTCTTCGCAGAATCCAACGCAATCATAAAAAAGGGTTTTTAATTTGAAAAACAAAAGTTATGAGCCAATCTTCCCAATTTTTGACCCAACATTTGGAACACCTGTGACGAATTTTGCAACATTCTTGAGATGACAAAATACAAAAAATAATGTTATCTCCCTTTTTTCTTCAGTTTTTTCTCGATATTTTGGAAACGAATGCAACGATTCGGATACGAATGAATTCAGAATTGCAAACCCTATCAAATTCGAAAACAAAAAAACAGAAATTTTTTTTTTTGCACTCCCTGTATAACCGAAAGTGGTGAGGCTCCAAGATTATTTCAGCTCGGTAGATAATGTCAAACAATAACATAATCCCAATTTTCAGATTTCAAATAGATCCAGTTCTCCAGAAACGCCTAATATGCCGTCGAACTTGTTACACCCTGTATGCAATCGTATTGCTTTCATAAATACCTTTTTTTGATAATCTTTCAAGAATATTTCTGGTTATGAGGGAAGCTGTTGCAAAAATTTTTGGAAGTTTTTGCTTTCATGGAAATCGCCATTGGAAATAATTCGTATTTACATTGATTTGTATCATCATGACTCATGAATTCATACCAGTGAAATTAAGTGCAATCACTAATTAATTCAAACTAACTTGAATTTATTATTAGTTTCAAATTATGCAGTTAATCTATTTGATCAGATCGAATCAGATTTTGTCATTTTATATCAAAGATATGCAAACAACTTTTGACACACAGAACAGGCACTTGCATTTTCAATATGAAATTAAAATAGAGTAAAAACGTAAATTTTCACGAAATCAAGTTAAATATAAGAATCCAGGAACTAGGTTATTTCAATATTGAGCATAAATTTTGAGATTATGTGAAAAAACTGTACTACAGGACGTTGTAGATCTCTTCAACACCTGAAATTTTGCTATTTCACTATTCTCCATAGGAGATCGTATTTTACTCTTACAAACTAACCCCCTTTGACTTCCTTACTCATTACAGCATTATTTTCGGTTAAAGTTTTCGTTTTGTGGTTAACAGCTTTGATTTCCGATCCTATCGATTTTCGAAACAAGTGAATCCAAAATATGTCAAATTTTGTAACAGTCACACTGTAACTGTCAAGATAATATTCGAAAGTCACTAGGACATATACTCTGAATTTTTATTCGAATTCCGACATTATTTCACAAAACTTGATTGAAATAAAGGAAATATCGTCTAATACTCGTTGCAGATGGCAATTTCAACACTCATGCGTTCGAAAACTCGCTGCTTCGACGATCGTATTCGAATTTCGCATCCATGTTGGAATATTAATATTCTCTTTCTTTTCCAATGTGGTTCATCTTCTTATTTTTTTCTGTGTTTCAAACTTTATTGACCCTGATCCATATAATAATAATCCTTTATTTGATCTTTTATCACACACAACATATTGGTAAGTATGTGTAGCATTTACAGCATAGGTGTAGATCGTGTCAAACAAAATACAAATATCAACACAAGAAAAAAATATATTTAAAACTAGTACTGTATGTAGATCTAGTTTTGAATTCACTAGGTAATTTATTCCATATTGTTAAAATAGAATAAAAAACATTGTTTTGTACATAAGAAAAATTTGATTTTTCATAACACAAATAAAATCTACTTCTTGTATTATATACATGTTTCAATTCCACGTTTTCGAATTCAGATGGATTATTAATTTTGTATATTACACATTCATATAAATAAATAGGCTATAATGTTAAAATATTATATGCATTAAAGATATTTTTACATGTTTCTGTTTGTGTTTATTTGAATATTATTCTTAGACATCTTTTTTGTAGAATAAAGACTGTATTTGCCTCAACTGACCTGGCCCAGAATATGATTCCATATTTTATTCTGGATGCTATACTCCATTCGAAAGAAAGATGGACCAAAGACCCTTAGTGGTGGTTACATTGCTAGTTAATTCCTGGAATGGAAACCTCATATGGCTCAATTTTCCGAATAAAATGAGCAAGTACCAACTCATAGTGAATTGATCAACGCTTCAATCAAGGTTGGTCAATTTATGTGTTCGAAATAAGATGAAATTGGTTGGCTGGACATTATCTCATCCAATTGTCACACTCTATCTATAGTGGAAAAATTTTTGTACGTGAAGAAATAAGAAAAAGTACCTAGATCCTTGCTTCGAAATTCAACATCTAAGTCATCAAAGGCAATAGGTTGTACCTAGTTCATTCTACTGGAGCAGAAATTCGTCATATGGTATTCCAGCGTTCGGACATGTTGAGAAACATTCCAGCCGGAGTCCCACTGAATCCATCGGAATTCCTATAATATCGTATTCGATTAATTCAAAAGAACTTTTGACCTGCGAGAATTGACACATCGACCTGAAAACACCTACTCAATCAGAAATTTCCCTACGAATCAGGATTTTAACATAATTTCAACTCCTCGTTCTTGGAAACATCCAAATTAAGACGCATTTCGAATTCCTACTTGTTTCATCTTCGACTGTTACGTCCAATTTCTAATTTACGCGGTCGTCCGAGCGACATTACATCCATTGGACTGGTCATAGGATTAATGTGCACATAACTTTGAGTTATGGTCGTTCATTTAGACAAGCACTCTACTTATCATTCGCTGTAGGGAAATGTAAAACAACCATCATTCCGTTAAAGTTGAGATCTCAATTAGAAAGACGATTTCCGGTTATGTTTTTAATACACTCGAATACGGAATCCTAATCTTTATGGAGAGTGCAACGTCAGCTTCTTGGGAATTACGAGAAAAAATGATTCACGTTTTTATCTGCTCGTTTTACAGAGGATTTCGTTCTTTCTTTTGTTCCTTCCTTTGGAATGTTGATGTGCAATCGATTTCGCTTTTAAATAGCTTTACAAATATATTAACAAATTCCTGGAATAATGCTGGAATATTCATTTTGGTAAATCGAAATAATAATTATTCTCTCATTCCTTGTCAAATTCGTTCATTTTTCCACATCTTGTAGAACAGAATCGTCCGACAATACCTGAATTTAGCACAGTTTTCATGGTAATATTTATTCAATACTAGCTGACCTGGCAGACTTCGTACTGCCTCAAAAAATTAACTGAAATATTATAATAAACTATTATGGTATAATACCTCGAAAGTGGACATAAAATTGTCCTGTACATTATGTGTTGCGACTAACGTTGTCGTCTGGAATCAGCTGTTAAAATTTTTAACGTTGGCGAAGAAGTGTTCAGAATCATTTACTACCAGAAACAAAATAGCGTAAGGGATCTGGTGGTGGGACTAATTGTGGCAATTGGCAATTAGATAAGCTAGCTGGCCTGGCAAACTTTCTTCCGCCTTAGAGATAAATACAATTGTTTTTTTCAAAGAAAATATATTAGATGAAGTACAAAAAAAATACGAAAGTACAATTATACAAGAAATTTAATTGCAGTGAAATAGGTATGTATAGGGTGATTGTTTATAAATTACTCGATAACTATCTCAGTTAATATTGGAAGTACACAAACGTTCAAATGGGCAAGCTTGCATTTTTCATGAGCATTCAGAATTCAGTACTAAGAATTGCAATAATACATCGTTAATCGAAAAATTCTATGTGAATTGTTGTTTTTCAAATGGCACATCCTGTATTTTATTTTCTTAGTCGGTAGAGCTCTTTATTCTGATTTCAAATATTTATATATACTTTATTGAGGTTTTTCTCGGCAGTTTCTGAAAATAATAGGTTATTTTTGTCTGAACCTAAGGCAGCTGTAAAACGCCACTCGAGAATGCTGTGATTCATTTATATCGAAGTACCATTCTATGGTCTCCTGATAGTCCCTTCTTAACATTATTGGACACTTTTTTATGGGGATATTTGAAAAAAATGCCCGTGTGCAAAATATTGAAGACATTAAATTCAGAATAGAAGAAGAAATCGACAACCTCAATGTATTCCATAAATGTTGCGGAAAATGCTCAAAAACTTAAAAAAAAGATATCGACTCTGTCTAGAAGTGAATAGGGGCCATTTGAATCCCTAATTGAACTGTCAGTTTATAAATAAATAATATAAATATCAGGTGTTTCATTATTCACGGTTCGTTTGATATGAAAAAATCGCGTCGTTCTCGTGTGGCATTCCACGACTGCCTTAAATTTAGCAAGAATATCTATATTTATAGAAAACTGACAAAAATATTCTCAATAATATAATTGAAATCAGAAGACAGAGCTCTACCGTGGTTAACCCTACCGACATCTACTGGCGTTATTCGCAAGAAGGAAATTAATTTCCTATTTTTTTTTCCATTTCATCAAATTTCCCAGAGTTTTAATGTTTTTTATGTTAATCCCACCGTAGAAGAATCCAACAAAAAATCTTTCATCAAAAACAGTTCATCCAATCTTGAGTTATAAATGGTGTAACCAACAATATGGCAGCCTGAGTTTTATATATTAAGATATGGAAGTCTCCCGCTACTAAGTTTTTAATTATCTGTCAAATTTGTGATAAAGAAGACAGTCTTTTTGTCACCCTGAATATTAAGCTGCTTAATATACTGGGAGACAAAAAGCAATTAGTTGATGAAATTATTGAATAACTCTGCAATATTTATTCGGTGCAAATTCTTTACTGGCCAAAATGTAATATCCGAAATTGAACCGAAGAAATCTCGTTGGTTGAAAGCACAATGAGTGCATTTGCAATTTTTGTTACTCAATGAACCCATGTGCGTTTTGTACGGATGTGTTCATTCCTGAAATGGCAATAAATGGTGTTTGTTCAACCGGATGAGTTTGCAGAAGATAACCGCATGCATCAAACATAGCACCGTTGGGTACGTTCATTGAAATTACCCACCGATATGCACAATTTACCTCTTTCAAGTGAAATGTGAATTAAACTTCGTTAAAAGTTTGCTATACCCTTTATCCAACTTACCCCAGAAACTGCTCGTTTAAATATACTTCTCTACAAGAATTTTCAATATTTTTGAAAAAGTATGTAATCTTTGAGAAAATCGCTGTAAAATCATTTAAATCTCGATTACAACTTGAATCGATCCAATAAAATTCAGTATGAAACATTTCGTCAGTCTGGTCGCCTTTTTTCTGAAGTTTGGTCCTTTGCATATGCTTCATGAAAGTCCTTATTTTGAAATAGAGTCAGTTTCATCTGAAACGAGTTTTCTGAAAATGCCAAGACGTAAATAAACAAACGCTGACGCTGAAAGGCTATCGGAATGCTACAGGGTGGCCTAACTCAGGTTGTTGTAGCGGAAAGGCTCCAAGTCAGCCAAAGTGTATTATCTCGACTCTGGAATAGATTCAGGGAGACAGGTTCCGTATTGGACAGATCAAGGCTTGGTGAGCGACGAAAAATAACACCTGCTCAGGATCGTTCCATCACCGTTTTGGCGAGAAGAAAGCCTACAACTACGTGTAGAATACTACGGAATAATCTTCAAAATGCAGATGGGGTTTAAGTTTACATCGGAACCATCAGACAACATTTGAGAAAGATGAATCTAGGTTCTAGACGTCCATTAAGAGAAGTTTCTTCAACACGTGACAATAAGCGTAAAAGACTGGAATGGCAAGGGAACATATCAACTATGACGATCAATGGCGTAGTGTCCTTTTCACTGATGAATCCAGATATGCACGATTTTCAAATTCTCGAAGAATAAAGGTATGGACAATCCCACGCATACCCCGTAATCGTCGCTATGTCCAAGAAGTCCATCCATTCCGAGGGGTTAGTGTTATGGTATGACCCGGGATATGTTTCGATGGGCGCACAGATCTACACATTTGTCCTGGGAAAATGACCGCAGTACACTATAGGGAGCATTTCATTTACAATATTTAGCCAAATTTTCACGCTGCTATTGGTGAAACTTTTCCATTTCTTGACGATAACGATATACCGCACTGTGCATCCATAGTTGAGAATGCGTCTTAAAATGCTTGAATTCTCTAGGAATGAATTTTCGTTATTTTACTCGATTTTTCTCAACTGTATACGTTGCAGACATAGAGGATAAAATTAATTTCATTTCCTGCGACTTGAAATCATATCACTATGAAATTTCATCACAAAATCTCATTTAAACTATATTTCTTTAATTTAAGTCAATATCCCTAACTCATGTGAAGCAGTTTATATTAGGAAAGAGCAATAAATAAATTTACAGTTTGCTCAATGTTTCTCCAGATTTACTGCAACAAATTCCTTCAAAATTTGATTGTATCCAGAGAACGGTCCAAAAGTTGAAATCCATTGAAATAAGGAAAGGCCTTTTTAATTTAAAATTTATTTGAGTAGTATCAATACGTATAAAAGGAATATGTTATATTCCTTCTGACTCATTTTCATTAGTTCCACCACCTGATGAAAACAGAAATTCTCTTTCGGAAACACATACAATCTAGAAGATTTTCTCACCAGAAACATTCGGAGTTCCAGCTGTGAGAAACTTTTAAATTCTAAATAGTTATCCTCATTGTAATGAAACAATTCAACCTATAAATCCAGCCAGTCATCCCACAGTTATAAACAATCTAGGACTTTTCTTCTGGCACTATCTCCTGACCGAATCAAACCCTCTTCATAGCAATGCCATCATACAAAGACGATGCATCGACACAATGTCCCATTTATTTATGTCTCCCAGGCCATATCACAGCCGCACAAACCGAACCTCTATTTCCATAAAGAACGCATACCGCAAGGTCGCCACGCGGGGCAAATTAAACAACCCCCGATCCAACAATCGTTAATCAAGGGGTTCTTACCGATCCGAAGGGCTCGACCAGATTTAACGTGGCTTCTCAGAGCTGGGCTAGTCCAGCCTAGATAATGTTCTCTGCAGGGGTCCACAATTCACGAAACGTCTGATGTGACAAGTTGGAAAGGAGGGTGGGTTGGATGCAGGGGTGGAATGAGGGTTGTATACTATGCACCTGTTATGGGGCCAAATTTGGTTTGAATTATGATTTTTTGGATTAACAATGGGGCATTTTTTTGATTTATTGGGACCTGGCCCATTTGTATTCGTTAGTTGCGTTATCTGATTGAATTCTACAATGTGGGTTGAATTGAGCGATAAATTTCGTCTGAAATGTGGGTAATATTTTGTCGGTTCAATTATTCTGATGAAAATTTTGTCCGTTATTCATTCACGTTCGTATTTCATTAGCAACGAATTTTTTGAATTCTTCTGAAATTTGGTAGTTTTATGTTTTTGGATTATATACGAAAACCTTATATTTTCGTCACTTCAAGAACCAATTTTGTATAAATAGTATGTTACGAGATTCTTCCATGCATTAAGTTAATGATAAGTGTGGAGAAGACATTGATATTCTTTCACGACTTTGAAATACAAGAAATGCCACGAAGTGGCGAGTTTTTGAATGAACGAGTGTTAGAATAAGTCTTCTGCCCGAGTATTATACGTTATTTTCATGTCAACCAATGCAATTTCATCTGCTGACGTTAAGAAGTTGTGAAAATGTTTTGAGAAGTTAATATTGTAGTGGAAACAGTATTGGTCACTGAGTTCTATGCAATGATGAAAAAACTCCTTCCAATCTTTTTTGAAAGAAACGAATATCAATAATTTCATGGCGATTCGTCTGAAACTTTCTACGGTTTTCATCTCAATCCTTTGGAACAAAATAATTAAAGAGAATTATTAAAAATTTTGAATTTGATATATATATATCATCTGACATAGACAATCATAGTTCTCTAATTTCAATTTTCTTTCCACAAATATAATGAATAATCAGCCAAAATATTTTAATCATCCAGAAAATAGATTCAAGTGAATTTTTTAATTTTATTGTTGCATGATCAGGATCAGTCATCAAAATCCATATGTTACACCAATACATCATGCGATATCACACATTTGACATGATCCATTTATATTATTGATTTTATTTTCAGGTTCTCTTATTCATTAAATTTTTTTTTTGTAATTATATGCTTTAGTTTTCATTAATATGGAGATAGATATATACAGATATTCAATAATTTTTTTTTTCTCAGTTCCGGAGCATTATTATAATTGTGGTGAAATATTTTCCTCTGCAA
This sequence comes from Hippodamia convergens, assembly GCA_038502775.1. NCBI lineage: Eukaryota > Metazoa > Arthropoda > Insecta > Coleoptera > Coccinellidae > Hippodamia > Hippodamia convergens. The sequence continues at coordinate 7,550,050 of CM076609.1, read as the reverse complement.
ATTTGATATTGTTTCGTCCAAAACTTCCACTGAACTGTTCCAGCACTTACTTAATGATAACTATTGAGAATACCATGTGGAGGTCTCTATCGAGCTATGTACTCAAAACACTAACATAAACATTTCTGCTATCATCTCAAATTATCCTATACCTACATATAAAAAAAATTAAGAAAAGAACTATCTGATAAATTGGCAGATATCCTATCTTTCCACCGATGATATTGGTTCTTCAGCATGTTCAGTCGTATATCACCTCAACCAAAAGACGATTCTTTTGGAGAAAATTCAATCAGCAAGAAGTCGATAACGGTTGATTTGTTAACTTTTAGTTAAGACCACGAAAATGATTTTTATTGTACGTGAACAAATCCTGGAGGTCCACCAAAAACATTTGTGTACCGCTCTGAATGTCACTCACATGTCTTGTTGGCCGGTCCTCCGAAATGGTCAGCTGAAATAACAATATTTTGGTTGTGAAAACTGAGAAAAGTTGAAGAAATTAGAAATTGTGCCCAAAAATTTTTACCTTGATGTTGAATTTATGCATTAGATGAATTATGTTGTTTGCAATAAAAGTAGCTCAAAACTATTTGTGTGTATTTTTGAAGGGGAACCCTACCACTGTTACAGCTGCCCGGAGCTGTAGTCTGTTTTGACATTTTTCCTTTTTTTTCTCGTGGGAGGTGTGTTATCACTCGTACTCAGGTGCATATTTTTGCACCTTTATTTTGTTCGGACGAATTGCTTGAAATTTTGGTCATCTAATTTTAAGTGAACTAATGGCCAAAAGAGTATAGTATCTAGATCAACCTAACCTTACCAAACCTAGACTCCTATTTCAATGGGACAAGAAAATATATTTCCAAAATTGATACATCAGGTTTGTTTGTCTACAGAGTGCTTCCAAAAAAGGTGACCCCCCTTTCTAGGATAGATAGAAACCTGAAAACTAATAGCGGTTTGTTCAGTAAAAATTTTTTGTAACGTCATTCGTATTCAAGATACATGGTAGGGCGTTGAAAAAGAAAAAAATATACACATTTTTTAAGATTTTGCCGAATCTACTGGCAACATTGTAAAGAAATTTCATACGAATATGTTTTGGAAGCTGATAAATCAAATGAATGTATTTTGGGGTCGGACTCTCATAGAGGGCGTTAGTTACACGGTTCGTACAAAGTTGATATTAACATATCTTTTTTGATATTAGATTTATTGAAATAAATTCTGAGCGACCTAAAATATCATTCAATTTCACACCAAAAAGGTACTCTTACTTAAACCCAATACTGCCTATCGTTTTCGGAATATTTTTTTCATTTGAAAATTATGAAGAAATAACCGATGCTATTATAAACTAATGATGAATATATTAATTGAAGAAAAAATCACACAAAATTTGAAAAAGGTTTAAAAACATGAACAAATTCAATCAGAGTAGGTGTTTAAAATGTCTTCCGTATTCACAGATATAAAAATCTATCGTTTTTTCCTAAAAATGCATTATCTCCTTAGGGCTTGAGAGTCAGCAATGAGTTCATTGAAGTGACGTTGAATTCTGTCCTTCTTAAGGTGAATTTACCCCTGTTGCATTAATTTTTTCTTCAAGGTACGACCAAACTGTGTAATCCAAGGGGTAGAAATCGTTTGACCGAGGAGCTTCTACACTTCTGCCAATCCATCGATTCGGAGAATGATTACTCAACCGATTACGACACCTTGTTTCAATGTGGCGTGGAGCTCCATCATGCTTAATGATTAAAAATTACAATAATTAATTACTTTATCAATATTTTAACCCAGCATCGGATATTGCTTCATAATTTTCAAATCAAAATATGCCGAAAACGGTACAGTATCGAGTTTCATCAGGCGTACCTTTTTGGTGTAAAATTGCTTGATATTCAAGATCGCTCAGAATTTTGCTTAATGAATCCGATATAAAAAAAGTTATGTTCAAAACAACTTGGTAAGAAACGTGTAACTAGCACCCTCTATGAGAGTCAGACATCGAATCACAATCGTTAGATGTATCAGCTTCCAAAACATATTCGTATAAAATTTCATCACAATGTTGCCAATAGATTCGGCAAAGTCGTAAAAAATTTGTACATTCTTTTCTTTCTCAAAGCCCTCGAAATTTTTTTACTTAACAAACTCTTATTATTTTCAGCTTTCTATCTACCCTAGAGAGGGGGTCACCTTTTTTTGAAAGACTGCAATTTTGAAGCCACCCTGATAAAAACTCATAAATAGTGTTTTCATATAAAATTTGTTTTTCGCCAACTCTTAACCCACCTTCAACCCTTTATTCAGGGGGATAACTACATAATTCAACACATTCCGACCCTGCCACCATCCCGTAGTACTGCCTGAAAGAGGAGGTCGTCGTAGGTTCTCATGGTTTAGACAACAAAGGCAGCATTATTTCTCTAAACTGAACTGGATACAATAATACGAGGCTGACCTTTTTTCTTCACTCCGAATTTGGCCGCCATTCACAGGAATCAAAGGCAGCGGGCGCATCTCTCCCTCGAGGTAACCGACTGTGCGCTGACCTCCAGGGACAAATCTCGATACAGTTCCCGAAATCGACGTTTCGTGCTCGACGATTCATCCTCATTGATTGCCAGACAATGGCTGACAAGCCTTTGTCTGCGATTTCGGGAGAGCGAGTGTTTTTTTTTATTATTTGTCGGGCTCTCGGGAAATTATTTCGAATTCAATTGGAAAATCCTCGATCGGGATTTATACGGAGTTTGCTCCGCTCGAGAGGGAATGTAGAAGAAGCATTCGTGACAACCTCAAAGTGTTTGTCTAGGAATTTCTTTGTTTCTGCAGCACTTTCTTCCTGAAGAAATACCGGAAGTGTCTTTTATGAAAATAGGAATTAAGATAATATTAATTCGAACAGGCCAAGAAAATTAGCTTCAAAAAATGGTGCTTCTGGAAATAATTGGTGGAGTCCGGTCAACTGTTTCAATAATTTATTTAGGCCTCTGAAATGAGTATTATGAGTTTTGCCCCAATTTTCCAGTGGAGCGTATGTCGTGAAGTTCGAAAAACCCCGATATTTCAGGACTATTTTTGTTTTTTCTCGAAAAGCTCTCGAACTGAACACTTTATCAAAAACTTTGTTATATTCTAAAGTGGTCAGCATTGAATTCTGCTTCTAAAAAGTACCATTTTGTTCGTTCTAAATATTAATGACTTACCGGCAACTTCTCCTTCACCGTACTTGATGTATGCAGATGACACTAATTTAACAATGTCTGTCAAGAACCCACTGTCAATCACAAACATGATTGAGGAATCAATAGATAGGACTGCAAGATGGTGTACAGAAAATATGCTTCTCTTAAATGTACATAAAATTGAGTTCATAATTTTCTCAACAGACAAATCAAAAAGAGCTTATCCTACAGATATAACAGGGCCAAACCAAAATATCACAGTTGGTAAATCAGTTCGTTTCCTTCAACAACTTGAAATGGTACAATCATATAGAGGAGCTGAACAACAAACTAAAAAGTGTAATTCACTCGATGAATGTCCTCAAGAAGCATGTTAACCTTTATGTTTTGAAGATCATATACTTTTCTAATTTTCAGTCACTTCTTAGTTATGGCATTATTTTCTGGGGAATTAGCCAACATATAGAGTATTTGTTATACAAAAATTGGTGTTGAGAATTATGATGGGAATAAGATACAGAGAAACTTGCAGAGGAATCTTTAAAGCTAATAATATCTTTACTGTACATGGACTTTATATATTTAGAATTTTGTTATTCATAGAAAAGAATCCACTTTATTTCGACAAATTCAAGAGCAACAATAACACGCGAAATACGGTTACTTATTTTTATCCCAATCATAATTTAACAATGACTGAGAGCTTCATAGACATATACAGTGCTCCCCACTCTATATGGGTATGAAGCTTTTTAATTCATTGCCGAGAAATCTGCAAAGTCCAGATCATCATTAAAATTTCAAGAAAGAACTTTGTCGTGTCTTAATCAAGTGGGAACCCTATACAGTGGAAGAATTTATAGAATTTTGTACAAACCAAACGGATCCTAAGTTTTTTTTTTTCATTTTGACGTATTTCATATACTGTGACATGTCATTGTATGTATTGTTACATTATTCTGAAATGAATTTATTTTAGTCTATTCTATTCTATTCATTATATTTTGAACAAATAGTTTCATAGAAATCATACGTCGACATATGGCAAATGTTAACACTTTATGAAAAAAGACATATCTATGAAACTACGAGCTTTAGAACGAAATGTCATAAAATAAGAGTTGAAGACCATCAAATTGGGACAAGAATATAATTTCCTCCTACCAATTACAATGTTAAATCGCACAGTAGCTCATCCTGCTGAGGATGCTGATCATGAGTGTCTGATCATTGTTCGGGAGGACACTGACCTCGTAATTTTTTGACTGCTTCAGCTCTTATATGTACCAATATTTTTAACTAAAGACTAGTAAAGGCAAACAAGACGATATTGTCTAAAATGTTAGCACACATAGTGCTAGAGCAGTCAAAACTACAAGAAAGTCAGTGCCCTTCCCATCAATAACCATACACTCATGAGATTGCTGAGCAACTTCAACAGCAGTAGCTACGATGTTCAGTAACAGCATCCTCAGTAGGATGAGCTACTGCGCCATTTTGCAATGTTATTTTTATTCTATGACATTTTTTTCTTAAGCTCGTAATCTCATGGATATTTTACGTTTTATAGTAAAAAAAAATCTATTTTTTCATGAAGTATGAAAATTTGCCATATGTTTGAAGCATTTAGCTTCCAAATTAACCGCTAAAACGTTTGCTGTCTAGTCGATATGGTCCTCATCTCCATCCTCATACAATTGACGAATGTTTCTCCTGGTGTTTTTTCACGAAAGAGCTCATTCAGCCTAATGAAGTGATCCATGAGCCGTATTTATGTGGGATTTATCCAACCCATCTCTTTTTTCATTTTAGCCATGTTCAATATCAAAATGGTGAGAAACCGAGGATATACTCAAATTCATAATAAATTTACGGATTAATTGAAGAACACAGTCATCGAAAATTTTGAAAATATCTTACAATTTTGGAATTATTGCAAGACGAAAATACTGTTAAGAGCTAGACCAATGCATCAAGACAACTAGAGCATTATGGTAATTGTCATGAACAGCTGGTGATTAGTAAGTTTGCAGTCGATCTCGTATCACCGAGTCTGTTCAATGAATTCGAAATTGATCGTTGATGACCCCTATTGATGATGAAATTTCAATTAATGCTTAACTCGATCGACCACGAATGAATACTAATAATTATCGTTATTCAGATAATTCGTTATTTGTTTTGTCAACTTGGCTCCTATTGGAAAAGGTCAAGATTAATTTGTTCAGAACAAAAATTGAGAAGAAATAGAAAGGTAATACTTGAAAAATGAAAAATTCAAAGATTGCATTGCCATGAAATAAAAGTAAGAAATTTCTCATCGGCCAATCAGAACTAATCGTTTTGGACCAATTTCGACATAGATTTACAGTTTACCAAGGTAAATCTGTGGCTTCGCTTACGTAATGTTTCACTGTGAAACGCTTTTTCAATCTATATTATGGAGATTTTGTGCATTTGATACACGTTAGCAAGCAAAACAAAGCTGGACCTGAGAGTAAAAGGCCACTTTTTTATATCTAGATATCCCAGGGAGATTTTTTCCTGGAGCAAACTCGTATTTCTTGAACTCGCAAAATATCCCTTCAGGAACCAAACTTTAAAGAGCATCTTCCGGAAGGAAATGAATGCCTTAGATGAAAGTCACATTCTTTCATAAATTGATCCATTCTAAGCGAAGAAAATGACCTTTTGAAATGAATGGAAAGTATTAGAAAAAACGTAACTTTTATAGAACTTTTCAAATTGTCAGAAAATTTGTTAGAGCATTTTCCTAATTTCGTATAGTTTACTCAGCGACAACCATAAATGTTTGAAATTCACAGCTTCATTCATGATAAAAGCATGTGAGATCAATAGATTTCTGACAAGCAGAGGCTATTTCGAATATCAAAAGTGACTATCCTAGGACGAAGATAAAAGCCATTGAAATTATAAATATGAAGACAACATGAACAGAAAAGAGTGAACACCTTTGGTACATAGCGCATGGTTGCCGGTCTTGTAAAAAAATGAGATCAAGCTGATACGGAGTGGAAGCGATGGGCCAATCAACATCGTGCGCATAAACCTACTACCTTCTCCCGCCATTAACCGGGTTATAAGTAATACCTTCGGATTGAACCTAGGATCACTGTCGGAAATTCACCGATTCAAGTTACATTCTCTGATAAATAATATCTTGAAGATTCTTACTGCAGATGTAGGCGAAACGTTAGATGAAATAATTCCTAATAGACCACGTCAAATGAGCCTGACTCTCTCAATGTCAGATCATTATTTGTCACCAAATCAGATGACAGTGTGAAATATATACATTGTTTCATGACTGTTGTTCAAAATTTGTTAACTTTTGTTAACACTGTGGCACAATTTCATGTAAAACAAAGTAATATTTTGGACTAGATAGTTTTTTTCCAATTGCGCTCTCTTACCTTGGCATTGTGGAGGAGATGGTTCATGTTGACTCTTTTATTTTTTCTTATTGATTCATTTAATTACTTCCTGTTATTCATTACGTGATCTTTGATCAATAAAGAATCGTTGAACACTTGAATGGTATTTTTATTCATCGTATGAGTATTTTATTAGGAATTTTCAAAGCCCGAGCCATCTATCCTCGAAATACCCTATTAAAGTCATGATGGTGAAGGTCTTGTTTTTTTTTCGAAGAAAAGCTCAATTAAAGAATGAGTTTCATGGGTAGTGAAAATCTCATACATAAACCGACCTCGTGCATCAATTTTTCACGCACCATTTGAATCTCAATACCTCATTAATTTTGTTATGGATGTTTCCACGTGAACTCTTGCAGAATGAATCTCCGGAAGCAGCGCAGCAGAATTGGAATTCATCAAAAATTCATACCCTCTCGGGATGAAACTCCTGATGCAATTTCGAGGTTAGGTTCGCTCGAAACTTCGGAAAGAATGGAAATAATCCAAGTGCTTTTCGGGAAAAAAGATGCAGGAATGTGGACAAATATATTCCTCATGTTGGGAGCAGGAATTCTATAAGGAAAAAACGAAATATGTATATGCATTTTCTGTGCTGAGGTTTATAGGAAATTTTTTTTGGTATTTCAATGAAATTTCAGTTGTTTATTTGGCCTCTCTAGTATCACACATCTCCTCGAGATAAAATCTTCATAAAAAATTCAGATTAGTACACATTTCATCAAAAAATATCGACATTTTCTTGTATAAATTTTGAAAAATGATGAATTGTAACAGAATATTTATAACGTTCATGAGGTAATAAATGCCTTGATAACGTAAATAAGAATTGAAAAAAACCTTGCTAACGAAAAATATACAACTGTTGAAAATACAAAATTTTCTAACTATTGCATTACAACTTACCTACCCTGAAAGAACATCTTAGGCATTCAGGAAATTCTTGTTTTCACGAATGCCTTCCAATTAACCCTCTCGGACATTTTTATCTCTTTCGCCGTGCTGAAATATGAATTCAACTGATAGATATTGGCAAAGAAGAGGGCCAAAAATCTAACTTGTGAATTTCAAATCAGCCTGTCTCCCAGATTTTTGTCAATTAGAAATTTCTTAACTACTAGTATTTTCTGATTTTCCTCTCATGCTCACGCGGAATATCACTATTTCCGATGATGAAATTATCGAGTCAGCTAAATTATGCGTCTACAAGAAATTTGTGAATTGTCAATGAATTCCATTAATTTTTGTTTTTTTTCTGATTTTACGAATGATCATGAATTTCTGAGTAACCCGTCCAAATCAGCAGGATAGATTGCCGGTCAGTATATGTCAGAATCCGGATCCGTGGAGATGATCTCAAGAGCATTTCCGTTCGAAATGAAACATCCAACCGACAGTCTGAAAAATTTGGTTTTGCTTTTTTTCACTCACAGTATTTTCGCATTCAAATATCTTATACCTTGCTTTTCCACACCCTGCTGTATCCATAATTTATCACGAGAATATCCTGTGTTTCACCAATTTTCAATTTCAAAGTAACTGTCAAGGATGCTGCAACGATACAAAGCAAAGACGAAATGTCTTCCTTCTGATTTTTGAAGGACATGTTTAACATGTTTCAAGTTTTTCCAGTTTCTGTTCACTGAAAATGGTTTGAAGAAATCACCATTTTGAAAATATATAAAACATTATACATCGCTCTCAGATAGCTTAGGATATCAAAGAAATTTCGTTTGCATGTGAAATTTCAATTATTGAGTATTAAGTAGGCTCTAGTAGCTCTATTTCTGAAGAAATCACACAATAGTTCACAATAAGTGTTTGAAGTAGTCACTGCTATTTTTTTCACACATTCGGACTCTTTGCTATGAACTGGTGGAGGAATTCAGAATATACCTACAAACTTGCTTTCTGATACCCAATATTTCAAATATATATACACACAAACTATATTTTTCATGATATCTGAATAAAAAATTAATCTTGGGTCGTTATATATTTCTGAAAAGAAACAAAGAGTATTTCTTTCTTCGGATACATTTATTGTTATTTGGAAGGAAAAACAAAATTTTATATCTCCCCAAGGAAAAAAATCATAGTGAGCCACTGAAATGCTATGAAAAAATCGTTCAAATTTCCATTTTCATCTATAACTGAAAAAAAAATTGGGAAATTCAGTTTATGGCATTAACAGTTTTACGAAAAAAAAATGTGTTATTCATTCTCCTCTATCTCTTAGGCTATGAAACCGTTTGTGTGTCACCCATTTTTCCCAGCTTGTACATTGAAAACCTTCCATAGGTGCCAGAAATTCGAGGGTTTATGTATTCATTTCTCGCGTACCTATGCATCAAAACGTGTTCATGTAAAAGCAAAATCCTGTAAGGAGACAGTAAAGTTGCATTCACCATACATTGTTTTATCAATGCAATGAAACATCGATCTCATAGCGACACGAATGCGCAAAGATGCAGCAATTGCATAAAATAATTTATCAGGTTACGATAGAACCATGTAATTTTCCACGATGGTTCGTTACAGATATAATCATCCTGAAATATACTCTCCTATAATGGATAGCTGCATTGCAGTGGGACTTTTTGTAAGTCACGGAATTTTCATACGAAGTGGTGAACGATTGATGTCCCAATCTCTTATCGTGAAACGTTCGAAGCAGAAAATCTTTTCAATAATTAATTAGATCAGGTATCGGGTGTTCGAAAGGTTTTGATTTTGAGATCTCTCTTTCTTGTAGTTTTGACTCACTTACCCTTTCTGTAACTGTTTAAAATTAGACCATGCCTTCTCCGACCTTGTTCTTACCTACACTTATGGCTAGTGCAACTCCTAGTTCAGAGCTCGCTGCTCTATGGAAATCAGCTGATATCAGAAGTTTTCGAAATTGAAAACAGAATTCATTTTCTCTATTAATTTTACCTTGATAGTGTTAACAAATCATCTTCTTAGATTTTCTCAGGTCACCTCATTGAATAGTTATATATTTATAATTATATCATTTCAACAATGCATTTTTAGACAACCTAAAAAATAAAAACCTGTCACTTGGTCTTTTTATAGATCTGAGTAGGGCATATGACTGTGTAGATCATGATGTCATCGTTCAAACTTAACAAAGTTTGGGATTAGAGGTAATGTTAATGCCTGGATTGGATCAGATCTTTCGGGAAGACAGAAACAAGAAACAAGTCATTGTTGAAAATAATATGAAATGTATATATGTAACATTTATGTAGGCGTTGCACAGGGAAACATTGTGAGACCGTTTCTTTTCATAATATACAGGGTGACACAGACTCATGGTACACCCCCATTTTCTCCCTTGTTTCTGCAGCTATATTTCTGAAATTTGGAACATTGAATATACTTACTATAAGGCACTTTTTGACATATTAAGAAAAAAATTCAATTTCTGTTTTTTCCGGAAATGACATCAACTTAAGATTGAACCGAGAAGATACTTAAACTTGTCTAAACTCCATTATCGTATTGGTTATACAGAAAAATAGTTTATATGGATGGATACTCCACCGATGGTACTTTCGAATGAAGTCAGAGTACCATTATGCTACCATTTGACAAAACGGAGTTTCGAGTGAAAAAAGGTTTTGGTTTACTTTTTTGGCACGTATTTCGAACCACGATACTTTTTGAATTAAAATTACTATAGTGTAGCATTGTTTTGATTATTTGGAATAATTTTTGGGGAGTTTATGGCTCTCTAGATCGAAAAATAAAATGGGCGTTCTGACGAATAAAATATCAACTATGAGGTATCATTAGATTAAGAAAATCATGGAGATTTCAAAAATTTAATAATATACCGGGTGTCCCATTTGAAAATCGAAAGTTGATCTCATTTCCGGAAAAACCAGAAGTTGGATTTTTTTTTCTGAATATGTCAAAAAGTGCCCTATAGTTAGTATATTCAATGTTCCAAATTGCAAAATTATAACTAGAGAAACAATGGAGAAAATGGGGGTGTACCATGAGTCTGTGTCAAACTGTATATAAATGACCTACCATCGTTATTATATAACTTTTCGAACACAAATTTTGTTGACGACACCAATATATTGATTTCTGAACCCAATTTAACCGATATTATTGAAAAAACGAGAAGTTGCTTCATGAACACTAACAATTTGTTTGTAATGAATAAGCAGGCAATAAATGAATCAAAAACAAATCTGATACTTTTCCGTACTAAGCAATGTCAAAAATTTGTACCAAGCAACATTAATCTAAGGAATAACAATGTTGATACACTGAAAATTGTGTGTCATGCAGTTTTCGAAACGGTTCTAAGATTATGGATAATTTTCTGGGGTAGCAAGGCTAAGGTGGAATCAGTATTTGTGGTGTAAAAAAGAGTAAATAGAACAATGCACCAAATGGGGTTCAGAGACTCTTGTAGGGGCAAATTCAAGATTATGAATATAATGACTGTATATGCCTTTTAAATTGATAAATGTCTTTTGTTTTTATTCAAGAATAAAGATGAGTTCCAAAACAATATGAATCTCAGCTATTCCACAAGAACCAGTGATCTTTTTTATCCATATCATAGGTTGAGACTGAGTGAAAAAGGCCCATATTATATGTGTATCCGAGTCTTCAATGATTTGCCGCATCATATTAAGTGTCTCGAATGTGTATCTAGATTCAAAAAATTAATTATTAATATTCTGATACAATTTGAACCCTATAGTCTCGACGATCATTTCGGTTCTGAAAATGTGTATTAAACAATAAGTTTCTACTCTTGACGTCATTTCATCTTTTATGTAATTTTTTTCATATGAATCTTGAAATAAAGAAGATTCATCTATCTATAAATATATACATCTCTTGGCCTCTCGTTCAATTCTGGTATATTTTCAGTTCTACTCTATGGACAAGTTTTATCAATTTTTTTCAGATTAATAATGGTTCCATTTTCATGCTTTTTATGATGAATGAAATATATCCACTAGCTAAAACATAAAGAATCTACAAAAATATTGGTAATCCCAATTAATTCTTCTTAATATACAGGAAGAATCGATTCACTTTGCCTATGTGCATTCTCATTTATGCATATTTCATTATATTTTTACAAATCACATAAATCTTCAGACATTTCTAGATTTTTCACATAGAAATGAACATAGAACTTAACATTCTCATGTCTTTCTGTCTGATAATGACTACTGACTTATCATTTTCTCATACTCATCTAAATATTTCAATCAGTCAATTTCATTTTCCGTACTGTTCACCTCTTGTAAAATTTTGCTAATTCTCTCGAGTTGAATCTTGAGATAATGGAATCCACAAAACTTCAGTGTGAAACCTGTCTAGTTGATGTGAACTTCTCTGATATGGTTCCACGGTCAATTATAATACACATGTAACTGGTTGACAGCCTCTCCTTGTTTTACCCTGGAAGGTCTCTCATCTTTCAATAGTTAACATTATCTATTGGTACGATCTACTCATTATGAGCCTGAACTCTCAAATTAATTCATCAGATTTTATTCACATGTAAGATCTCAAGCCTTCTGCTCTTCTCGATAGCAGACCAACGTTTGTAATATTGGTTATATCAATATTGCTCTAGTGATATTCCCTCCATTAATTACATTGATGAACATACTTGAAATGTAGCTCAATACAGTTTTCGTCAAAAATACAATGAAAAAACTAAAATCAAAGGTTGTAGCATGACCTCCAGGAGCTCATTGATCAAATGAAGCATGAAAGCTCGGTCAACCGCAATTAAATCTGGGGGTCACTAATACCACACGGCAAATCTCGCCAGAACCGACCGATGATGTATTTGCATAACCGATCATCTCTTTCGGACAGGACATGTCGACGTGAATAGACCACACGACCCTTCGTCATCGTATCCACGAGCCGCTGCACACTAGATCTGTTTACATTCTGACCTTCCCGGGCGGAAAGCCGATTACAATTTCTTGGGCGCACGGGAAGCGGGCGTTTTAGAGCAAGTAATCCTGCATGTAAACTTACGTAACGGAATGCGTATCCTGATCCCTCTTTCGGTAAATATGAAGTTGGTTGTATTGTATTCGGTGACATGTGAGCAGTTGAGCATCGGGAAAAGGCACAATTTATAGAATCATTCAACCATATAATAATTCAATAATCTTTATTCGCAAGGGTAAGACGCAAACCCAAGGTTTGAAATTTTAATCTTTAGAACCATATCTTTTCTACTTTTCCTATGAATCTAAGATCCGAATCTACATCGACTTTCGCCGAACTGATAATTGAATAAAACCTATGTTATAATTAATTTCCAATGTTAGGAAACATATTGAAAATAGACTTCCTGAAAAAATCCTGCACAGAATTTTTTAAATCATTTTTCGAAAAATGATTTTTCATGAAATTTTGCAACGTCATGATAATAAGAAAATTTCATACTGGACTTATAGTATGAAACCTGTAAAATATGCAGACATAGGGTTGCCTATTACTACTATGGAGGGAAGAGGTACCCCAACTACCCTCCATAGTCCATATTGTGAACATTACGGCGTTATTGTGTTATTCTGTATTGTTGTGATGAAAAATATCCAAAAAGTGTTTTTTGTGTGGCTCGGACGATTGTTTGAGTAAATTTGCTGTTGAAACTTTTGAAAATTGTTCGTTAAAGTTAGATTTTCGTAAGAAACAGAAATTTAAAAAGCATGAGACTGAACTTACTCAAGCAGCACTCAATTTTGTTGGTTACCATACCAGGTGTTACAAAAAAGTAACGGTTCTAGGAAATGAATATTATGAAGACATTAAGAGAGTCTTCCGGGCTTATTGGCCGTGGTCTATTAGGAATTATTTCACCTAACGTTTCGCCCACAACTGCGATAGGCATCTTCAGAGCCTACCGCAGGAGGCTCCAAAAGGAGTTTCTTCCCTTCTGTTCATGTTGTTCTCATGTTTATACAGGGTGACACAGACTCATGGTACACCCCCATTTTTTCCCTTGTTTCTGTAGCTATATTTCTGGAATTTGGAACATTGAATATACTCACTATAGGGCACTTTTTGACATATTTAGAAAAAATCCAATTTCTGGTTTTTCCTGATATGACATCAACTTTGGATTGAACCGAGAAGATACTTAAACTTGTCTAAACTCCATTATCCTGTTCGTATTGGTTATACAGAAAAATAGTTGATATGGATGGATACCCCACCGATGGTACTTTCGAATGACGTCAGAGTACCATTATGCTACCATTTGACAAAAGGGCTTTTCAAGTAAAAAAAAGTTTTGGTTTACTTTTCTGGTACGTATTTCGAAACACGATACTTTTTAAATCGAAATTACTATAGTGTAGCATTATTTTCATTATTTGGAATAATTTAAGGGAGTTCATGGCTCTCTAGATCGAAAAATAAAATGGGCGTTCTGACGAATGAAATATCAACTATGAGGTATCATTAGATTGAAAAAATTATAGAGATTTCAAAAATGTAATAATATACCGGGTGTCCCATTTGAAAATCGAAAGTTGATGTCATTTCCGGAAAAACCAGAAGTTGGATTTATTTTCTGAATATGTCAAAAAGTGCCTTATGGTGAGTATATTCGATGTACCACATTTCAAAAATAATATAACTACAAGAACAAAGGAGAAAATGGGGGTGTACCATGCGTCTGTGTCACACTGTATATCTCAATGGCTTCCATGTTCGTCCTAGGATATATACTTTTGATGTTCGAAATAGCCTCTGCCTTTGAGAAAACAATCTATGTGTCTATCTGTTAGAGCATGTTCCGCGAATTTTTCTGTCTTATTGTGTCGACAGCATCGTTCATGCTCCTTAACTCTCGTATTGATACTTCGCTTCGTTTACGAAAGTAGACTTTTCCGCAGTCACAAGGTATCCTGAGTGGGTGGGCTTTGTTTTTGGTAGTTCTGATCATTTGGCCAAGTTTCTGAGTTATAAAGTAGGTTTCATTCTTTAATCAGCTCTGTGAAGGTCATGTAGATTCGGATCTTCTACTACACAGGGTGTTCTACAAGCTCTATGACAAACTTTGACAGAAGGTGGCTGTGCTTCTTTTCAACATTTTTGTTCCTATGAACATCGGTCCGATTCGTTTTCGTTTCGGAGTTACAAGCATTTGATGGTGCACCACCAGATAGAGGAAGACATTTAGTCAATTGGCTGACTGAACATTTCCCGAATAAACGGATAAGTTAAAGAGGTGCAATACGATGGCCACCTCGTTCGTCTGATCTGAATACCTTCGATTTTTTTTATGGGGCATATGGAGCAGCTTGTTTGTCATGTCATCAACAATTACTTGATAGAATTCAAGATGCTTTTTTCTTCATTCATTCATTCATTCATTTCTCATTCCCGATCTGTGTGACAGAAGCCCCCTGTCAAGATGCAGAAAGGGACTTAGGCTCAGCAATTATGTTTTGTGCCCAATATCAAGTGTTTTGTAAAAACTATGCTCTTCTTTATAATGTTCTTGTCGTGCCCTGTGTCCTGGGGGCAACAGGAGTCTTGAATATAACCAATCACAGGATCACGTGTTCAACACATAAACCACAATTAATCCAGACGATCACTATAAATTTTACAATGTTAACGAAAAGAATGCACTTTTTAAACGAATATTAACTTTTATTTAAGAGAAGTTGCAGTGTAGAAGTAGGTTTTTGAGTTCCAAACCAGGACGTGGGGAAATGTAGTCATCCCACCGTGACAACCATTTTGGAATTGAATTCAAGATGCTGCTAGCCAAATACGAAACTAAACAAATTTGATCTACCGATTCAGTTAGTCGATATCAAACTTGCATTCAAATCGAAAGTGGACGTTTTGAACAATTTTTATAGTCTAAAAATTTTCATTTATTATCAAGATTTTCACATGAAAATATAATTTTCAAATGATTGTATTTTCTAAACAAAAACGAATCGAATATATTATGTTCATTGGAAAAAACTGTTCAGAATAAGCACAGCTACCTTTTGTCAAAGTTTGTCTTGGAGCTGGTGAAACACCTTGTATAGGAAGTGACGAAATTCGTACATATCATTCCACTATGTAACTGTCTATTTTAAGCATTGCGTAACTTAAAACTGTGCGATTTCCTTCACCATAAACAGAAAGCACGCTCTGCATCCAATAGGATGAAAACTGTAAATTGAATCGCACGATGAAATATCAATAAGATAAGCTTCCTCTTGTCATCTCATTTCTGAAAATTCCTTCAAATTCAGACGAAACCTCCATTTATTATTCCCATATTTATCTGTGCCGAAGAATCAGAGTTCATATGTTGTGTCACCACTGACAGCTCGAAACCAACGTTTAGAGTTGTTTAATTTCCCACTGCAGTGAAACCCAAAAAAACATAAATAATAAGTATAATAGGGTGGTGTGCAGTGATAAATCTTGAATCTATTTGATAATATATAATGGATGTATGAGGGGTACACGGAGACTTGGGGAACCTCACAATTTTCTACTGCAAGCCACGTGCACCAAACTGTGGGGATTATAAAACGGTTGCCATAACTTAAGAGAGTAGGTCCGTTTGGTATTCATCCGCGGCGAAATGAACTTCTAGCGATATGTTTATGGGGTGGTGAAAACTAATATTCTTTCATAACTATAACAGTTTAAACAAACGTTCTCAGAAGGGTTATTCTGGTTCCCATAATGAAAGGCGTTAAAGCACATGACATAATGAGGGGAAATACGAGTTGCTATCTTTTGATATTGTTTCTTCTTATACAGGGTGTTTCTTGGATATCCTTATGCTAGGAATAATGCCATATTAACCAATGCAAAGTTGTAAGCAATGTTTTAGCTACATAGTGATAATGAGATTCGACAAAAAAAACCTCTGTTGGACATATCTTGATCCCATTTAGATTCAAATTTTGTCTGGGAGTACAGTTCCTACTCTTGAACAAACTTGAGCTACTCTGAAAAAAATTGAAATAAAAAAAATTAAATAATGGAGATTTCAAATCGAACAAGCAAACTATCGGAACAGGTGAAACTTCTTCATCCTATCAAATCTCTTGAGCTTCAGAATCTTCGACTCCACAATGTTGATCTAAAAAATGACTACCTCTACTTACTGGGCTGCGTTCACAAACTTACTCAGAGAGTAGAGTAAGAGTATAGCTATATGATCAGAAATATACTTTGGTCTTTACTCCACACTCGTCGTTCACAATCTTACTCTGACAAATGTCATTCAAACATGTGAACAATATGAATATTACTTGTGTATATACATTTTTCATATATCATTTTGATATTGAATTGTTGCTATCGTGAATGAATAATAAAAGTTCAAGAAAAGAATTCTCTCTAGTCGTACATTTTAAGTTTTGTCTTCGAAGTATAGTCCACTTTTCTTTTATTTTGAAAACAGAACACAACCGTGTTATGTTGATGATTGTGAGGGAACTGATAAATGTTCCCAGGACATTGAAATACTTCTAATGAGACCGAAACAATGAAAAAGGATATTATTGTCTGTAATTTTTTCTTGCAAGCGGAAAATTAAAAATGTTATAACATGTTTTGTTGTTTTATTGACTCTACGCCAGAGAAAATTGAATACTTCGTTACAAAAAATAGTTTCATTCAAGGAAGCTAACAAAAATATTGTATAAGAGATCAACCAAAATATAAATGAACCTTGAACGATCTGAGCACTTGAATATGACAAAATATCAACGTAGATTTCTAATCAGGTACGAAAAACAGTTTTTGTGGGACTTTTTATGTTAGATTTATTTGAACTTGAACAGAACATTCTAGGTTCTGCAATAAAGTGAGAAACTATTTTCGAAAGTTTCAAGTTTCAAAAAGTCTGCGGGAGCAAGACAGAATGAAAATCGTACGTCATAGCTGTCAGAGTATGAGTTTACTCTCCCAAATAGCAGAGTATGCAGAGCTTACTCAGAGGAAGTTTATGAACGTTCACAGAGTATACTGCGAGGAAGACAAAGTAAGTTTGTGAACGCTTCAGAGTAAGGAGAGCTTACTCTGAGTAAGTTTATGAACGCAACCCTGGAGAGTGCTTGATGTTCGTAGCATTGCATAGCGCGGGTAATTACCCAGTTCATCACGTAGTAGTTAGATTAGAGGTTCCATACATTGCTACTTCGCATGTTGGCGGTTTTTGAAGAAATTAGTTAACAAAATAATTACTGAACTGCAACTTCTATCAATGTTATAGACAAGTTCAAATTGTGAATTACGTCACCGTTATATAGGTTACAGAATTTTGAACTTGAACGTTAATATTCCGCGTCTGAATATTCCTGTTCCAGAATATTTTCTAAAAAAAAATATGAAAATTATCATAAAGTTACGTGATGTAGATTTTTCTTCTATTTTGCACGTTTTATCTGGAATAAACACCTATTAAAATTTTCTAGAAAAACTTTAGATATGAAATTTCCGAATTAAGATCTTAGGAATTCACTCATTATACATTCTTCTGCTTTCTAATAACACCACAAATTAAACATTTAAAAAACATCAACAGTCGCAATGTAGTAGCAATGTTCACCTCAACGTAACGGCTCTATATCATGTTACATGCAACAACTATTGAAGTGAATTTTGAGGAAGTAGCAAGCTCAATAATAAGTGGATGTGAATGTCCACAATGTGAATTCATTAGTACATATAGGAGTAAAACAGGAGATGGACGCACCTTTTTCGAAATGCGCCGTAAATCCACTATTTTAAACTGAACGTGGTCATAAAATCATGAATGCTTATTTAGGTATCAATCTTTCATTCAATTACATCAACATGGAGAAAAACTCGAATATTGACTATCCTTGACCATTCCATAGCTCGATTTTTTTCAAAAGGATTATTCAACTTGTTGTCAGATCATCTGAACTTCTATCACATCATTCACTACATCTGGAAGAAATTGGACTCGCATTTCGTTCCAGTTGAGAACATGCATACAAGGTAACCGAATTCGCCAATTACAAATCCATAGTAACCGAATCAAACCTCAACGGAGGGGAACGACATCTTGCTCGTTCAATTTTAAAGCACCATTTAATTACCTTGGAAGACGCTATAATGGGGTTATATAATGAGACTAATAATAGTTCACGGGCTTTATTTTAATTATTAATTAAAGCTAATGAGCGTTACAACGTCGCAAGCGGCACCGCAAGGTCGGTCTTCTTTGGCTGAGGAGGCACCGACGTCGAAACAGATTGAGGTGGGTGAGCTCTGTCTCTCACGGGTTGACGAACGTGTAATATCGAAGAAAATTTTGATGCGGGGATGTCATATCTCTTCTAAAGAAGCCAAAAAACATGAAATATTCAAAATATTTCAAATAATTATTTCAATTGATGAGGGATCCTGGAACTTGATGATGAATATCAGTCTACATATTATTAAAAAGATATCAAAGAGTCCATACTTGTGTTTTGTTCTATTGGGGTAATAACTTGGCCGACTTTTTACGGGAATGGATCGTATGTGAATGCACATGGTTAGAAAATAATTGAATCAACAAATTCAGAATCAGAAATCAAACCAGAATCAAGTACCCAGTCAACCAGTAAAGTAACAGTAAGTCGCAGGGAAAACCAAAAAAGAACACATTGGAGAACATCTTTGGGACTTATCATAAGGTAATACAGGAAGACATGACACATCGGGAGCGAGGACGCAATAAGATAATTCGCAAATTCGGTGCACGCAGTGCATTGTGTCTCAGATAGATGCATGCAGACGTTTTACGCTTGCCTTCGTGAAAAATCAAGTTGAAAGTGCAATTGAATTACAAGATATTCGGTGATATACATGCGCACAAAAATTAACGCACATTCTGAAAATCTCAGTTTTAATGAAAGTTAACTCTACATTGACTTTATAACTTATTTTTCATGTTCTTTCGGGAAAGTTTTGAACGAAACAGGACAAATTAAATAGAAAGATTTTACCGCATCTTATGTGAAAGAAGAGAAATGAACATTTTTCAAAATACTGAAATGCTAATAAGTGATTTAATACTTGGTATTTCCACCCCTTGCGTTAATTACAGCTCGGCAACGACGGTTCATACTCAAAATGAGTGATCTTAAAATGTTCTGATCTAATCCTTTCCACATTTCTCCGAGTTGGATTCCTAAGTCATTAAGAGTAGCTGGATGATTTTCTGAACTTCTCAGCCTTCTATTCAGGTTTTCCCAAACCTACTCAATCGAATTGAGATCTGGACTTCTTGCTGGCCATTCCATTCGAGACACTTCAACCCCTTCAAGGTACCCCTGAACGATGTGCGCACGATGGGGTCTGGCATTATCGTCCATAAAAATGAAATGTTCATCAATGTATGGGGCAAATGGCACTACATTCAAGAATATTCCTTATATACTTCAGCATCCATAGCTCCATTATCAACGACCAGTAGGTATGTGCGAACAGTCAAAGATATTCCACCCCATACCATAATCGATCCTCCCCCGAAACCAGTAGTATTCAGAAAATTGCACTGAGCATATCTTTCATGTGGACGTCTGTATACAAGGGAACGTCGATCACAATGGAAGAGGCAGAATCTAGACTCATCTGTGAAGAAAACTCTTTCCCAATCGGCCTCTTCCCAATGGATATGCTTTCTCGCAAAATCCAAACGCGCCCTTCGATGGGCTGGGGTTAAAGCTGGGCCTCTTGCCGCAACACGAGGCCTTAAATCATATTCTCTGAGGCGATTTCTGATTGTCTGTCTGCTAATTTGCACCCCATGAGTTTGTTCGAGCTGATTTTGAAGGAGGCGAGCGGTTGCAAACCGATGTCTCAACGAAGAAACTCTTGAATGGCAGTTGTTAAACGTGGTCTACCCTGTCCTGGTCTTCGGACATTCATACCTGCCTCCCTGAATCGCTGCAACATTCTGGACACACTTGTATGGGAAACTCCAAACCTTTCTGCAATTCTTGTGTATGTCCACCCTTCTTCTCGTAAAACTACCGCACATTCCTGGGGTGTTTCGCGTTGCATAGCGATCGATTGTGGAAAATCAAACGAAAGAAAAACTATTGACCACTAGAATTGATCGGGAAAAACTGATTTTAGAATGGGGCCAATACATTCAAAATCAAATAATATCATATTTTTTTATTCCTGCTGGGAAAGAACATCTGTATTGAAAAAAACGTTGAAAGTGGATAACATATGCATGTATAATTCTGATAGAAATAATTATCATTGAAAACACCTTCAGTTGTAGAATAAATTTGAGATTTTCATCATGTGCGTTAACTTTTTTTTAGCAGTGTATTCAAACCATAGATTCTTGAGGTCCAGAAAAATACTTTTTTTCTTTTACATTTTTTCCGATTCAGCCTAGATAAAAGATATGACCATTTTCAACTTTCATAATGAGCTATTCCACCCCTGGAAACATGACACTTAAGTCATTCTGATTTTTAGATCCATAACCTAAACCTGCGAGAAAATGTAGCAGAAATTTAATATTCTGAATCTTTCGAACAGTATTGCATCAAGCCAAAGTAACCCATTTTTTTAATTTGAAACTCTTTTTATTCGGTGAAATCATTCACGAGATATATTTGAAATTTAATTTTTTTATGGATATTCAACAGCCTGTATATTTCCAACCGAGCTGAATCGGAAAAAATGGTAGGGACAAAAAGTGTTCCTTTTGTCCACAGAAATCTCCCGTTAAAATATATGAACAAGTCGAAGACTCACCCTGTATTGTTGGTAAGTACCCAAAAGTTTTCAAGGTGTTAAGTTTGATCCCACTTTTTTTTTAAAATCTAATGAAAGTCGACGACCTCTCAAAGAGTGTTGGAAGTTGGGATATTATAAAAGCTATATTCACTAATGTAACGTCTGTTCTCAGAATTTCTTGTAACCTAAATAGGTGCGTCATCTATCCGATGGGTTTGGGATAGATAACGCAAAATATTTTTCTTTGTTCAGATCCAAAATGTCTACTTGTTACACTAGTCGTAAAATTACAAGAGCTAAATGGACACAGGAGGACTTGACGAATGCGTTTTTTACAATAATCCCGGAAGACTCTCTCGATGTCATAATTATGTTCATTTGAAAGGCTGAATTAACGGCTTTCATCACAGAAAAATTGTGATGTTGGACGCTTTTTAAAAATCTCTAGCCTACAGAAATCTTCAAATATTTACGGCGAATATTTTCTTAGCATCGACCTGAAATTTGTTATCTCTCATGATAGATTTTCCTGTGCAATATTCTTGCTGTCAAAGGTTACATCACTCCTCATGAATGCCTTGTTAAACTGCATATTACATAACTGCAACACAACAATGCCTCGTGCCAATATCTGCCATAAATTCAATTCGGCCCTTACGTCATATCAATAAACGCTAATAACACTTAGCGCAGATATAACTTACCAGACAATGAGGAACATAAACTAAATTGTGGACTATTGAAATCGTTTAGCAGTTCTGTGCCCGAGAAACGCGAATGTGTTCTATGATTCACACGCCTGTTTTTAATGGCCGTCACTCAATTACCGCTTGGTAATTCAGACATTAGATTTTTCAGGTTTTAATAGGAATTGATGTACTTCGCATTGTTCATAGACGTAATGAGGGCAATTCCCACAATTATATAAGTATGATTTTATGGTTGGTGACAATATCGCTCTAATTGAAGCGTCAATTTAGTTTAGAGGGGCCGTTGAAATGTATTTTTTCATTCGCGCTGCTCGGTGTAGTAGTTATTGTAATTATATGTTTTGTTCGTTTTTCAGCGAGTTGATTCCGGCTCTGTGGTATAATCATGTTGTTACTGCTTTCGTATTAACAATGAGATACCTAATGAGGTGAAATCGGGTTTTTTCGTTTCTTTTGTATCTGTGTAATTCGATTGGATCTGTTCCAGAATACATAGATATATAGGATCAAGCTGATATTTTGAGTGGATTCATTTTACTGATTGAGAGTTAATTGGGGATTTTGGAGAGTAAAATTCTTTTCCGAAACTATTTTGGGTTTTCATTGACAGTCACAAGAATAGGGTCAATTAAACATTTTCTAATAACGAAAATGGTCTTACTTGAATTCTTGCACTAATTTGACAGGTAGGATTTTTGAAACAGAAATATAGTAGTAGGATGATACCCATTGTTAAAATGTGACTACTGGAAACAGGGTTTCGAAAATGTCTCTCCTAACTATAGTTTTCTATGAAAACAGGTTATGTTTCAAACACACTTTCATAATTTTCGTTTTTCATTCGATGGTTCAGTTTTCGTTTATGAAGATCTCGAATCATATGACGTTAAATTTGTTTGTCTTTTTTAATGATGAGTTCTTGTTATCAAAACCCTCTTGTTGTATCATTCCATCATATGATCTCCGGTAATGAAAGGCATATGATTCGTAATCTAGGGATCTACTGATATCCCTGTTTTCAATGTTATCTTTATGTCCAAGCTTTATTATCTCTGAAGATTTTGATGTCTTTCCTATGTATATCATTCCAAAAATACAGGTATTTCTTCTCAGAGGCGGATACAGAGGGGATATCACAGAGCGTACATAACCACTATTTGTATTTTCATAAGATAGATTCATAAGAGTAAAAATAAACTGCTCCACAAGATTTAGAGATATCGTATTAAATTGCTTCGAAAAGTATGTAATCTTCAAGAAAATAGCTGTAAAATCATTTTTAACTCAATAACAACTTGAATCGATCCAATAAAAATCAATATGAGACATTTCGTCAATCTGGTTTGGTTCTTTGCGTATGCCTTATGGATATTCTTATTTTGAAATGGAGTCAGTTTATCAACGGCTTCGATTTGAAACGACTTTTCTGAAAATGCCAAGACGTAAATTATTAAAGACTGAGCCTGATAGAGCTATCGGAATGCTACAGGGTGTTCAACTCAGGTTGTTGTAGCGGAAAGTCTCCAAGTAAGCCAAAATATGATATTTCGACTTTGGAATTGGTTTAGGGATACAGGTTCTGCGTTGGAAAGACCAAGGCTTGGTGAAGACGAAAAACAACGAAAAACGTTTCGGGAAGAAGAGAGCCTACATCTACGTGTAGAATGCTACGGAATACTCTTAAAATGCAGATGGGGTCAAAGTTTTCATCGAAATCATCAGACGACGTTTGAGAGAAATGAATCTAGGTTCTAGACGTCCATTAAGATTAATTCAGATATGGACGATTTTCAGATTCTCGAAGAATAAGGGTATGGACAATCCCACGCATACCCCGTAATCGTCGCTATGTCCAAGAAGTCCATCCATTCCGAGGGGGCAGTGTTATAGTATGGGCCGGGATATGTTTCAACAGGTGCACAGATCTACACATTTGTCCTGGGAAAATGACCTCCTTACGCTATAGGAAGCATGTCATCGACAATATTCTGCCAAATGTTCACGGTGCTATTGTTGAAACTTTTCAGTTTCTACACGATAACGCTAGACCGCACCGTGCAACCATAGTTGAGAATGCGCGAGAGGAGAATGGTATTCCACATTTATCAATACCTCCGCACTCACCAGATTTGAATTGCGTAGAACATGCATGGTTTATGCTCACAAGAAGATTAGATAATCTTCAACCTACCCCAGAATCCTTGAATGATCTAAGAAAGCTTCCCTCCTGTTCATGTAACCAAATTCCTCATGAAATGTTCAACAACCTCGTGTGTAGTATTCAAAGAAGTTGTCAAGCTGTTATTGATGCCTGTGGACTCCAAACATTGTATTGATAGTCTTAAAATGCTTGAATTCGCTGGGAATGAAATTTTGTTATTTTACTCGAGTACTTCACTGTTAGACGAACAACAGGAATTTAGATCTGGAAGGTCCTGTGTTGACGCTGTGTTTGTATTACGACAGGTAGTAGAAAAATCGATTGAATACAACAAGCCAACGTACATATGTTTCATAGACTTAACAAAAGCCTTTGACCGCATAAAACTTGAAGATGTACTACACCTTTCATATGAAAGAAATATTCATACAAATATCATAGCAACAATAGAAGACATATATCAAAACAATACAGCGAGAGTGCGAATCAACGGCCAACTAACAAAAGAGATCCCAATAAGTAGTGGTATCAGACAGGGAGACTCATTGAGCTCATTACTATTTAACATCATAATGGATGAAATCATTAAAAGAGTGCGCAAAGGAAGAGGCTACAGAATCGGTGACAAGGAAATCCAAATACTTTGTTACGCAGATGATGCAATGATAGTGGTCGAGAATGAAGATGACCTTCAGAGACTCCTGCATGTTTTCAATACCACTGCAAAAAAATTCAACATGTTGATCTCAGTCGAGAAAACAAAGTGTATGACTACGTCAAATTAACCTCTAAGATGTAAACTGGAGGTAGATGGTAAAGTTATCAAACAGGAATCATCATTTGGATACCTGGGTGTGAGTTTGACAAACTATGGAAACGTGGAAGAGCAAGTAAGACAGCAAGTCGACAGGGCCAATAGGATAGCAGGATGTTTGAACAACACGATCTGGAAGAACAGAAATCTCAGAATGGAAACAAGGACCCGCATTTACAAAACGACCATTAGACCAATCATGACATACACCGCGGAAACGAGACCAGACAAATCCAAGACTAGACAAATCTTGGAGACTACAGAAATGCGGATTCTAAGTGGAATAGCAGACAAAACATTGAGAGATAGAGAAAGAAGTGAAAACATCAGAAAAGCATGCAAGACAGAAAATATTAACGAGTGGGTGAAGGGAAGAAAAGCGGAATGGAATAGGCACATAGGACGAATGACGGAGGACAGATTGGTGACGATTGCAAGAGATAAGTCACCAAATGGGAGGCGGAGTGTTGGCCGTCCTAGAAAGATGGAGTGATTTCGTCGACCTGGGATGAGGTGAATTTATTCGATGAAGGAACAGGCCTTTGGCCTTATTTGGAAGATGGGAGAAGAAAAAGACTCGATTTTTCTTAACCACCGTGTATACGCTGCAGACCTACAAGCTAAAATTAATTTTATTTTCAGCAACTTGAAATAATTTTGATATGAATTTTCATCACAAAATCTGATTTAAATCTTTTTTTTTTGCAATTCAAGGTAATATCCCTAACTCATGTTTTGCAGTTTAGTTCAAGATTATATTATAGGGCCACCTCAAATCTGAAACAAAAGCTTAATTTCAATATATCTCACGATTTCAAGTGCGCCTACTCACAGCGGTGATTCATAGCGAAAAAAGTCAGTTTAATTTTAATCGTAAATGCAACACCAGTGAGACCGAACTAGGTCTCCCGAGTATTTCAGCCCACAAAAATTAAAATTCCAGTTGTCGCTTTCCTAATTTGTCCGAATATTTCAGAGATAAGCCGACAAGACGACTCAATCAACTTCGGCCAAAAAATTTGCTTTCGTAAATATTTGAGTGACCTCGATTGGAGCCCATCCCGATGCCGTCCTAATGGACGTGGTGATAAAATTAACTGTTGCGGAGAGTTCCATCAATTTTTTTAACGACAGGATTGATTTTCGAACGTTTAGCGTTATATTCCGTGACCTAGGCCATTATCGAGAACGGTTCTACGTTATATTGGAGGATATCGTTTAGGTACGTCTCATTATGTTGTTTTCTCCTGTTTTTTATTCAAATTGGGTGCAATTTGGATATTTGAAGCAAATTTTCTCGAATTAGAAAAATATCTATCAAACCTTTTCTCTCCACCTGCTGCGATATTTATATTTCCCTTGCCTGAGCTCATTTAATGCTCCTGATTAAATGTGTTTGAATGAGAAATGTTTTCAAAGTACCTACAGTGGGTTTGATTTTATTTGCTTTGCCCGTGACATACTGAAGTAGCCAACTTTGTTTCTCAACATCGAAAGAAACAAAAAATCGTGAGAGGTACTATGGAGAAAAGTAGACTGCTGCCCTGACATTCACTTCTCTTTATGATGATTCCCGAATTGAATAAGTTGTTGATTGGATTCTTAGAAACATTCCCAAAAGCACAATGAAATTAGATATGATAAACTGTGTAAAAGGACTTGTACCTACGGTATATCGCTTTACAAGATATGCGGTTTAACTGAAAGTATATCCAAGCATTTTTTGTGAAAATCTTTGAAAAATCATTCAAAAGGATTACCCTCGAAGATGTGAGTCGAAGCGTTAAAGTGTGTGCTACATACAAATTAAACCAAATTCTTCAAGCAAACCCTTCCTCAAATTTGAACGGACAAAGAACGTTACAAGTTTCATTTCAACGTCTTGTATTTGCATATCGTTTGAAGTTGCACGTGTGAATATTAACGTTTCCATTATTCATTTCCCCTCTGAACCTGAGTATTATCTCTCGTAAAATGGTTGTGGTATACTGGTATGCCTGAAGAAGCGTACACTGTGGGAGAGTTGATCAATATAAAAGTGCCTTCCAGATATACTCAACTCAAAAAAATCAAGAAGAGTCTTCATGGTTTTTCATGTTTTTTTTGTGACTCTAGAGAAAATTAAATCGGTGTGATTCTGAAAATGAAGAACAAGATTAACAAATATGCAAATTTGTTGATGAAAAACGAAAAAATGTTTACTGTGTTTTTTCATAACTTTAAGGCTTTAAAATAGAGAATATATTTTAATGTAATGTTAACTTTACCTGAATGACATGAAGTCCAAAATATACCGAACTACATTCACATTTTCTATACGCCTAAAATGAAATAACACACTCAACTGTGTGGTAGGTTAAATTCCAACTTTTCTACTATATACTCAAATGTGGAAAATATCTCTAAGATTAAACAAAAGAGGTTTATTCAAATTGAAAGAGTTTATTCAATGATAGATCTAAGGGCAGCCGCACACATGCGACTTTTTGTCGCGCTATTGATTAGTCGCAAAAATGAAACACATACAATTAAATGGGAATACATGCACATACGACTAAATAATCGCTGCGACTGAACAGTTGCAATCTTGAAGCCATGCGATTGTCCCAAATCTGAATGAGTCAAACTTGCGACAATTCAATCGCAATTCAGTTGCTGTCGAAGACCGAAAATCTTTCTTCTCGTGAGATTTTTTTTCTTTTTTGGAACTTTATGAGTTTCTTTTGTTAATATTATTTATCTTATAGAAGTGAAGTGACAGCGCGAGCGGTTGTCAGGAAAATGCACGATATTACTGAATGTAGCGATTAATTAGTCGCAAGTGCGCGCACGAAACATTTAACAATTGCTTTCTTTGCAATTGCGATTTTTCAGTCGCACAACAAGAAATCGCAATCTAATGATTTCGAAAAACAAAAAATATACAGAGTTATCCGGTTGATTATTATTCTGGAAAAAAAGGATGGAGGCCAGTTGGAATTATTTACAATATAGTTCACTTTTCTCTAAATTTTTTTTCATCCCAGTCAAGTAACAGAATTTTTGTCTTTTATAGTCTTCTCGTGTCGCTAAGTAACAACATCGTTGGCAATCATATAAAAAAATTTCTGTAACCTTTCAGTCGTGAGCCTAACTAAGTGTTTTTCCTCTAGATGGGAACCGATATTATTATAACTATTGCAAAAAAAAAATAATAAACAAAAAATTCTAATAGTTATATCGATACAATGAAAATAGTTCTCATTAAAATAAAAACCATCGTTGATCACATGTCTGTCATGATGGGCAGTTGTTTTGAGCATTCAATCTGAGAAGATATACTTTCTCTTTTTCAGTCATGTTTTGTGAAATACTTTCGAAATTCAAATAAAAATTCAGTGACTTTCGTATTGTATCTTGGCAGTTGGTGTGACTTACGAAATTAGGCAGATTACGGTATTTGATTTGATTTAAAAATTTATAGAAGCAGAGGTCATAACTTACAACCACAAAAAAAATATAACTGAAAACAATGCTGTAATGAGTTCATTACAGCAACACTTTCAGTACAATTTTGAACTCATGACGATACTGAAATAGAGAAAATATTTAATGGAATGAGATTCAACTATTTTTTTTCTGTATGGCTTTCAGCAATCACGTTATGAAAGTGAAGTATTTTTCAAAACGAATAAATTTAAGTGTTTTTAAGAGCTGAGATCTACATGAGGTCATCAAGTAATCAAAATATTTTTCACACACTACTTTAAATTCTGCTAAGCGATTGTAAAATACTTCAGTACAGTTCGAAAGAACATAATCTGATTTATTGTGAAATTCAATTCTGAATCTTTCAGGTCTCCAATACTGGCTCACTCATTCATTTTGTTAATGACAAAACCTAACAACTAAATTATATTATTGGTGATTGTTTGTTGAATAAAAAGTTTTGTTGCAGACTATAATCATCATGAGTGAGTAATTTCTCTCAAATCGACAAAACGACCACAGGCTACTCGACCAATAGAAAAATAAACAACCAATTTGATCAAACCATAATAATTACTTTACTGGACCATTTACTGAACGTGAAACTTCTTCATACCGAAATCCTGCTAAATCATCCCATTATTTCGCCATCTTTAATTTCCACAACTAGATAGCGTTATCTGGTAGCTCTTGACGCGTTAATGGAAAATGTTTTAGGTCTTAATTCGGACAACTATAAATTCGATGGAAACCACTCAATCCTCCGCAGGGACACGGGCCGAAAGCGGTCATCAGGTATTTATGACTTAATTATCAGCGCATAAAAGTAAAACTCTTACTCGGAAAATTGTTGTCTGTCCACTTAGCACCAGAAGGACTCACCGATGTACCGTTCGAATTATCATACGAATGTGGACATAACTTTTAAGGCATTCAACAATGCGAAAAGGCTGGGTCATCTGTGGTCCGAACTGCATGCTGTATCGCATCACAAATTTATTTATTCAAAATTATGGATTCACGAAGTAGACCTACGTTTTTACCTCGAGAATGGAGGAATTCAACTCAGATATTTACAGAGATACTCCCGTATTGAATCTGGTCATGCTTCAGTAAGCTCGTAATTTTCAGACCAACGAAAGTAGGTCGAAACAAGATTTTAGTCGGTTGTAGTACTTGTGGTACTCTTATCATTACTACCAGCTCAGTAGCCGTGATCGTCTAGTGGTTAGGACCCTACGTTGTGGCCGTAGTAACCCAGGTTCGAATCCTGGTCACGGCACGAGCTTAATTTTGTTGACTTTAATTTCGCAAAAGTCTTGAGACCGGTTACATAGTTCACTTAAAAAAAGTTGATAAACAATTTAAACGATGAATAATTTGCGATTTGTCTTGCATCTTGATTTGAACGGTGCTTTTCAAACTGTTATCACGCAATGAATGTCGATTCCTTGCGATGTCATGGAATATTTTCTCCATGATGAGAAGTCCTACTATATCCTACCAAAATTATAAATGCGAAAGTTTGTGAGGATGTGAAGATGTTTCTTACTCTTTCACGTGAGAACAACGGAACGGATTCAGATGAAGCTTCACATCAATATAGTTCATCTATCCGAATAACATAATTTATATGAATTTTGTTTTATTTTAGTATGAAACAATGTAAAATATTAAGCGAGTCGAAAAAATGCTTACTTCTCAGAGCTATAAGGGCCATTCGTCAAAGTACATACGTCGCGTAGTCGCGAATCACCCATGTTATTCCTACGGTGATATGCAAAAATGACCCTTAGCCTCGATCGATTCTAGGCAACTAGGTGAAACTGTGAGATATCGAAGTAAGTCAACCAAGCAATACTATTATCAGCTGTTGTAGAACCGATGTGTACTGAGGTGCGCAGCACTTTTGGATTGTGGAATATTCTTTGGTAGTGCTTAATTTAACTTCGTTTGTGCAGTTGAAATTTTCCCCTCATTGCATGTGATCCTCAAGATATTTTAAAAACCTAAAAAATCTACCAGTCCATCACTTTTCAACAATTCCAATGATTGGAAAACAATTGTAGTCAGTTGTTCTTTTTTCCAAAAGTTCGTTTAATTTCTCGAAAAATTTGAATTGAAGAAAAAAGAGCCCAGCACATTCGTTTTTCCTTCTGAAGTATTGATAGGAGAATTTGTGACATGGATTCTCAGGAAATTTGAGAAATTGAAAAAACAACATTGAAAAAAAGCACAGCAAGTTTCCAACGAGAATTAAGAATTTTTTTCTTCGAAAATCAGCAAATTGTAGGAGAAACGGTATACCTGGCCATAGTGTGTGTGATGTTTTCCTAAAAAACTGAATGATACAAGTCACCTGGCACAACTGCGGCACAATCATAAAAAAAAATTTTCGTCAGAAAGAGACAAAAGTGCTGTAACTTGCCGGAACTTCTGAAGAATTTTCGTTAAAATACTTAAGGCACTGAATATTTATTTGACAAAAAAATCCCATTCAAAAACGAAGGTGCTAGGCTATCTGCATAAAAATCTACGAAAGCATATCTAGTTTTTTTGTATAAAAGCCATCAGAATCAGAAAATTTAGCTATAAATACTGTTGATTTTTATATAGTATTTCAAAATTTACCTAACCTCTTTCAAAATAGATATTTTTGTCACTACAAGTATTCAATGTAGATTACCTTAGTCTTTTACACAAATAAATTTGGAACAATAGTTTGAAAGTAATCACGATATAAGTTTGATCTGAATTAAGACCAATTCAGCACCAATTCAACGGACTCTACGTAGAGCGGACTGTCATCATATCTTTCGTAAAGTACCCCCGAAGAAACCACGTCACGGGAGAGAATTGACTGATTATGTGATTATAGGATTGCAGTTTCAGTTATTTAGGTATAGGTTATACGTATATAAACGAAAAGTTAGGGTAAAACAATTGGATCTCTTAGGCGGTATGGTAATCAGGATCTAGGCTTCTTCAAGATTTTTCTTATTTGAGGATGATATTGGAATAATAATAACAATAATTTCAATAGCCGATTTGGGCAGACGAAATTGCGCGGGCCAGCTAATGATAAATTTAATTTTGGTGATGATTTTCCTTTTTACTTCTGAACTGATGTTTTGGATTAGTGCCATATAAAGATTTCACTCTCCTAAGGCCATGCTTTCTTTGTACCTTGTACCTCAGAAATTTCATTGAGTAGAAGTGTTTCATTTTACTTCTAAATGTAAGGTTATTGAGTTTTCATAGTCTTATCTCCTGACTTTGAGATAATTTATCAATATCTATTGCTGCAGGTGATGGTACCAATATCGAAATGTCAATTCCGAATGGAATTTCATTCGTTTCTAATAATTTTTTTTCTAGTTTGATCCTGCTGCATTTGTTGTTACCGAATATAAGTCTGTCTTCTGCCGTCTTCATTTTGAGCATCTGTTCATTTCTAGTTGAGCCATTTTGGTGATCTGTTGAAAAATTTAGTTTAGTACTCATCTTCTTCTTTATCAATCTCCTGTTAAAAATTGATTCAAAAGTGATCTATCAGTATAGTTATCGCAACATCATATTCTTGTCTTCTCATTGGTTACCAGTTCATTCAAAAATTCATATTCGCAGAAATCTTGGATATCCCAAACAATTTCCCTTTTTTTTTCAAATTAATTTCCAATTCTCTCCATTATTTCAGATAATAAGATTTCCAGAATTGAATGGCCTAAGCGATTTCATTTCAATTATGTCTCAAGTAAATTAAAAGCTGTAAGGAGATTTGGCAATCTGAATGAAATACGCAAAATTTTCAACAGAGATTTAATTACCAAAATTCCATTCTTTCTGATAAGAAGCCTTGGTCCCATTTTTCCTTAAAAATATATTCTTTTCCTGAACTTAAAAGAATAGGTCAAATACTTCATAATATCATATTTCTCAGATGGAATTCACTTGAGGATACAATCAAACATCCCCTAAAATTTTTTCAGTACAAGAATTTCGACGGTGTACACGTTCCGTATTCATTTTTGAGTAGGTATTCAATTTGATATTCATGTAGTTTATCTGTTTATTTTTCTTTTTGCTTGGTAAAAGTTTTTTTTCTCACCATGTATATTTGAACTTTGCATCCAACAGAAAATAATCAGGACTGTCGAGATTGAATTACAGTAAGTTTTTAAGTTTCATAAACTGTGACGTTACTAAACTTGTTCAAGTTTGTAGAATTCGCAAGAAATTATGTACTCAGAATACGTATAAACTAATACTGGCTTAACTAAAATTCTAAAAAATACCACTTGAAAATTTTTCACTAATGATGGCATTCACTTAACACAGCGAAATTTCGTCATCATCAAGTATTCATTTCTCTTAAGTTTTGGTCTGTGACCAAAATTCCACTTCAGATTTCATGATACCAAAGATTACAAAATAGTACGTGTTTTCTTCGAGTTGAAAGTGAAAACAATGAGTGGTGACTGCCCAAGAGTTTCATTGATGCCTGATTGAAAAAGGTAGGCACAATTTTTATACTTTTGGCAAAGTTCTTAGCAAATTGTTGCGTCCAACAATTTTCGTTAATATGGTTCTTATTAAAAATAAATATGAAAGGGTTCGACTTAAACTGACATTTTGCCTGACCCAATGAAAATCTTTAAAAAATCTTTTATTTCAATGCTATTTTTCCCGGAAATTTTCGCATAACTTTATAAATTTATAAAACTTCTCTCCTATTCTTTCAAAACAATTTATGAAAGCTGGGAATATTGTGTATATATCCTGTTGAATAAAAAACCGACTGAAATACCTGTTCCCCTAGGAAAACGGGTATTGACCTTTTTCCAACCCTTCAAAAAATGTTACACCTGTGCTTGTTACTAATTAAAATTTCCAATTATCCTTCCATGTTATAAAATAAATCAACGGTAGTCCGTATTCAATTAGACCATTCTCGGACACCCGAGGTGGCATTGTTTCATGAGAATTCTCATTTCTACTGCAGACAGGTGTGAAATAATGTTCTGAATGTCTCCGATATGCCATTCGATAAATGAAATCGGGTATTGAGCGTGGAAAAGGGTTCTGTTTTGTCGTTCGGGGCCTCGGTTCGGGTCATTAAGTTTTTACACCATTTTTTGTTCGTTCACCTAAGTTTACTGATGGAGATATCTTCGGAGTAGTCCCTTTATCAGTAGGGTGTATCAGTTTGTGTACCTACAAAAAAGGGTTACCGTTTTTCACTAATTAAAACCGGATAAAAAATGCCCAGGTCAAGCAGGATATGTGGGATTTGAATGAAGGTGATTGAGAGATAGATGGGAGTTTTGGTAGGTGTTATGCCTAGAAATTAAAAGTGGCTAATGGTTTTTTTTTATAATATTTTCTTGTTTTAGAGACTGAAGGATACAACCCAAAAAAATTTCAGGAAAATTTAGAGACTCCATGTAATAATTTTTAATCGAAAGTGGCTAATGTGTCTTCATTTTGATCGAATACCTAAGAATATACAATCACCTACCTGGTCAAATGAGACTTAGTTTTTCTGTATTCAAGACGAGATTGAGATGTTGGTTGCTAGGGGAGGCTCATTATTGTATTGGGAAATATTATTGATTGATATCGATTCAGAATATCTTCTATTATTTTCTCAATTTTTGTGGACACTTTTCATCCATCGGTGTAAGTCTGAAAATATCAATTAATTCATTTTTTTTTCGAAATTTTGAAAATGTGAAATTTTTCACACTTGTGCGAATGTGTGAAACATATTTCCCCATCATTGTGAAAATTTCAAATGGAATCGTAAGATGAGGAAATGTTTCTGAGATATTTCCCTCTTACCTCAATATAATATGACTATAAACGGATCGAACAAAAAACGTCCTCTTCATTTTGTGAAGTAGATCGATAAAAACTTCGACACAAAAATCTTATTATCATAATATATAGGTCCAATTGTGTTTGTAAGATTGTCTATTACCTTATTGCTGAAGTAACAAATCATTTTCAGCAAGCCTTGGTACATGAGTGCAGGAACCAAAGAAATCGATTTTTTTATACAGATTGCATAAATTTCACTGCAGATTATCGAGGTTGAAGGAAATACTTATTTTGAATGATTTTTTTGCCTAAATAAAAATATTTCTGGTTTTTATAAAGAGCTACGCCAACTTGCGGCATCTCCGTCCATTCATTGAATTAGCAAAAATCTTATTGTGTGAATTTTTTTGAAAGAATTGTTTTCGGTTCCACAACTTTCAAGTCATTGTTCTTCATATAGATTAAATAATAGATATGAGTAATAGATAGAAGATTAAGATCAAATGAAACTGTTTGAATGTTATCCAAATGCTCATTCAATGCTTCTCTTTCTCAATTCAAAAAATTTCTTCAACGAAACATTATTTAATAATAATAATGAGAAAGGTCGATATATTTTATATATACCAAACAGATACTCTTACAATATTCAAGAAAGTATTGAAAAGGCGATATCCAGAACACCGTATTAAGTGTCCTGTTCATTTCATCGGTTGGTTTTCATATGTTGAGAAAATTTTAATTTCTTTTTATGGTCATTTTGAAATTGGTGTGAATTAAAATTTGTATCGAGTGAAAAATAAAATTTACATGCCCACTCCGATTAAAAAAACTGTTCATCATCATCTTCATTCATTTTTAATGTATGTTATCTTCACAACCTCAATCGTTGAGATCAATTCGATTTATTTTTTCATATCCTCAATTTTGAAGAAATCGAATTAAATGCAGCTGCACCTCATTTATGAAAATTTTAGTAGACAAGAAAAATGAAGTTTTCATTCTAACAATATCTCTAATAAATAAAATGAATGGCCCATCGAATAGATTTTCATCTCATTTGTAGGATTTTTTCTTTTTTGTAATTCATGTATACTTCTTATTGGTGGAACACACGTTTTTATTTCCATCCTCAACGAATAAAAAACAAAAAAAAACCCAAATGGATAGTATCACGAATTCAATGTTTTAGTATCAAAGTCATGGATGACCTCAAGTGCGGGGGAAGGGGGGCCGCGTCCTCGCCTGAGATTTTGATCCTTACATTGTTTTTCGTTTTTTATTTTGCAAATTTACGGAAACATTTCATTAATTTCGATGAAAATTCAACGAAAACAAGATTGCTCATTTTAACATTCGATCATTTTATAGCATTGTTTTCAGTTATATTTTTCGTTTTGTGGTTGTCAGTACTGACCTGAGATCCTTTCAATTTTCAAATCAAATCAATTCAAATTCCGTAATCTGTCAAATTTCGTGAGTCGCACCAACTTTCAATATACAATACAAAAGTCACTAATCTGAATTTTTATTTGAATTTCGAGAGGATTTCACAAGATGTGAATGAAGTAGAGAAAATATCGTCTAATACTCGTTGCAAAAGGCAATTCCAACACTAATGCTTTCGAAAACTTGCTCCTCCGTCGCTCGTTTTCGAATTTCCCCATTCGTGTTGGAATAGAACCTCATTCTGCAACATGTTTTGAAATATATTATTTCACACCGTCGATACCAAAACACTGGGTGACTTTTGTGACTCGAAATTAATGGAAGGGGTTGTTTGTTTCAATCCGATGGGAATATCGTTAGGGGAAGAAAAAAAAGTGGTACTTGTAATACTTATTTTATTTTGAAATTTTTGAAAATCGATGTGACTAAGTCTTTGGGGTTTTCAGATGAAAATTCAAAACTTAGAGATAAATAAGATTTTTTAAGGATTATAATTCAGCAAGGGGAGGGGATTTGGAATAGTTTCATGTACATAACGAACTAATTTTATATTTGGCCGAAGAATCACCTCCTATCATATATCGGTGTTGATTTTAACCTCTTGTTTATTGATTGTTGTTTCTTTAATAACCACCAAACATATCGTTGACCTTTCCACGTGCCAAGCAAAATTTAGCGCCGGTTCAGGTGCTTTTTAGCTTTTCGTAGCGCAATAACGACATCGTACGAAAGTGAGAGTAGCTAGATCTCAAATAAATCGCTGCACTCCCGGTATCGCTCATGTGCGAGATCAAAAACGGCGATAGCGAGCTCGGCAAGTACGTTCCTCCAGAAAAACTCACATAAATCATCCGCTAACAATGCAGATTCCTGGAGCAAAAAGGACGACGGCTGGTGCCTCTTTGTTTTTTACGTACAGATTCTTGCCGGTGATATCCAAAAAATAATGCTCTCATTTCACTTCCAAGAAATGATTTACGTTGTTTGACGACAGCTCGCGGAGATAAAGGAGCACCGCAGCAGTAAAAAATTGTTATGGTCTACGTGAGGTCGTGAATTGGGTATGCGTCCATCTAATGTGGGCACATGGAAATCCTCAACGACTAGGTGGTTCTAATAATTCTTAGACTTACATCAACCTCTTGTCATGTATGAAAACTGTGAACGGTATCCGTTCATTGCAAGTGGAGCTTGGAAGAAACTGTTGGAATTGTTAGCTTCTAGAAAATGTTCTTCTTGAATTACAGACCGGAAATAATGAGGTTATATTGGAAGAAGTGATGGTTTAATACGGAGAAATTGCTTTTTTGTCATAAAGTAACAGGGAGAGTCTTTGTCTTGTGAATATATTTCTCCATTTCAGTATCGTAATGAGTTCATTACAGTTCTGAAAGTAGTGCTGTAATGAAACTCATGACAGCATTGTTTTCAATTATATTTTTCGTTTTGTCAGAATGACAATTCTCGTAATATGTCTCAGTTTTCGGTCCTGAAAAATATTCAGTTTTCTTGTGTTATAACATGTTTGGTTTATCTATGGGAGATGATTGCCTTTCATTGGGGTCCCGTAGCGGTCTTCAAACATTTGAAGTGCCGAAAAATCATCACCTGGAAGGTCGTATCTGGTTTGAAAAAACCCTCACGACCAGAGAACAACAATTTGTGGATTTTGAATTTGAATATCGAAGGAATTTCGAAAGACAAGTGTGATTACGTCTCCAAATTAGCTGATGAACATGGTATCGAAGTGATTCTTCTGCAAGAAACCCATACGACAACAGAAAAAAAATCCTCGTGAAAGAGGACACTTGAAAGTTATGTATTAATTGACTTTTTACAAGTTTAACTTGTTATGTTGAAAAATTTTCAGTTTCGTAGCTTTCAACAGATTCGGAAAGGAGAAATTGATGGAGTTTTCTGTCATTTTTTTCAAATTTTGTAACATTTCTGTCATAAATATTCATAAACCTCCGAACATTTTTTGGCCAAGAAATCTTAATGTTGATGCATTTCCCAAATGCTTTCGATTTATTCTGAATAATCGGTTTCTTTTTTGCTTTTGTCTTTTTTCATTTCAGATTGAGAATTACGAGTCGTTTTGGGAAGAATCTGTGTATCCGAGCCCATCGACAGATAACATGAAGATCACACTGATGTCTTTCAAGATTTTCCTGATATTTGATATTTTATGTTATTTTGTTTACGGGGAGGCAGGTTTTTTCGGCTGAGGTTTTTTCCCCTGGCTGTATAGTATCGTATGATAGTAGTGTTGATAGTATCGTATGATTCTATAGTATCATACAAAGAATGTTATGATACCCCGTTTTTTTTTTACCACAGCTTAGGTACTTTTTGTTTCAACATTTATTGTATTATTTTAGCTCTCTTTTTCATAAGAATATATATATATAATAAGGACCTCCGATGCAATTAATTTTCGAATCAAATCAATGAAATTCCGTGATCTCTCAAATTTCGTAAGTCACACCAACTACCAAAATACAATACAAAAGTCACTAATATGAATTTTTCTTTGAATTTCGCAGTATTTCACAAAACTTGACTGGAATAGAGAAAATATCGTCTAATACTCGTTGCAGAAGGCAATTCCAACACTCGTGCTTTCAAAAACTCGCTCATTCGTCGCTCGTTTTCGAATTTCGCATTCGTGTTGGAATAGAAGCTCATTCTGCAACTTGTTTTAGAATATACTTTTTTACAATCGATTCTTGAGGTGGAAAGTGAGTATGTTTTCTTATAGCATTTTTCCGATTCAACTCACATGAAAAGATATTACGGAAATCCTAAAAATGGTGAATTGAATAAACTTCTATTTATGAACTGTTCAAATCACAAATTTCTCCTATTGGTTCCTGATTCTTTGTGTTTGTTCTCAACCTTTATTCTAAAATGCCCAACAATGTCTTCAAAAAATTCTATGTTGGATGTTAACGTTAAGCATTTCACCAAACTAAGTGTTATATTTCTATAGTAACTACTCAGATTCTTCTCTGGCAATATGCGTACTGCAACAAGAAGAAGATAACTAGTTATTTTGAATTTTCATATTGAGCTAGGCTACCCCAGGAAATATGCCACTGTCTGAACGTCCGAGAAAAAGTACCAGAAATTTTATTACTTGAATTTTTCGAACAGAATTATATGCAGCCAAAAAATCCATTGTTTTCATTTAGTTAGATCAATAATTACAAGTAAAATGCACATTCCACGAGAAATTAGGAGAAATACTTTCATTTTCTTAAATTGCCAACTTTTCACTATATAGCATTAAACCTTTAAAGAGTTAGGTCCCTTGAATTTTTGGCGTAAATATGGAATGTGATGGTATGTAATAGCCATAATGAAAAGAATTAAACATGTGAATGGCATTTCTTATTAATATCAGATTCATTACATAAACTGAAACCTATACTCCGAAAGTCATTTCATTCGATATAAGTATCCTACAAGTATTCTGAAACAAGTTGCAGAATGGTTTACTATTCCCAAGAAAGAGCGAGTTTTCGAACGCATGAGTGTTCGAACTGCTTCCTGCAACGAGTATTAGACGATATTTTCTCTATTTCTGTCAAGTTTTTGGAAAAACTGTCAATCTTCAATGAAACTCTTAAGTCACATGCCAAAAAAAAACTGGTTACACCTTCTTTCACTCTCTGAGATATGAGCAGTTTCCTTAAATCAGGGCCCTAATGCAAGTTTCTTCGAGTAATGGAAACGGCCAATTCTTCTCGCGACTGTGAAGCCAAGAAATTTTAAGAAAAAGGAAGAATGAAAAAGTACTGCTAATATCTCAAAGAGTGCAAGTGTTGTGAGCAGTTCTTTTTAGCATATGACTGGAGAGATTTAACTTTTTCTCTGAAGGTATAAAATGTCGCCATTTTTATTTGGTTTCCTTAAAGGCTTATTTCTGAGTGATATGTAATACTGAAGAGGCCAAATGACCTTTTTTATGTACTGATCCATATCCCCTCTTAATAAAGTTTTCTACTTATAATCTGCGCCATTGTTTTTTTTTTGAGATCAACCGAGTTTCAACTGAAAATAAGGTTCATGGAATTTTCTCATGGATTACACTATTCGTTCTGTTGTTGGTGATTTTTCTTTGTCGGAAACTCTTCGAAAGAAATTCGAGAGTATATCAGCACTTCAGAGGTAAAGTGTGTTAAGTCACATTTTTTCACACCCGAACTATCTACAATATTGGATTCACATTAGTAAATTATAGCTAGTGGAACATATTTTTGACTCCCTAGGTATATCAAGTCTCCAAATAATGGCAAAAAACTTTCTTTGAAACAAAATCGAACTGAAAAATCTCTCTTTTCTCTAATTTTCATATTATGACTTAACACACTTCATCTCTGGGGTGCTGATATATTTCCTGAAAACTATGTTGATTTCATGAATCGAATAATTTTACCGAAATAAAAGTGGCGCAGATAGTGAGTACCGAAAGATTGATTTTTCTCCAAAAATCAAAACCCCCCATGTTATTGAATTGGTTGAGGCTTTCGCAGCCATCGTTCAAAGTAACCTGTTATTTCGAGCATTTAGACCGTCGTCCCTATCACACCTAGGCAGCACATTCAGTGAGAACATCTCCTGAAATATAACTCCTGAAGATGCCAGGGTAAATAAGAATGAAACATCCTGCTCAGCATTTGTAGTCCGGAAAACCGCAATTTATCCTTCGAATGAACGATCCTTCACTTGTGGATTTTTTTTCAAACTTTCCAGTCGTTGGAATTCCTTCCTTGATCCTCCCACAGCAGACAGACATCGCACTTTATCCAGACTAAACCCGCAGAACCAAACCAGAGGCAGGTTATCATTGCGAGAGCATTCAAATCCTCAACCTAGAAAAAGCAAAAGCTCTCCCATTTCGTATTAATCGATTCCTTTCTCCGTTTCCCCATTTTCTCCACGTTTTCACGACAATGTATCTCCGTCAGTCGGTCGTTGAAGCCGAACAACATTTTCGTCCCAATTATACTCGATTATGTCGTACACGAGTCAGTAGATTAAACTTTCCATACATCTCATTCCGCCGTTAAAGACTGGCACAGAGGCAGTCGTCAATATTTCATAAAGCCTTTGAGTCGCAAGAACTTGAGGAAATCATGACGGCGGGGCCAATTAGAGTGGAGTCTAGGGGGGGC
This sequence comes from Hippodamia convergens, assembly GCA_038502775.1. NCBI lineage: Eukaryota > Metazoa > Arthropoda > Insecta > Coleoptera > Coccinellidae > Hippodamia > Hippodamia convergens. The sequence continues at coordinate 7,509,036 of CM076609.1, read as the reverse complement.
TTGTACGTACAGTCGTTCTGTGGAATTGTGCATTTGAGCATGTTGTGCATTATATTACTTCGTTCATTACGACGTTCATCGAAACAGAGTTGTTGAATGCGACTCATTAAATCTTTTTGTGCTTGAGAAATATTAGTTTTCTCCTGGATTTGAAGAAAAACTTGATTCAGAACAGAGGAATTCAGAAGTTTTTTCTCATACTGAAACACTTAATTGTATTGCATTTCGTTATCGTTCAGATATTCCGTTATCCGATTTTAACGAATGGATAACATTCTAAAAGTTCGAGCAAAGTTATAAGAAATAAGTATTTAAAAACTTTACTCGTATAATGATTCTGAATTAATACGAGGGTGGTTCGAATATGATCGAGACAAAAGCTCTAGATGGCACCCATGTATGTTAGGAAGGTCGTTTCTTGGGTATATGATAGCTTGGTCCTTTACGAACAATCTGGTATTAGTTTTTTAATGCATAAAGGCGTAAAAACAGTTCGGTAGTGACTGTTGTGTTTAAATGGACCAAAGCATTCAAAAATGGTCAGGAAAGCGTCCAGAATGAGCCGCATGATTGTCTTTTTTCTTTTTTCTCCGGAACAATATGCCAGGATTATCAACAAATATTCCGTTTAATAGTTCGCAAAACAGTTTTAGAGGGTGCTTAATGAGCTGCGAAAAATATTCCCAAGGAAAAACAGGGAAGGATGATAGTCCAGTCAATCCAAATATTTAAAGGGGTGTTTCCTCACAGAAGGTTGGTTGTTATGTTTCTAACTTCTAATTGTTGTCTTTGCCTTGGTACCCCAGTAGTAGAAAACTGAGCGTATCCAACAAAATTTTCATCGGGAAAACTTTCAGGGGCCTAAAAACGTCGAAATTTGTGCACTTTTTTTAGTTCTTTGCTTATATCTCATAAACGAAGCCTCGCACAGAAAAAGAAATCCGTTCTAAATGAGTGCATTAAATTCTGCCTCGAACGACATACAAGACATCAAGACATCAATCCAGCCGTACAGGACCAATCGCCCATCGTAAAACAGAAATTTTTCCAAAATTTTTCGAATAATCCATTTTTGACAATTTGAAGACCTGTTACTCGAAAACGGTCACTCCAATTCAAAGAAGTATTTAGAGTTTCGTGCTGGAAAATAACACTTTCAGCACTTGTTAGGAAAATAACTATTTCTGTGTGAGGTTTCCTAAATGAGAGATAAGAGAAAAACTTAATAAAGTCCGAAAATTTTGAAGTTTTTAGGCCACCTAAACTTTTCCCGATAAAAATTTTGTTGGATTCGCTTAGTGTCCCTGTACTGGGATGACAAGAAAAAAATAAAAGCAACTTTTGTATTCACCAAGTCTAGATTGACTGGACTATGAAATAAAATGCTCCTCATGAGTTAGGAACATTGACTTATATTGTAAAAAATGTGATTTGAATAAGCCTTTATAATTAAAATTCATATAAATATGAAATCAAGTTGCATGAAATTATTATATTTTAGCCTGCAGGTCTGCAGGTTATACAGGGTGCTTAAGAAATATCGAGTTAAATAACGAAATTTTATTTCCAGAGAATTCAAGCATTTTAAGTCTATCAATACAATGTATGGCCTCCACGGGCATCAACAACAGCTCGACATCTTCTTTCAACACTACACATGAGGTTGTTGAACATTTCGTTAGAAATTTGGTTTCATAAACGGGGCAGAAGGTCTCTCAGATCACTTAAGGATTCTGGGGTAGGTTGATGATTATCTAATCTTGTTTGGAGCATATCCTATGCATGTTCTACGCAATTTAAATCTGGTTAGTGCGGAGGTATTGGTAAATGTGGAATACCAAACTCCTAGCTCGCATTCTCAAGTATGACTGCACGGTGCGGTCTAGCGTTATCGTCTGGAAATTAAAAAGTTTCACCAATAGCAGCGTGAAAATTTGGCAAAACATTGTCAATGACATGCTTCCTATAGTGTGAGGCGGTCATATTTCCAGGAAAAATGTGTAGATCTGTGCGCCCATTGAAACATATCCCGGCCCATAACACTACCCCCTCGGAATAGATGGACTTCTTGGACATAGCGACGATTACGGGGTATGCGTGGGATTGTCCATAACCTTATTCTTCGAGAATCTGAAAATAGTCCATATCTGGATTCATCAGAGAGAAGGACACTACGCCATTGATCGTCTCAATTGATATGTTGCCTTGCCCATTCCAGTTTTCGACGCTTATGGTCACATGGAACTCCTCTTAATGGACGTCTAGCACATAGATTCACCTCTCTCAAACCTCGTCTGATGGTTTTGATGGAAACTTGGATCCTATTTGCATTTTGACGAGTATTTCGTAGCATTCTACACGTAGATGTAGGCTTTCTTCTCGCCGAAACGGTGATGAAGCGATCCTGAGCAGATGTTGTTTTTTGTCGCTCACCAAGCCTGGGTCCTTCCAACATGGAACCTGTCTCCCTGAACCTATTTCAAAGTCGATATATCACACTTTGCCTGACTTGGAGCCTTTCCGCTACAACAACCTGAGTTAGGCCACTCTGTAGCATTCCGATCTTCCTATTAGCCTCAGCGTTTTTTAATTTACGTCTTGGCATTTTCAGAAAACACATAGCAAGTCGAAGCTTTTGATAAAGTAACTCCATTTCAAAACAAAAACATTCATAAGGCATATGCAAAGAACCAAACTTCAGCAAAAAGGCGATCAGATTGACGAAATGTCTCATACTGATTTTTATTGGATCGATTCAAGTTGTTATTGGGTTTTAAATGATTTTGCATACTTTTCAAACCGATTGTAACGATATTCCCAACTCTTGTGTAGCAGTATATTTGGGTGCTTTCTAGTAAACTCGTATAGATACATAAATACTTGGTCGATCAGAAAACGGTGTAAGTGTCCTAGCTCATTTATTTATGCATTATATTGAATGGTGGGATTTTAACGGTCACAAACTTATTTCGTTAAAGTTTAAGAAGGGCCCCGATTTAATTCAATCCGAACTATCTGAGAGATTTATTATTCTCTTATATGAGTAATAAACCGAAAACCTTTGCATATCATCGAGCTCTTAGTTGGCAAACAAACGAAATTAACGTCACTTTGAAGGTCAGCTCCATGCATCCACACCACAAACGCCTTGAGCCGGAGCAATCAAAGCCTCAAATCGAATGTCAAGCTTGAAAAACGACCTTCCAATATCGCAGGGGTGAGCAATTCGATATCGGTGCCTATAAAATATTGGAGCGGGTACGACAATAAAATCACTCGCGGAATTATTCGGCATTATCGCTCGTAAAATGCCGACACCGATTTGCCAATAGAAACACACCACCCACACTTTATGAGGTTTATGAATTGTTCGGTCGTCCCTGTGCGTCGGATTACTGAATATCGGACCGGCCAAAACGACCAAAACCGAGGAGAGAGGAATCGTTCCAGGTTCCGAGCGATAAAAAATGGCATTAAAGTGTACTTGGAACGACGAAACTGAAATGAAGTTTTTTTATGGTTTTAAAACGAAGGGTTGCAGGTTGGTGTTCTGTAAGGCGAAGTTTGAGTTTGAATTTGGTCATTCGCTTCGGTTTATAGGAGGATTGGATGGGAATATGAACTAAACTACAAAAGTTGAGGAAGTTAAAAATTTCGTTTTGGAAACTTGCTTGACAAATGTTCGTATATCTTGTATCTGAATAGGTTTCTGCTCGTCCTCTGATTACTTTATCAGTTTCAGGAAATTTTTAGTCGTTTGCAATTAAATATTTCGGAAAAGTGTTCTTAATATAACTCGTTTGGTATACAAGTCTGGTGAAGATTCATGTAGATATACAAATAAAAAAAGCCTTATCGAAACATAGGAATGTGAATGTTAGATTAGAATGAGCTCCGAGTCTAATAGAACAGTGGAAGAATCGAAATCTCATTGCGATTCGACAACAAATAAGGGACTGGACTGTTGGAATGGCAAGTCTCGGCTGCCGCGAATTATAATGCATATTAGTCGGAGCCGAAAGTCAGATGTGATAGCTAGACAGTTTGAAAATAAATTATATTCGCGTAAATCTGAATGTTTACGGTTGAAGAAAAAATTCAAATCATAAAATGTTGCGGAGTCAATAACTTCTTTCATTGTTGCCTTTGGAGAAAGGCCGATACCTCAACTTTCGGCTCTCCAACTTTGTGCCAAAATCGAAAGTATGCCTAATCTTCTCAGAGATATGAGATTTTTTCTCGATGATAGATTTGGCTACTGTTTAGTACAAAAAGTTGGATTATTTGAACATTTAATTTGAATTTGCCGATCTTCAATGTCGCATGTTTTAGAATTTATTTCTGTTTTCCTTTTTTATTTTCATAGTACTAGTTTCTGTTTTCAATTACTTCTCGTAGAATGTGTTTTTTGTTTTTTAAACTTTTTCTTTCTCTAGAATTTATTTTATTTTCAAACCAGTTTTGGCGAAAAAAAATACTAATTTCCACAGGAAATTATTTGTGTCATTAATTGAGGCAAATAAATTCCTCGGGTCAGAGTGGTATAAAATTGTCGTATTCATTCACAACAGATATGAAATCACCCATACCGCGTTTGGGGTGTTACTGATTCGATTCGACACTTCGCGTTCCATAACCACACGTTGTGCTCTACAATCCTACCCAACCGAATCTGTCGGCCCAGCCATTTATTCGATATCACTTCCCTTTGAAGTTTTGATTCTGCCACTGTTCCACTAGAATAAGGCCCTGTTCGAATTTACTATAGAAACTGTGATGTTTCCAATTGTGTTTTCCCGATCTGTATAATATACAATGATATGAAATACTAAAAGTAGTGAGCGGTAGGGGGTGAAGCTCAAGGTGGGCGAGTTAAATGATTGATCAAAAAAAAAAAAAATTGTGTTAAAGTCATTATCGTTTGATATCTTGCATAATTATTTATTGAATTAAATAAACGAGAAACAATATCCCTTACAACAATAACAAAAAAAAGAAATACGAATAACAGTGTGTAACCAATGAAAATTCAAGAATTTCCATACAAGTAATGCAGAAAGTTGAAAACTAGAAAGAGAGTTCAGACACAAAAAAGAGATAAAATATCTGACGAATTCATGTGAAAAAGTGTTCTGATCCCTGCAAGACTCTTGATGCCATATGGTACCATTGGGCGTATTTTTCTTCCATATTCACAGAATAAACATTTATTTGACCATATTATCTATCAGTTTATATTGAATGATAAGAAAACAACAATTTTCATCTGTTGTTAAGAATAAAGCAACATTGAATATTGCACCTTCGAATATTCTGCAATACAAAATTTTGCAACGCTGTTTTTATTCACAGGCCTCGAAGTGCATGTGCCAATGTAAAAATTTGTCATATCTCACTCTCAGTAGGCTCCACCACTCTTTTCTGTATTTTTCGATGCTTCAATCGATACTGGTGAAGGTGGGCATCAAAGTCTGGAACATTTTCGTAATGCTCTAAAAAATACAATAATAGTTAATTCCACACTGTATTATTTTTCGCAATGATGAAAGATATGGGAAATTTTGTGAATTTGCCCAATTTTGTTCAGTGTAGTAGTTGAGGGAACAGTTGAGAGCATTATCCTCACTGAATGATTTTTCAAGACTTTTCGAAGGCTTGACTATATAAAAAAATTGAGCTTCATGCCGTGACCAGGATTCGAACCTGGGTTACTACGGCCACAACGTAGGGTCCTAACCACTAGACGATCACGGCTACTGAGCTCGTTAATAACTCAACAGATATCAAAGAACTCAAAACACAAAAACCTGTATATTGACTAAACTGACCGCCAAGCGTAACCAGCAAGGTGAATGTCGGAACCGAACGCTCCCTGAACTCGAAGAAATGCAGGCCATTTTCTCAATGTTGATTTCATGGAGAATGACATCACAAAAAGAAGTAAGAATGCCTTGAGTAATCAGTGGGAAGAAATTATGACAACCAAAAAAATTTTCTATTCTTGATTTTCAACTTCTCATTATTATCTAGCATTGACAATTATTATTAAAATTTGATTTTTCATGTTATATTTCTTGGTTTGGACAGTGGCTTCCGCTCAGTGAAGGCAGAGGAGTCTGGGCCTCCGCAAATATTACTGCATTATATTGAATTCTTTGTTCATTTTTATCTATATTATTTCAACTTTAATCAATAGAAAATTCAAATTTCTGGATTTTTTCTTACTTCAATATTTCTTTATATTCAAATATTGTCTGCAACAGATATTGGAACTGAAAAGATTCCGCATCGTTGCATCGTACTACAGACATGCGGCGCGCCAAAAAAGTAAAAAAATACAAGCATGGAGGCCCGGATCCTTAGAATCGGGGTTTGCTGGAACGTACAATTTCAAATTCATTTCCATACGAAGCACCAGCCATTTAAAATTCGATGGGGATATTCTTCCCCAATGTTGAACGAAGTTGACAAATTTTCAAAGCAGTCGGAAGATTTTCAAACGAGTTGCAAAAATTTCAAAGCAGTTCGAAAAAATTTCAAAAGGATTGGAAAAGGTTCAAAGTATGTAGTTGGCAAAATTTCAAAGCAGTTGGAAAAATTCCTGAGCACTTGGAAAAAGTTCAGAGCAGTTGGTAAAATTTCAAAGCTGTTGAAATACAGAATTCCGAGAGAGTTATGAAATACAAAGGAATCTGAATTAGAAAAAACAAGTTTGCAATCGATACTTGACAATATATGTATAGCCGGCAATAAAGGGTATTCAACCCAATATTTTTACCATCAAGTGTTGAAGGAGATGCGGCCTCAAGAAGTAGGGCCTAATTGTAAATATTTCAGCTACGTCGCATGGACTGTGTCATATAAAAACCATCTGGTATCATAAATTCAGATAAGCAGAATCATCATTAGTTACGCTTTTCGTACATTGTGTAATAGTTTTGAGAATAAACAATATATGGGTAAATAAATTCAAATTATGAACCGAGAAGGATTAAAAGTGAAGTTTGAGTTATGTGGTGACTTATAAAAAATTTAAAAAAATATTTATGAACAGAAAATGCACGAAGGACAACAAGTGAGAAAGAAAATTATGGGCAGTGACCACAGAATATCGGAAGGCAATTTGTTTTATTTTTTTTTTCAACAATGAGAACTGAAATTTGCCACGAAACACAAATCCAACACAACAAAAATCGAGTTCGAAATCGCCAACTCAAATTAGAAAATCATGTTCAAAATTATTTCTTCAATATGACTGATTTAGGGCAAAACCGTTTTCCTACTAAATTGGGAATCCGTTTTTTAGGAGTATCTTAATTTATGACATACACTTTGACACACATCTTCTGTTTTATTCCTCAGTGCACTTCTTCATTTCATGGAATCTCATTTCATGGAAGGCTCATTTTGCATCAAACGAAATATATTATCTGAAAATTTTGTTCCTATTATTCTGTGAAATGGGCCCATGTTAGGGATGAACAGTTTCAATATTATGAATCTCATCAAAGTGGCAAGTAATTAGCTTTGATTTTTCATCTACCCAACCTTCAATCATGTATATTTTTTTATTTCATGGTGCTTTTTTTATGAAAAATATCTTCTTTTATGATGCTTGAAATTTTGAGATACACCAAAAAATAAAACTGGACGGATTCAAAGAATGAAACAAAAAGTGTGTCTCAAAGTTTCAAACATACTTCAAGGATGTCCTCACGAAAAAAACGATTCCATGAAATAAAAATACTTTAAATACTTTGAATTTTGGAAAATTGGAAATTCAACGTTAATTTCTCATCACTTTGATTCTTTTTTCACGGAATAAAAAGAATAGATTTTTCAGAAAAAAAATTTCTCTGATGAAAATGAGACGTGCCTACGCTCCCAGAGCTCATGACAAAGAAAAGCTACAAAACTGAAGAAACAATAAAGTAGATTTTCTCAAAGTTTCAAGCAACATCAAGATACTTTTCATGAAAAAAAACAGATTCCATAAGATCTACTTAATTGAATGTTCGGTAGATAGAAGAAAAATTTCTTACTCCTCACTCTGTTGAAATTCATCATTTTGAATTTTTTTACCGAAACCAATATTATACCATGATATGTATAACGGTTTCCTGTTAATTCAATGAACAGTTGGGAAATTCTCGATGGATTTGACACATAAATCTAGAGTGCTCGGGAAAAGGAGAATAAGTCATTAAATGGCCAAAATGATTTATGTTTAAATGTTTCTTCGAAAATTGTATAATAAACCCACAATTTTCAAACTATAATAGATTCACAAAAAATTAACAAATGAACTTGATTTAACAAAAAATACCAATCCTAACCTATACTCATTTTCCCAAGCACCCTAGAAATTATTTTGTTGATTCTGCTTACTTTTCGCCAAAGATTCAGAAAACAATGTGTCTCTGGTATGAATCTTGCTGGCTAAGTATTTTTTCTTGACGTTTGATTGAAAACTCACGAGCCGCCACTGGGTGTGGCTTCCGCAAATATAGGCGAAATATTAGGTCGAATAATGGACTACGGCCAAAATGAACACGAAAGGCTCAATATCAATGAACTCTTTCTTTCGAAATTGCATTTTTTCATCCGAAACTATATCCTCAGCTTCTTTTCCCTGTTAATCGAAACCCATGGGCTAATCCGCAATGTAGAATCGACGTTACAAGAACGTTCACCTGACCCCATCGAACACCTTGAACACACAGAAACACGATTAAAATATCCACCGTTTTCCCGTTGACCTGAATCTCGAAATTATTCAAGACCACATACTCGGCCCTAAAATAATATTATCTTAATTTCTCAGGCAACCCTTTTCGTGTTTGTATAAGGCGTCGTAGTTTCCACACGTGAAGGGGTGGGCTAGAGCGCTTCTGTTGAATTTCGATCGAATATGCCGATATCAAGTCGTGCGGATGAATGGGTCGGTATCTATTGAAAACATTGCCACGTGGTTGACTTGTTTTCACAGTGGGTCGTTTTCCGTTTATCGGAACTACCCGGCGATAAATGCAATTTCGAACGAGCTCCCATCACCGCTGGAAGTTCAGCGATTCGGCCATGAAGTGGCAAGCGGATGGAGGGAGCAAGTGTGGATGGAATAAAAGCAATAACTACACATTTCATCGAAAACATTTATTTCTCAACTTGGCGTTACCAATGCTTGGGTCTTCCAATATTCTTGTTTAGAACTTTCTATGTGTCAGGATAATCCACATGAAAGGGATTGTTCAATTGGATTCTTTCAATCTTAGAACTGTTCAGGATAGGTGAAATATTCCTTTCTCATCACAACAGTTGAGCTCGAATTTTTACCAATTCATGATCAAGTGAAGAATTGCATTTCCAGTGCAATAAATATTGAAGATGGATTTACGACGTTCATAAGCCGCAGAAGAAAAGTTTCTGTGGGAGTGAGGTGCAGACGTTTCTCCGCTAGATGGTATTTCTCATTGTTTATGTCTGGGAAGTGTCTGACAGCATTGAATATAGGTCTGCAGCTCCTTTTGGTTGTCTTCGACGAAGACGTTAAGCAGTACTGATGACGAGTAACAACTAAGCAACTAGTCTATTGCTACGTTGGTTCGATGACAGTACGTCTCTGCAGTTTACTACGTGATCTAGTCTATGATATTAGAAATATATATTTTTGTGGAATCTTTCGGTCCAAGAGTTGTATCTGCACGGAATTCTTCAATATGTATGATTCCCATATACAGGAAATAGTAGTTGCTGAAAAAATCTATGCATTTTCAAAGAAAAAACCGTGAAAGGGTAAACAGATGGTTCTGAAACCAATACAGGAGCTGGAACTAGGATTGACGGGGCAAAATCCGAGTGGGCAACGTTCCTAAGCTACATTAACAATCTAAAGATATCTAGAAAAAAAGAACCAGAAATGCGATATGGCCATTCACTCAAATAGTAAAGCTGCTATTGAAGCATTGAGCTCCTATGTTATTGACTGAAAATTGTCTTAGGAGTGCCACAGTAAACTCAGTGAGGTAGGGAAAAACTATAAGTACTCTCCAATCAGAGTTCATTCGGGAGTGGAAGGAAACGAAAAGTCCAAAATTTTTTCCACAAAGGTCTCACGGAAGACACTCAATGACACAGAACTTTTCTTCGGTACAGAAAATTATACTCACGTGAAGGAATTTCTAAAGGAGGAGGAAGCGGAAAAGAGAAAACAATGGCAGAATATCCTAGAATGGATCAGTCCAGAAAGTTTTTTCGTAACTTGGGAACTACAAGATCCAGATGGTTATGGTAAAAACCAAGTAAACCTCCTCACCGGTTTTCTAATAGGAAACTGTTGGCTGATTAACCATATGTTGAAAATAGGGTTTCTCTCTTTCAGTATCGTAATGAGTTCATTACAGTACTAAAAATAGTGCTGTAATGACACTCATTACAGCATTGTTTCAGTTATATTTTTCGTTTTGTTGTTATCAATACTGACCTCCGATCGAATCAAGTTTCGAATCATATCAATTCTAATTCCGTAATCTGTAAAATTTCGTAAGTCACACCAACTGCCAGGATGAAATATAAAAGTCACCTGAATTTTTATTTGAATTTCGAGAGTATTTCACAAAACTTGAATGAAATAGAGAAAATATTGCCTAATACTCGTTGAAGAAGGCAATTCCAACACTCATGCTATCGAACTTCGCATTCGTGTTGGAATAGGAGCTCATTCTGCAACTTATTCTAGAATATACTATATGGGACAATGACTCGTGTAGATAAGGAAGAAATTTTTTTTCACCTAGTTGCGGAATACTTTTGACATTGTAAGCCGTTATGCAAGAAACTTGAAGAAGTGATGAAATAGCCTTCCAGATTTTGAATTTCATTAGATCTCTGGAAGAAAACTGTGAAGGGTGTGGTAAAAATAGATCTCATAGGGGTATAGGTCAGATTGTACTTGTTTCAACATTGGCATGACCATGTGTAAGGTGAAGAACTGTTTCGACGAAAAAAAAATTTACTCATCACCACACTAGGGTGTCAATTGAATTAATCTAATTATCAAGCAATCCACACAATTTAACAAAAGGGAAATACTCACCATGAACCAAATGACTATAGAAAATTATGAGATTTTGATGGTTGAATAATATTATTTTTCTTGAATTACTTCCCAGAATTCAATGAAAAAAACAATAGGGGGAATATGTCCTGGAGTGTATGAATGAGGGCTAAGGAAGATTGAATATAGATTTTCGCCAATGATACAGAAATTAATATTTCTATCCCCTTCTGATTTTACATTTTTGGTGAAAATTATTTCCGTCTCTTATTTCCTTTACGATCATTCTTTTCGACTACGTTCCACTTTATTATGAATAGAAATTTTTCGAACGTGATAATTTTTCGATCAGAGGATGACAGAGAAGATAAATCTATCTTAGGCTACCTCTAGTACGATGAGTACATAATTGTACACTCATACCTTAATTGTTTTATTCCCGTGTCTCGGGAATTCAACTTGAATTGGAAAGCGCAGATACATAGATTATGCTCCTGATACATTCGAGTTTGCTATCAGTTTCGTATTTTGAGAAGGTATTTGCCATTTGAACATAAGAGAAAAACTATTTTTTTTTTTTCTAATAATTCTTATAGGGTTTATCTTCTTTTCCTAGATTGAGTGTATCTTAATCCGACGTTTACTTCAGGTATTGACAATTTCAAATCATTCGATTTGATGAATTGTGGAGCACAATAAATAGCACACAAATAAAAAACTGTTTTTTTTAATTGCATGAATACTTGTATTCATGAGTAGATAATACACTTCATATTACCATCACTCATAGTGAATATTGATCAACTTTAATTCACCTGACTTAAAACAAGCTAGAACGTTTTGTTGTGTTTTTGTCATAAACAGTTGTATCATCATGACAACAGAAACCAGCGTGGGTCGAAGGGAGAAGGGAATGTGAACGCGGAGCGCAGAATATAGGCATTATGCAGATGCACGACTTGAGCTTCCTGGACGAATTTATTTCACTTCGGCTTGAAGAAATCATAACTGATCGATTTTTCATAAGTTTTCGAAGGATAAGGTGTGAAAAAAATTGAGCTTCATGCCGTGACCAGGATTCGAACCTGGGTTACTACGGCCACAACGTAGGGTCCTAACCACTAGACGATCACGGCTACTGAGCTCGTTAATAACTCAAGAAATATCAAAGAACACAAGAAACATGAACTTGTTTATTGACCCAGTTATACCGATTTGATTAGACTTGACCGCCAAGCATAACCAGCAAGATGAATGGCAAAACCAAACGCTTTCTGATCTCCAAACCCGAAGAAATTCATGCCATTTTCTCAATGTCATCCAAAAGAGCGTCATGTGAGAAAGACACAAAAAGAAATATTAAAGCCTTGAGTGATCAGTGGTGGGAAATTCTGCCAAACAATAAAAATCGTTTGATTTGTCAATTGAAATGAATTCAGCAAGAAGGTGGAAATTTCAAACAATTTTTATAAATAGTAATAGTCGACTTTCTACATTTTTTCAGAAGGTCTGTATCATTAAAATTCATTTCATTATTTTGAATAATTTTTATTTCATAGATAAATTCATGATTTCCAAGAGAATTACTTTGATATTCAATTATAATGAGTTTCAAAACAAAGCAAATTTAATTTTGGAATTTTTCCACTTTTCGTTTTTATCTTGTTAGCCATGGCAGAAGACAAGCAGTTAGCACCAAAGTTAATATGTCATTTGAAAATCGTCATTTCAATATCGTGATATTCATCGAAATTCTTATCTCGTGAAAAATTTAATGCCATTTGAAGATATGTAAACGAATTGGATGAAGCTACAAGGATAATTGAGGTATGATTGATTTCATGTAAAAACATGAATTCTTTCGTGGAAATAAGAAATTTTAAATTGACGTATAACCGTCAAGTTATTGACCATGAGCTATTTGACATTTTTTGTAGCAAATCAATTGAATCGTCACCCCCTGAAGTTTTCTCGTTTTAAAAGTAGACATCCTGTATATCGATCCATTTATATTTGGCGCTTATATTTGGTGGAGGTACTTGACCGGGTACAAGGAATCCCCCTGTATGATTATCTGCCGCGCCTGATCGAATCCAGGAATCTCTGATCAGTCTTCCCTACCACTAATACAATCAGGCATTACTCTTATTAGAGCACTATTTATGCGAGGGCCTGTGTGAGTGTTCTGCAAGCAGAAATATTAGCAATCGAAAGATGTCTAGATATTAATCTAGAGAGAAACTATCAGAATTGCGATATAGCTATTCACACAGATAGTCAAGCTGCTATTAAAGCACTGAACTCCTTTGTCATTGACTCAAAGTCGATATGGGAATGCTGAAACAAACTCAATGAGGTAGGCAAAACAAATAGGGTCTCTTTGATCTGGGTTCCTGGTCATTCGGGGGTCACAGGTAACGAAGAGGCCAATAAACTTGCCAGAGAGAGTGCTCGGAAACCACTCACTGGCCCAGAACTCTGTGTTATAGGAAAATGTACATATGAGAAGGCGAAAACTGAAAGAGAAACACTCTGGCAGAATCTCCCAGGGTTAGATCACTCCAAAAAGTTCCTTCGGAATTTTGAAACTGCAAGATCCAAAAAATATTTGGATCTCAGTAAAAACCAACTACACCTCCTCACTGGCTTTCTTACAGGGCATTGTCGCCTCAGAAAGCACTTGCTGAGAATGGGCGTATCGGACACTGACGAGTGTAGATTTTGTGGGGAGGAGGAAGAAACTCCTATTCACCTAATCACAGAATGTTTTGGCATTTTAAGCCAAAGGAATCAATGCTTTGGTCAAGAGACCCGTGGGAGTGTGGAATTAGCCTCACTGAAGCCTTCCCATTATTGTTCAACTTCGCCTTGGAGTAAGCAGTTAGAAAATCAAAATCAAAACTATTGGCTTTTGCCGACGATGTGGACATAATCACACAGTCCATTAGAGACGCGAAAAAAGTTTTCACCCTGTTGGAAGAAGGAGCCAAGGAAGTAGGCCTCAGGATCAATTAAGACAAGCCCAAATATATGATAATCACAAAAAAACCCAGGGCCACGTATCGGTCAAAATGTTACTATAAATGAGAACAATTTTGAAGAAGTAAAAGAATCTAAATATTTGGGAGAAGTCATAACAGCTGATAACAAGAATGAAAGAGACGTAGAATCGAGAACTATCATTCGCCCCGCAATAACTTATGGGAGTGAGACATGGATCCTAAATGAACGTGAGGCTGATAGATTGCTGTTCCTGGAACGGAAGATCCTGAGGGCTGATTTTGGGCCTTGTAGAAACGAAATAACGGGAGAATGGAGAATAGGAAAGAATCACAGGCACTCTATCGGAACGAGAATATAGTGCGACACACCAAGTCCAATCGCATAAGATGGGCAGGACATGTCATGAGGTCACAAGATGGAAGACTCCTCAATACAGCATTCTGGGAAAGGCCTGAGGGTAGAAGACTGGGAGTAACACAATGGGAGCTAGCAGCACAAAATCGACAAGAGTGGAGAAGAATAGTAAATGCGGCCAAGACTCACCTTGAGTTGTAGAGCCATTGATGATGATGAAGCCTTCCGAAATTTGGATTTCATAGTATCTCTGGGACTGGAAGGCGAGCTGTAAAGCTTTGTCAGGGGGCACAATAGACCATCAGGTCGCAGTGGACTGTAACCCCTTTTAAACTATTAACTATTACGCGACGGGCAATTTCCGGAAAATCAAACTAACATCCCGATATAGCCAACAATTCTACCCTTGCCAAAATTGGCTCCAGGGAATATCAATTTTACAATTTAAATTGTTTTGCTTTGGCAGATCCTCAATGTTTCCGTCAACAAAACAAGATACGGTAATGTATCCAGCGAAACCCATCCGATAGGAAAAGCTTTTCATCTTGACAAAGCTCCAGCGTCCGCACGCAATGAAATTTCGATGGCTCGCCATCCGGAAACATGTTCTGAAAGCTTTTCCTCAGTTCCCTGTCGCGTTCGCGGACAAAAGCTCATTCCGGTGACCCATAAACACACAAACCGCTGTCACCAATCGCTCAAAGGCTTCTTCAGCATCCGAATGATTCATCCGATCGAATAAATTTAAATTCGTCGCCGCGCTACTAGTCCCTTGTAGCGAGCAGCCGCTTCAGCGAGGTGGAGGGCTTTTACCGGAAAAGCACAAACATGTTGCGGCTTTCGATGTAAAGCGTCTGACGGCGTCAGACGACGGGAATCGAATTCCCTGACGGAATCGCGAAAAACCGGCAATAACGTCGGTTCTGCTGGGGCGGAAAATGTACGTGACAATATGGGGAATTTTTCGGGAAAGCATGTGAAGTCGCTCAGAGCGTGTTCAATTCGTGCAACTGACGTATTGTAATGTTAGTAAAAAGAGTATTTGTCCCATTTTGACTTGAATAGCTTCTACGTGTAATTAGAATTTATCCTAAGTCCCACTTGGAACTTGATCGTTAATGCACTAACTTGCGTTAGTGCAGACAAAACCCAAACCTATAGCAAGCTTCAAGGTCGTCACAACTACAATACTCGGAATAATCAGAAGGTGTATTCCCAACAGGACTAAAGATAGCAAAAGTATTACCAATACACAAAAGAGGAGATCAAAATGACCAGTCAAACTATCGTCCGATATCTATCCTACCAGCCATATCAAAGATTCTTGAAGAAATAATCAAATCTAGGCTCTTAGCATATTTTGAAGACAATAAATTGCTCAGCAATCAACAACATGGATTCAGGACCAGCAAATCAACAACAACTCTGCTGATGGAGGTCATGGATGAAATAGTCAAGTCCCTGGATGAAAAATGGCCATCAGAAATTGTTTCACAGGATTTATCGAAAGCTTTCGATACTGTGGACCATGATATCCTGCAGAGTAAATTACAATATTATGGATTGGGGGGTGCTGCCCTTGCTATTATCTGCTCTTTCCTGTCAAATAGGCAACAACATGTATTATGGGATAACTTACTATCAGAGAGCAGGAACATAACATCTGGAGTTCCACAAGGATCAAGGCTGGGGCCCTTACTTTTCCTGATATTCGTAAACGACCTGGATCTGAGAAGAGATGAATTGAACACATATCTGAAAACTTTTTTGTTCGCAGATGATAGCTCTTTTTTCCTAAAGGCCTTGGATGAGAGAGATCTGAAGATATTGGGGAAATATGTGCTTTCATCATCTAAGCACTGGTCCAGCTGTAGTTCTCTTGCAATAAACGAATCGAAAACACAAAACCTGAGAATAAACAGCAACAAAAATGACACCATCAAATTGCTTGGAGTTACATTAGATGGGGCACTTTCATGGGAGCCGCATATCGATTAATTGAAAAGAAAACTTGCAGTAGCCATTTACACTATCTCGGTTGTAAAAAGAGTCTCATCCAGGAAGGCCGCAGAGATGTCTTATTTTGCCAACTTCCATTCCTTGGCAACGTATGGAATCCTTCTTTGGGGCACATCAGTTCATGCCATCGACATCCTGATTCTTCAGAAGAAAGCGGTGAGAACAATATTAGGACTAAAACAGACAGACAGCTGTAGGGATGCGTTTCGAGATCTTAACATACTTACCATACCAGCAGCCTATATATCAGAGTGCTCTACATATGTCCATAAGAAATTAGACACCTTCCCAACTAATAGCACCTTCCACAATTTCGATACACGAAGCCGAAACAAACTTACCATCCCATATCATGAAAGGAAGTTTGCCCAGCAAGGAGTTGACTACTGGGGACCTAAAATCTACAATAGGATCCCAAATGCCATCAAACAACTCAATGGACAAAAAAAATTCAAGAAATCTCTAAAAAAAGTTCTTCTGCAAAATACAATTTACACTTTTGATGAATTCTTACATAATTGAATGTGTAATTTTTTTGACGAAGCATGTAATTTTGATGCTGAATAAATTATTATTATTATTATTATTATTATACTAATACTTTACTCATGCCGGATCATAGAACAGCAAGATATGAAACATCTGCTAAATATCAAAGTCTTATTCTTTTCAATCATTCACCTGTTTCAATAGAGAATCTTAAGTTTTCTCAATTCTCGGAAAAAATAAAAACTACACTTTTTCCTGAATGTTATTATAGTCTCAGAGAATATCTTTATGATAGTTGATAGTTCAAAAGGGGTTACAGGCCTCTGCGACTTCATGGTCTATTGTGTCCCCTGACAAAGCTTTACAGTTCGCCTTCCAGTCCCAGAGATCTTATGAAATCCAATATCTCGGAAGGCTTCAGTGAGGCTAATTCCTCACTCCTACAGGTCTCTTGAACATGGCATTGTTTTCTTTGGCTTACAATGCGAAAGCATTCTGTGACTGGGTGAATAGGAGTTCCTTCCTCCTCCCCACAGAATCTACACTCCTCAGTGTTTGATACGCCCTTCTCAGCAGGTGCTTCCTGAGGCGATAATACCCTGTAAGAAAGCCAGTGAATAGGTGAAGTTGGTTCTAACTGAGATCCAAATATCTTTTGGATCTTGTAGTTTCAAAATTCCGAAGGAATTTTTGAATTATTCAACCCTGGGAGATTCTGCCAGAGTGTTTCTCTTTCAGTCTGCTCCTACTCCAGAAACTCATTATTACATGTACATTTTCCTATACCACAAAAAGGTTCTGGGCCAGTGAGTGGTTCCCAATCACGCACCCTCTCTGGCAAGTTTATTGGCTTCTTCATTACCTACGATTCCCGAATGACCAGGAACCCAAATTAAAGGGACCTCATTTTTCTTGCCTACCTCATTGAGTTTGCTCCGGCATTCCCATGCCGACTTTGAGTCGATGACATAGGAGTTCAGTGCTTTAATAGCAGCTTGACTATCTGAGTGAATAGCTATGTCCCAATTCTGATAGTTTCTCTCTAGATTAATATCTAGGCATCTTTCGAATGCTAATGTTTCTGCTTGCAGAACACTCACACATACCGTCATGCCAATGGTGCTCTTATAAGAGAAATGCCTGATTGTACTAGAGGAAGAGAAGACTAATCGGGTATTTCTGGATGTACTCAGGCTCGGCAGATAATTATACAGGGTGATTCCTTGTACCCGGTCAAGTACCTCCACCACTTCAAGAAGTGATCATTCAAGTGATTTGCCACAAAAATGTGAAACACCACATGGTCAATATCTTGATGGTTATTCTTCAATTAAGATTTCTTGTTTTCACGAAATATTTCAAGTTTTTACATGTAATCAATCATACCTCAGTTATCCTTGTAGCTTCATCCAATTCATTCATATACCTTCAAATGGCATTAAATTTTTTAGAAGATAAGACTTTCGATGCGCACAAATACTTTCCATAGCGGCGTGGTGAGGAGATGAATATCACGATATTGAACTTAACAAAATCCGTCATATCATTCCAAAGGTTTCATCGTTGAAGAATTATTGAATATGGACATGTTTTTTTCAGCAAAAACTACCTCATTCAGTGTGCTTTCAAATGACGTTTAAACTTTTGTTCTAACTGCTTTTCTTCTACCATAATATCATGGCTAACAAGATAAAAACGAAAAGTCAAAAAATTCCAAAACAAAATTTGGTCTATTTTGAAAATCATCATGATTGAATATTAAAGTTATTCTCATGGAAATCATGAATTTTTTTATGGAATAAGAATTATACAGATTTTATGAAAAAATGTTGAAAACAGACTAGGTATTACTATCTATAACAATTGTTGGAAATTTCCACCTCCTTCTTAAATACATTTCGATTGACAAATCAAACCATTTTTATTGCTTGTCAGAACTTTCCACCACTGATCACTCAAGGATTTAATATTTCTCTTTTTGTCTTTCTCACATGATGCTATTTTCGATGACATTGAGAAAATGGCATGCATTTCTTTGGGTTTAGAGACCAGAAAGCGTTTGGTTCCGCCATTCATCTTGCTGGTTACGCTTGGCGGTCAAGTGTGCTCAATCTAATCAAATCGGTATAACTGGGTCAATAAACAGGTTCTTGTTTCTTGTGTTCTTTGATATTTCTTGAGTTATTAACGAGCTCAGTAGCCGTGATCGTCTAGTGGTTAGGACCCTACGTTGTGGCCGTAGTAACCCAGGTTCGAATCCTGGTCACGGCACGAAGCTCAATATTTTTCACACCTTTTCCTTCGAAAATTTATGAAAAATCAATCAGTTATGATTTATTTACAAGCTGAAATGAAAGAAATTCCCGAATGACCAGGAGATTGAAGGGACCTCATTTTTCTTGCCTACCTGATTGAGTTTGCTCCGGCATTCCCTTGCCGACTTTGAGTCGATGACATAGGAGTTCAGTGCTTTAGAAGCAGCTTGACTATCTGTGTGAATAGCAATGTCATAATTCTGATAGTTTCTCCCTAGATTAATATCTAGACATCTCTCGATTGCTAACATTTCTGCTTGCAGAACACTCCCACAGGAGCCCAACAATAGTGTTCACTTGGGTTTGATCCCGTGAACGCCATCGCCAGCTCCCGTGTTGGTTTTAGAACCATCTGCATACCATTTAACAGTATTTTCTTTGAAATTTTGGTCGGTGTATTCCAGCTCCCATTCTTCTTTTTTACATAGCATCGTACTGAAGTTTTTCCCAGTACTTACTTTCTTGACCATCACATCACTAGGAAGGTTGGCAGATGAGAATGAAGTTAATCAAAGAGCACCAGACTCTCTGACACCTAATTCTCTTGTTACCTGCGCCTTCTCTAGATATTCTGAGGATGACCTCATGGGCCACCCTGTCAATCACCAGATGTAGGGGTGTGAGGTCTGTTATGATCTCAAGTGCGCTGGTTGGGCATGTTCTCATGGCCCCCGTGATGAACATACAGGCAAACCGCGGTGTTTTATCGAGCATTTTACTCGTACTTGTCTGAGCTTTAGCAAACCAGACTACTGCCCCATATGGGATTACAGGTCTCACAATCATGACGTACATCTATCGCAGTATTTTTGGGTTACAATCCCAGCGGGGGCCGATATATGTGTTTCGAAGCGACATGGAGGATGGAAGATTCTATCAACATTAAATTCAAATATCAAATAACTGTGAAATTTCAGAATCTAGTGCTGTCACCTCTACTGTAATTGCTTGCAAATCAAAAATGGATTTCCAACTCCCAAAACTACGTTATCACGAGCTGAATCTGAGTTTAGGAATAAATATTGGTTCGGGGACTGGCTGCACCATCAATGTTAACATTGTAAATAATAATAGTATATTCTAAAACAAGTTGCAGAATGAGCTCCTATTCCAACACGAATGCGAAGTTCGATAGCATTGAGTGTTGGAATTGCCTTCTGCAACGAGTATTAGACGCTATTTTCTCTATTTCAGTCAATTATTGTGAAGTATTCTCGAAATTCAAATGAAAATTCAGATTAGTGACTTTTGTTTTGTAACTTGGCAGTTCTTGTGACATACGAAATTTGACAGTTCACGGAATTTGAATTGTTTTGATTCGAAACTTAATTCGATCGGAGATCAGTACTGACAACCATAAAACGAAACATATAACTGAAAACAATGCTGTAATGAGTTTCATTACATCACTACTTTTAGTACTGTAATGAACCCATTACAATACTGAAATAGAGAAATAAAATTAAGTACCTAGTTTTAAATTTTCTCACAACTTGGGAGCCTTAATTATTGTTATACATTAATAAATAAATGATTCCTTGGATTTTTGCTTGATTGAGGAACATAAAGGTTGAAATATAAAAATCCCATATGCCAAGTAAGTATTTCGCACAGTACCTCGCGCACAGTGTCATGGTAACGAAGGAAAATGAAGAAAAAGAGTCACTTCGCTTATTGTTGTCAATGCTGGAACCTTGTCATTTTTTGACGTTTGTAAAAAAGAGTTGTTATAGATTGATAATAGCAGAAGATTTCAATTTCTTAGAATATGTCTATTTCGTTTGTTGAAACATCTTTTCTGTTTTCAGGTAACTTCAACAAAGTTCCAACGATCTGAAGGGCTATTATATGAATATTGAATCTATCCTTCATTCACCATCCCACCGTCCAAGGTGATATGAAGTCCCCCCAAATCAGATATGCGTGCTGGATCATTTTTCCAGTTCCTCAATTTGTAATCTTATACGAAATTTTACACGGGATGCCGTCAAATTTATGAAGCACTTGAACCCCACGCCATCTGCGCTCCTCTTCCTCCTGTGAGAGATTGCACGGCAAGGGCTGATACCCCGTCTGAATATTGATACGGGATATTGAGTTATATTCCGTTCATTCCAGACCTAACCCATAATTCATCAGTTTCTTCCTCGCGTAATTCTGTTTCCGTTGTTCGAATTGATACATGGATATGTGTGAACGGATATGAAATTCTTATTGGAAAGTCATATGCGCTTTGGAAACTCAATTTCTCAACGTTCGAAACTTTTTCTATACCTACCGAGTGGGCCGAATAAGATATAATCATATGTAGGTCGCCTAGAGTATCAGAAAATGTCCATACAGACCTGAAGAAAGAAAGACTCACTTATTAGGGTAATTATAAAATATACTTCCCGCAACAATTAAAGGAACAGAAAAATTTTCCAAATTTTTTGACATTTTCAAATAGGCTGTATCTCAATGAAAAATGGTCGTATAAGAATTAGAAAAATCAAATTTTGAAGCTTGAAGCCACTAGTTTCTGAATTTATTGGTAAACAATTTTTCAGAGCACCGGTAGCCATGCAACCCTCTCATAAAGCACGAAGAAAAATTTTTTCAAATTTTCAAATTGTTTTTTTGCTCTACGCTTATGGAAAGAATTTTTTCAGCTAAACCGATGCGAAGGCCGCATGGCCTGTTTATTCAGCTCTAATTTGTTTCTCACTACCCTCGAAAATGACCTTTTTGTCTTCGAGATATCTCCGGAACTACTGAAAGTCCTAGCAAACTGACAGTTGGTTTCTTTTTCTGCAGAAAATTTCTACAAAAATCGATCATGTCTGATTTAAAAATATTTTTTTTCGATCTGTAACGGTAATGTGAAAAAGGAGCAAGAAAATCAAAATGCCATTTTACCATTCATTGGTTATCGGACTGTATCTTCGTCAATATTTGGAGGAAAGCTGGGGTTATAAGAAAATTTTACAGCCCAAGTACCCTAAAGGCTCTTTTGAATCGGTAGTTCGATCGACTCAGCGGTTTTCCTGGACCGATTGATTGAAATTCCGAAAAAATTAGAGAACCAAGGTTTTCGTTGACCTTTTCTTTTCAAAAATCCATTATTTTTTTTCACTTTTTCCTCAATTTAGAAGGTTTGAGAGATTATAAAAAAATTTAAGGAATTTTTTTTGTTAGACTGGAATATTTGAAAATGCCTTTTTCACGATTGAAAAAAACTTTTGAACTAAGTTCTCAAAATGTGGAGAAAAAATAGATATTCTCATTGAAAATAAAATTTCTTTTTCAAGGGAAGGAAATTTTTTTTTCCGATATTTTCAGAAAATTTTTTTTTTTTTGAAAAAGAAGAGGCATTTCTAACTCACTCCCACTGAAGCTAAGGACACATCCAAACCGCTATTCGCTCCAAAAAAAAGTGTTTGAATTAAGTCAAGGTTCATACATGTAAGCTGCTCACGGTTCTCGTTATGCAAAATTTTGAGCAATGGAATATTTCCCTCCTCTGCAGAGCAATTTTTTTCAGTGATAATTTCAAATTTTTGTCGATATTTCAGAACATAATTCAACAGTTTCTATCAATCCTAAAAGAAGACATTTTCAAATATTCCAAAATTTCGAAAAAAAATTTCTTAGATTTTTTTATAATCTCCAAAACATTCAAAATTGAGTAAAAAAAAATTATCATCTTATTTTAAAAGAAAAGGTCAACTTTAAGAAACGAAAACATTGTTTCTTTAATTTTTTCAGAATTTGAATCAATCGGTCCAGGAAATCCGCTGAATCGACCGATCTACCGATTTAACAGGAGAAAATTTTTCTGTTCCTTCAATTGTTTAGAGAAGTGTATCATGACAAAAACTCGTACAAGTTGAAAAATTCTTTCAGATATCAATCTGCAAAAAAATAACGAAAGTGAACAAGTGTGACAGGCTTTGTTATTATTTAATCACAACAGCTTTGAATTTTTGGAACAAATTCAATTCCTTTCCAAATTCGTTTCCCATACTCACCTATATTCCAGATAATAGGGTCCCCAGATTGAAGTCGCGTAAACCTTTTTGGTCAAATTTTCTGACTAATATGAATAGAAGCGACAAAGAAATGTGGCAATCTGAATGGAATGTATCCAATTTTTTCAATAAAGATCTTATTTCTGATCCTTCCATCAGAGTTCCTGGTTTTGACCTTCCCAGGAGAATATGGTCTGTTCTAAATCGCATTAGAACAGGCCATGGACGTTGCAATAGCATGCTCTTCCGATGGAATTCGGTTGAGAGTCCTAGTTGTGAGTGTGGGGAAAATGAGGAGACTATAGAACATCTTATAAATAGTTGTCCCATTTATAAATTTCAAGATGGTTTCGAGGCTATACATAAAGTAACGAATGCATTTCTAAAATGGGTGGTTAATTTCGAAATTATTTGATTTATTCTGAATATTCGGTTTTTTTCTGCTTTTTTCTTTTTTCATTTAAGATTGAGAATCGCGAGCCGTTTTGGGAAGAATCTATCGACGGATAACATGAAGATGATCTCACACTGATGTCTTTCAAGATTTTTCCTGATATTTAATATTTTATGTTATTTTTTTCACGGGGTGGCAGGTTTTTTCGGCTGAGGTTTTTTTCCCCTGGCTCTATAGTATCGTATGATACTAGTGATGATAGTATCGTATGATTCTATAGTATCATACGAAGAATGTTATGATACCCCGTCCTTTTTTTACCTCAGCTCAGGTACTTTTTGTTTCAACATTTATTGTATTACTTTAGCTCCCTATTTTCATAAGAACATATATATACTATAAAAAACTCAACTGGTTGATTTGCCACATAGCTCTAAATTGAGAAAAATGAACTAAAATCCACCGTTATTTTATTAAAAGCGCCAAGTTCACAAAAATTCGCCAGCATCTCCGGAATCGATAATCTTGAAACCTAGATTAAACCCCTCCTCCTGCTGTTACAGCACTCCGCGAGCTCCTTAACCCCAGCGCTAAAACTTCGTCAGAGTTCTTCATTATCGTCCCCAATTATTATACCGGCACAAAGATAGCGACGACTGGAAATTTGTTGCCGCCGGGCCTCAGATAACATTGTCCCTTAGTTGAAAATTGCCTCTGGTTTCGAACAGATCTATTGTAATTTCAAAGAGAATGTTATTGTTGGAGATTATGCTCATACTGTACATGTCTCATTACGCCGGCAGAGTGAGCCGAGCGAATTGTGGATTACTGCGCCGCATGAAATTGATAATCTGCCACGGGCAGCACGACTGCTCTGTCCCCATATCCTTTCATTTGTATGACTGCAGAGGAATGGAGCTGAATGTCCGACCACAATATGTACTGCTCTTGCGATTAATTTCGGTGGCAATGATAGGCAATAAGTAGAAGAAGATGCAGGAGCATTGAAATGTGCACAGTTCCCGAAATTATACATTAGGCAGGCGAGGGAAATTAATTAACCAGCAAAACTCCCATAGATGCACCACTTTTCGAAATTTCCTCTTTTTTTCGGGAAAGATACCTGCAGAAATAAATAGTTGCTCCACCATGAAGATAATAAGATGGATAGATACTTAGTGAATCAAAACCGAAACCAAATTCGATGAGGTCTGCTGAATTATCGCTCTGTAGTGCAAGTAGTGCAAGGTAGAGATCTCAAAATATTTAAGCTGTTCTGGTCTTGAGAAAAATTTAAGTGTTTCTCTCAAAACATCTATTGCCAGCTCCTTAAAATAACCTCCAGGTTGATATGTAAAAGTAAAAGAATTTTTCAACTTGTTCGTATTTTTGTCATCATACACTTCTCGCTACAATTAAAGGAACAAAAAAATGTTTCCCTTTCAAATCGGTGGATCGGTCGATTCAGAGGTTTTCCTGGGCCGATTGATTCAAATTCTGAAAAAATTAGAGGAACAATTTCTTCGTTCCTTAAAGTTGACCTTTTCTTTCCAAAGAGGGGATTATAAAAAAATCAGAGAGCATTTTTTCAAAAATCTCGCATGTTTCAACTGAAAAAAATTGCTCTGCAGAGAACGAAAAAATTCCATTGCTCAAAATTTAGTAACCTGCAAAACTCACATAGATGCCCCACTTTTCGAAACTTCCTCTTCTTTTCGGGAAAGATACCTGCAGCAATAAATAGTTCTTCACAATGAAGATAATAAGATGGATAGATACTTAGTGAATCAAAACGGAAACCAAATTCGATGAGGTCTGCTGAATCATCGCTCCGTAGTGCAAGTAGTGCAAGGTAGAACGCTCAAAATTTCTTAAGCTGTTCCGGTCTTGGAAAAAATTTACGTGTTCCTCTCAAAACAGTTATTGCCAGCTCCTTAAAATAACAGGTTTCTGCTGCCATGTTTTTGCCATAATTCCACTTAATTTGTGACGCCATTCAATTGCAAAATTGGCTGAGGGTGTCGCAAGTATCAGTGATGCTTTGCAACGAGTTATTCTACATCTGAGAAGGGTGAAGTTTGCTAAATGTATACACCGGCGTGTTTTCTATGGGAAACATCTTTTCCAGAGAGGTGTTAAGAGAATCTTCTACAGTATTCGGGTGGGCTAGTAGCTGCTTGTTTGCTCTACAGCCGATCGCATTGACTCCAATTCTTTTTCTATACTACACTTTTCAGGGATAGAAAAAGCATTTGCAAATTATTTCGTATGTATTCTGACACTTGATTACAACTAAGGATCTTCCCATTAGGAAAAGGTGAAGAATAAACACACGTTCTGAAACAGCGGAGTCTAGGGCTTCCATTATATAGGGGAAATGTTCTTTGGAAACTCTAAACTTCTTGTGTTTTTCATCTCATCTTGTTTTTCAGAGTTTTGAAATATTGGGTATAAGTTTATTTCGTAGAACTGATTTGCGGAAGAAGTTTATAATATCTTTGGTGGTACCCATGGTGTTTCGGATCTCATGGAGAGCATTCACACATCTCAAAAAGGATATTTTCTGTGGCAGATTGATATGTGAAAAAAAATTGAGAGCCCGTATTAATTATAAACGTATTGACCGAGATTTGGAATTAGATCTGAGTATGAAGGCCAGTTTTGGCATAGAGAAAGCGGTCTTCAAGCTGAGATTGAATTTCAATCCACGGTCAATAAGTTTCTAATACAGGCACTAAGAGGATGGAATATTTTCCAACCTGACTTTCGAAATACCATATTAGTTCAAAATTCAACACTTCAAGGAATAACTTATTTGTGTACAGCTTTGAGTGATCATCTCAATTGATTCTTCATTAGATCCATACTGAAGAGAGAAATTTCAGTTTGAATTTTTTCCTATCTTGTATACGTTTCTATGCCTCAACCCTCAACATTGAAGTAAATCGAAAAGTTCTTGGGGATTTTCCGCATAGTCAGCATAGGCCAATGTTATTGACTTTAGGTGATGAGGTTCTTTTTGCTCCATGTTTGGACAAACCCCGTTGGAATTTCAGTAAGGCTAATTGGGTCAATTTTGGGAATAAAGTCGATAGTGACATAAGATGGATTAGACCGTCTTATGATAATTATTCTAGATTCGTGGGCGTAGTTAAAGCTGCAGCTAAAAAGTTCATTCCGAGAGGTTTTCGTAAAGAATATGTTCCTGGTTGGTCAGAGGAAACTGAAAAATTATACAAAGATTATCAAAATTCCCCATCAAATGAAAAAAGTGAAAAACTCATGAGCTCAATAAATGCCAGTCGGAAGGATAAATGGAATAGTGTAGTCACAAATATGAATTTCACACATTCCAGTAGGAGTTCATGGGATGTTTTGCGAAAACTAGGTGAAGCTGCACCTCTCGCGATATCATCCTCGAAAATTAACCCCAAATTGATTGCTCGTCGTCTTGTTAATGTCTCTAATTCAGTTAAAATATCGAAATCCCAAATCAAAGATATGAAGTTGAAATTACATAAATTTAGGACATCAAATCATACCGGAATGTTATTTCTAACCCATTCAATATGGATGAATTAATTTCAGCGATTAAAAACACAAAATCAAGAAAAGCAGCCGGTTTTGATGGAATTTATCCAGAATTCATCAAACATTTAGGAAAAAAAGCCCTATCTTGGTTATTATCTTTTTATAATGATATATTGAATTCCGGCAATTTTCCGACCGAATTTCGCAAAGCTAAGGTAGTAGCAATTTTGAAACGTGGAAAAAATTCTTCTGATCCGAGTAGCTATCGTCCTATTAGTTTATTGAGCGTCCCTTTCAAAATTTTAGAGAGATTGATTCTATTTAGAATAGAATCAACTATTGAAGAAGCATTACAGAACTGTCAGGGCGGTTTTTAGGAAAAATAGGAATTGTTGCGATCAGGTTCTTAGCCTCACCACATTTATTGAATCAGGGTTCAATAAAAACTTAAAAACAGGGACAGCATTTGTGGATTTATCAGCTGCATATGATACAGTATGGAAAGATGGTTTAATTTATAAACTATATAATCATTTGAAATGTGGAAAAATGGTAAAACTTTTGGAAAATATGTTATCCGACAGAAGGTTCCGAGTTTTTGTCGATAATAACAGTAGTAATTTCGAAACTTTGAATAATGGTCTTCCACAAGGTTCAGTTTTAGCACCACTTCTATTCAATTTATATTTGTGTGACATTCCATCTACTTCTTCGGAGAAATTTATTTATGCTGATGATATTGCTCTGGCTTTTCATCATTCTAATTTTCAAACATTAGAAAGTACCCTTTCCGCAGATCTGGACATAATGAAAAATTATTTTTTGAAGTGGCGTTTGTGCCCGAATGAAAATAAAACCGAAGTTTCGTGTTTTCATTTGAATAATCACCAGAAATATAGAAAATTGAGTGTAACTTTCGGTTCTTCTCCCTTAAAACATAATTTCAATCCTAGATACCTGGGAATCAAACTTGATTCCTCTCTAAATTTCAACGCCCATTTAGATGATCTGCGTTTGAAACTTAAAACTCGAAACAATATTCTTCAGAAACTAGCTGGTTCCTCATGGGGCGCTGATGCAACAATACTTCGAACAGCAGCGCTTGCTTTGGTTTATTCTGCTGCTGAATATTGTTGTCCTGTTTGGTTGAACAGTGTTCATGTAAAAAAAGTTGATGCCCAACTAAATTTTTCTATGAGGATTATTACTGGTACTATCAAGTCTACACCTACTCCTTGGTTACCAGTCCTCTCAAATATTGCCCCCCCCCATATTCGCAGAGAGACAACAGCTTTGAATTTTTGGAACAAATTCAATTCTTTTCCAAATTCGTTTCCCATACTCACCTATATTCCAGATAATAGGGTCCCCAGATTGAAGTCGCGTAAACCTTTTTGGTCAAATTTTCTGACTAATATGAATAGAAGCGACAAAGAAATGTGGCAATCTGAATGGAATGCATCCAATTTTTTCAATAAAGATCTTATTTTCTGATCCTTCCATCAGAGTTCCTGGTTTTGACCTTCCCAGGAGAATATGGTCTGTTCTAAATCGCATTAGAACAGGCCATGGACGTTGCAATAGCATGCTCTTCCGATGGAATTCGGTTGAGAGTCCTAGTTGTGAGTGTGGGGAAAATGAGGAGACTATAGAACATCTTATAAATAGTTGTCCCATTTATAAATTTCAAGATGGTTTCGAGGCTATACATAAAGTAACAAATGCATTTCTAAAATGGGTGGTTAATTTCAAAATTATTTGATTTATTCTGAATATTCGGTTTCTTTTCTGCTTTTTTCTTTTTTCATTTCAGATTGAGAATCGCAAGCCGTTTTTGGGAAGAATCTATCGACGGATAACATGCAGATGATGTCTTTCAAGATTTTTCCTGATATTTAATATTTTATGTTATTTTTTTTACGGGTGGCAGGTTTTTTCGGCTGAGGTTTTTTCCCCTGGCTCTATAGTATCATATGATACTAGTGATGATAGTATCGTATGATTCTATAGTATCATACGAAGAATGTTATGATACCCCGTTCTTTTTTACCTCAGCTTAGGTACTTTTTGTTTCAACATTTATTGTATTATTTTAGCTCTCTATTTTCATAAGAATATATATATATATATATATATTGAATCATACAGTAAGACGCCGATATGCAGGATGAGAGCTGAAACGACATTTTCTGAGGATTGTGGATGTTATTGCACCATTGCTCTTTTACCTGAATAAAAATCCGTAACCAACAAGTACTCCTGGTCGACGAACGCAAACTGTTTCTTGGTCTAACCATGACGACTACTGCCTAGATGGGTGACAAAACTTTGCAACTCCTCTTTAGAATGAGACACTTTCTGACCACTTTTCTCCGAATGGCGTCAAACCTGTATATATACACTGGTATTGAAGTAGGAGGGAACGACATAAGGATTATTCATTATTGATTATACATTGCGTTATGTAATTATATATAGCTTTCGTCAGAAATGGATTATTTCGGGATCAAAAAGCTCATACTGAATAAACTGACATAATGATTGACGATCTTCATGAAAATTTGAATACAGATGTTTCCCTTCTCATACAACATGAATAATTCACCTTATTTCTACTGACGGAACGTAATTCTGGTCGGAATTCAACATCAAGAAGTTAATTCGTTTCATATCGATGTGCATATCGAAACAAAATTGAAATTTGGTCTATAACCGAATATTAAGATTATCAAATTCTCCTAACATTAAGATTCGGTGTTTGGGTTTGTAGAGGATCAATTTAGTTTATTTAGAATTTCAAAATGGCATATTTTATTTTTGAATGCACTTCTCTCACGGAGAAAACAAAGTTTTCGTGTTTTTTCATTTTCAGAACAGAAGAAAAAGATTATTCTTTTTGAGTCGTTTCAAACTATTGTTTACATAAGAGAAAATACAACTTTATGTTATAGCCCACCAAGGATAATTCTTGGGAAAAAACATAGTACGCTACTTGATTACTATGAAAAAATTGTATAATATTTTCATTCAACATCCTAGCACAAACAAAACCGAAAATAATGACCAAAATTGAAATAGCCCAAATTTTAATTGTGGCCTTTAACTCGAAAACAAAAGAAGATAGAGGAATGCAATTGATTTCATTTTCAGTTTCTCCGAAAAATTCGACCGTAATGTGTATTTCATTTTCCTGTCTCCCTCTTTGGTTTGAAAAACTGTTACCCTACAGGGGCCCGTAACACAAGCTGACTGAGGAACGAAAACAATGAACATCTCCTTCATGATATAAAAGATTTCTCGACGCCTAATTTGTTGCTTAGTGTTCTAACAACATAATTTTAACTTTCCGGTGACCCCTGTACATACATCAATATTTCTGAGACGACTGACAGCTGACGTAAATATGAAACCTGAAATTTTGAGGAACGAAAACAATGAACATCTCCTTCATGATATAAAAGATTTCTCGACGCCTAATTTGTTGCTTAGTGTTCTAACAACATAATTTTAACTTTCCGGTGACCCCTGTACATACATCAATATTTCTGAGACGACTGACAGCTGACGTAAATATTTCACGCAAGACAGCTTAGATATATGAACTTTGAATTAATTCAAACCTTTTCTTTCAGAGAAAATAGCGGTTTGGATGTGTCCTCAGCGTCAGTAGGGTGAGTCAGAAATGCCTTTTTTTTAGAAAAAAAAAATATCCTGAAAATATGGGAAAATAATATATTTCACAATGTAATATTTTATGACCTTTCAACAAAGATAAAATGTCAAATTTGTTTCCCGTCACAGAAAAAATACTATTATTATTTCACATGGCAAACAATATAAAAAAAGTTCATCAATCTGTGGACTACAACTTTGGAGGTTGTTTTTCATGAATTTTTGTTATATTTATTTTGCCAAGTATAACAGTTAGGTAAATACAATCATTAGTGCAAATCATGACAAATTGGGACTGCATAAAGATTAGGAAACCAGATCGATATTATTCGAGACGAGAGTTTAGAATTTTTGAAACAACGAAACATATAAGTAGAAAAAATCCATCTTGAAAAAAAAGATAATATAGCGAAAATGAAAAGAAAAAAAAAATTGGCGATCTGGAGCAGTGACGGCGAACGTTTATTTTTCCTGTTATTTTCATTATATTCTATTCTGTTTCTGGTTCCATTCTATTATTATTCATGGGGAATATTCAAAAACAAGAGATTTTCCGTTCATTGATATCTGTTTATGGTCTCTAATCTCGAAATATGAAAGTCAACCCAAATAATTTAGTTCTCCTATCAAACAACTCAAATATAAATTTTTGGTTTCCGACTATTCTAAATTTTCTCTCAAATCTGCGTAACAGCTCACAGTGTTCCGAAGAAAAGCACTCAAGGACGTAGGAAAATGTCGCACATCCACCCTAAATAAAATCTACATCAAGAAAGCATTACATGAGGTAGGTGTTACTATGGAGTACATAGAGATCGCTGTTCATTTGCGAATTAGGGAAGTGGTTTTATATTTGCATACAAAGCGGGAGACCTGGATCTTTACCGAGAATATAGCGCTTCTACGTGGAGCCGACAAGGGCGACTCGTTTCTTGAGAATCTGGGAACCGGAAAAATGCACCAATTTCATTTGAGTTTTGGGAAATTAAAAGCGAAAGAAGTTGAAGTAGAGGAAGGATAGGATTCTTGTGATACTGAATCTGAATTTGGATTTCTACATATAGGCCAAGCAAATTAGCTTAAAAAAATGCTGTTGCGGGAAGCTGTTGTAATCATTCTTTTAGGACTCTAATAAGCGTAGTTTGAGCTTTGCCCCAATTTCCTAGTGGAGCGTACCTATGTCGTGAGGCTCAATAAACCTCGAAATTTTCAGACTATTTTGAGTTTTTCTCGAATAGCTCCTAAACTGAGCATCTTATCGAAAATATTATAATTTTCAAAAGTGTTAAGCATTAAATTCTGCTTCTAGAAAGTATTGAGACATTATATTTTCAACAAGTATTTTTGATGAAATCATATGGCAAATTTTCACACTTTTCAAAAAAACACATCTTTTCACTATAAAACGTAAAATACCTGTAAAAGTACGAACGCTAGAACGAAATGTCATAGAACAAGAGTTGTAGACCATCATATTGTGATTAAACGTAAGTCCATTCCTCCAAACCACAATGTTAAATCGCGCAATAGCTCATCCTGTTGAGGATGCTGATCATTTCATCCTAGCTAGTGCTATTGAATTTGCTCAGCAGTCTCATGGGTTCGTGGATAATGTTGGGGAGGACACTGAGCTTCTTATAATTATGATTGTTCTGGCCTTGATGTGTACCAATTATTTTTACTAGGGTCTAGCAAAGGCAAGCAAAACGATGTTGTCTTTTCTCCCTTGCACAACAAGTTTTGATCTGTTTCGAAAAACAACATATTATTCCATCATGCTTTTAATGGCTGCGACACTATATCATCTCTTTCGGTAAAGAAGAAATGAAATTCCTTAAATCAACACAAACCTGTTGAAAGCAGCAGAATTGCTTAGGAAATCTAATGCTCCTGCCGATAAGGTCGACGAGGCAGGGAAGAAATGCATGGCAGCCCTTGATACAAATTATTTCGAGAAATCAAATGTATTGTGGTAGGAGAAGTTTGAAAAATTGTTAACCAAAACCTCATTTAATCTTGCCTCTGTGCCTCCAACTGAAGCAGCACCTCGACAACACTCGTTAAGGACGTATATAATATATAATATATTGTTCTTAGCAATGAGTTTTATTGTTACTTATTAGTTTATGAATCCCACATTTGTTATTATAATTGATTTAGTTGATTTCCGACGTCTTCAGGAATTTCAGTTCTCCTTCACCAAGACACTTAAACATGAGGAAAAATATGTTGATTTTCGAAACAGAGAATATCTTATAGTGCAAGGAAGAAGAGACAATTTATCGTCTTCTTTGCCTTTGCCAGGCTTTAGTAAAAAAATGTTGTTGCCCATAGAGGCTGGAGCAGTCAAAATTACAAGGTCAGTGTACTCCTCAACAATCACATATTGTGTTGCGAAGGAAACCCTCTTAGGGCAACTGCCAACCAAATCGCTTACCTAACCTCACTATTCAAAAGTTCTAAACTGAAAAATTGTCAATTTTTACTTTATTATTTAGCTCTGTAAGCCAGTTGATCCTTGATCCTATTTACAAGCACTGTTTCAGGAGCTTCATTCCACTATACCTCACTTTCTATATCAGATACAATGTGTTCTGTATGAAACTAATTCGTTTTATTATGCAATATTCACAGCACGATATCAGAGCATCAAATCTTCTATACGACCAGTTCGTCATATTGTATTGCGAAGGAAACACTATTAGGGCAACTGCAAACCAAATCGTATAACCCCACTATTCAGGAGTTTCAAACTGGAAAATCGTCAATTTTGTCTTCATTATCTAGCTCTGTACGCCAGTTGATCCTTGATTCCTATTTACAAGCACTGTTTTCAGGAGCTTTCTTCTACCATATCTCACTTTCTACATCGGATACAGTGAGTTCTGTATCAAAAATATTACGGGTTGCTTCGCTCTCACAATTATTAGTCTTTTTTTTCTTCTACTGATCGTAATATTTTCTTGTAA
The DNA here is from genome assembly GCA_038502775.1 of Hippodamia convergens. NCBI lineage: Eukaryota > Metazoa > Arthropoda > Insecta > Coleoptera > Coccinellidae > Hippodamia > Hippodamia convergens. The sequence continues at coordinate 7,475,227 of CM076609.1, read as the reverse complement.
CAGTTAGACGCTTTCGGCTCCACCATGTTTTATTTTTTTCCCATGAATCAAATTGATAAGACATGTTGACTATTGTTGACAACGATATTTCACATTCAGAATAAGTCGAATAAAGAATTCCTAACCTACACATATCGGAGAGTCCTATTGCAGACATATAACTGTTGCAAAATACATTTTACGACATTTAATCGACAACTAGATGTCATGGACGGAAATGTCGTATTAAATTTGTCCTGTAAACGTTTATGGGACAACCTGCGAAAAAGTTCTATTAGTGTCCTATAATATTGTTGTGAGAATAGTAACTCGATAATTTTATTCAACTATTTAGTTCTCACCACAAAACGGTTCCCATCAGAATACTTACAAGACAAAAAAGTATTCGTGGGAAAATATGACAACAATTACAAGGTCGAGTTGTCGTATAAGAAAAAACTCATTGGACTATTTTGCTAGTTGGGATCATTAGATATCAATTTCTTCTTGGGTTTCATTTTTGAATTCGCGAAAAAAAATTAGGGGAACAAGAAAAATGAGTTGCAATTCTAATTTGAATATTTGAATTTCAACAATATTGGATAAATCGAATCCTAGCATCATTTTCCAGTCTGGACAGCTAGAATAGAAGGTACAGTCAAAACCGCGAACTCCAACTCCCGACATGAATAGACCCATTGAAGCGGAGCTCGGAGAAATCCCCGATTTACCCCCAATGCGCTCTCCTTCAGCACCTGCCAGCCTCCATTGTGCAGATCCAATTTTGCATGTTCGGATATCGACCAAACCAACCGATCACAAGACACAGATATTTGCTCTAATTAAACAGGATAATTCGGTTCAGTGCAGACTTCATGTGCAGTTTAGTATGAATACGGCTCAATATTTGGTTTCAATTCAGCGGAGAAATGACTGCCAGACTCGATTTGATTTGTATGCGAGGCGCTGCCGGGACTTGGCTGCATAATGTGTCTGGGGATTGGATCCGGATCCGCTTTGTTGGTGTCGACTTCATTCTCCTTTCGTTTCGGATATTATTTGGAATAATGGAGGATTGGAGTCGTGTTTCTGAAAACTGGACGATTGTGGGGTACTTGGAGGACAAGGAGTTCGTGTGGAATGAACGGTTGTATGATGCAGTTGACAGCTCCAAGAAGCCGGACCTGTTAGAACAAATAGAGGATGTTCTATAGAGTACAGGGTATCCCAAATTACTTGATTTCGACTGTTTTGGGTACTTCTGGACTAGATAGGTGAAAACTTCGTGAGGTGTCCTGGGCTCGATTTTTGTGAAAACACCATAAGTGAAAACCGTTTCACGATATCTTAATTTTTTTTTTCAATTTCAAAAATTTGCCATAACTTTTTCATTTACGAAAATATCTGAAAACGATTAAAACTTTCTAGAAACGCTTTTTTCCCGCAAATAAGAAACTATATTCATTTTTTTTCCCCGTAAAAAAACCACTTTTTTATATTGAATACGAACGCTTTTTTTTTCATTTTATGTCATAAAAAAAATTGGAGATAAAAAAATTCAAAATGACGTCTTATTCCCAGTGAAAAAGTGCTTGTTGAAAGTTTTTATCGTTTTCAGATATTTTGAAAATGAAAAAGTTATGGCACATGTTCTAAATAGAAAAAATTTCAAAATGTTGTAATCTCTTCAAAACGGATGTAGATATCGTGAAACGGTTTTCACTACTGGTGTTTTCACAGAAAATCGAGCTCAGGACTCCTCTCAACGTTTTTACCTATCTAGTCAGAAGTACCATAAACAGCCAAGATCAAGCAATTTGGGATATAAGTAAAAATATACTGCTTCACAAGAGATAGCGATATCGTATTTATTCGTTTTGAAGAGAATGTAATCTTCGAGAAAATCTCTGTAAAATCCTTCGAAACTCAATAACAACTCGAATCGATCCAATAAGAATCAGTATGAGATATTTCGTCAATCTGGACGCCATTTTTCTGAACTTTGGTTCTTAGCATATGCTTCATGAATGTTCTTGTTTTGAAATGGAGTCAGTTTATCAACGGCTTCGATTTGAAGACGTAAATTAACAAACGCTGAGGCTAATAGGGCTACCAGATTGCTACAGGATGGCCTAACTCAGGTTGTTGTAGCGGAAAGGCTACAAGTCAGCCAATATTCAAGAGTTTGAAATAGGTTCAGGGAGACACGTTCCGTGGAAAAGACCAAGACTTGGTGGGCGACGAAAAACAACCCCTGCTAAGGATCGTTTCATCACCGTTTCGGCGAGAAGAAAGTCCACATCTACGTGTAGAATGCTACTTTTCAAAATTCAGATGAGGTCCAAGTTTCCATCGAAACCATCAGACGATGTTTGAGAGAGGGGATTCTAGGTTCTAGTAGAAGTCCATTAAGAGGAGTTTCATTAACAAGTGACCATAAGCCTCAAAGACTGGAATGGCTAAGGCAACATATCAATTGGAACGATATATGGCGTAGTGTCCTTTTCACTAATGGATCCAAATATGAACGATTTTCAGATTCTCGAAGAATAAGGGTATGGACAATCCTACGCATACCCCGTAATCGTCGCTATGTCCAAGAAGTCCATCCATTCCAAGGGGACAGTGTTATGGTATAGGCCGGGATACGTTTCAGCGGGCGCACAGATCTACATATTTGTCCTGGGAATATGACCGCCTATGGCACTATCGAGAGCATGTTATTGACAATGTTTTAGCCAATTTGTACGTTGTTCTTGGTAAAACTCATCAATTTCTAGACGCTAGACCGCACCATGCAGCCATAGTTAAGAATGCGCACGAGGACCTTTGTTCTCCACATTGACCACTACCTCCGCATTCACCAGATTTGAATTGCATGAGAGATGCATGGGTTATGCTCCAAAGAAGATTAGATAATCATCAACCTACCTCAGAATCCTTAAATGATCTGAGAGAGCTTCTGCCCCGTTTATGGAACCAAATTCCTCAAGAAATGTTCTACAACCTCGTGTGTAGTATGCAAAGAAAATGTCGAATTGTAATTGATGCTCGTGGGCTCCATCCATAGTATTGATAGTCTTAAAATTCTTGAATTCTCTGGGAATTATATTTCGTTATTTGACTCGATTTTTCCCTAAACACGCTGTATGCGCTGGAGACCTGTGAGGTAAAATTATTAATTTTATTTCTTGCAACTATACATCATATTTATATAAATTTTCAGCACAAAGTCACATTTAAATTGTGTGTGTAGTATGCAAAGAAAATGTCGAATTGTAATTGATGCTCGTGGGCTCCATCCATAGTATTGATAGTCTTAAAATTCTTGAATTCTCTGGGAATTATATTTCGTTATTTGACTCGATTTTTCCCTAAACACGCTGTATGCGCTGGAGACCTGTGAGGTAAAATTATTAATTTTATTTCTTGCAACTATACATCATATTTATATAAATTTTCAGCACAAAGTCACATTTAAATTATATTTTTTTGCAATTTAAGTCAATATCCCTAACTCTTGTGCAATTCATTTTATGGGAATTATTCATACTATTAAAATTTGACAAGCCTTCTACATCTCAATAGCTTTTATCAGGACACTAAAGAAACAAACAAATTTAGACTCGTAGAGTACCTTATTTCAGCAGAGATCAGTGGCGGCTCCTATAATTTTATCTTGGGACATCAGAGATGATGCCCCTATTCTATTGATTTCACTCAAAGTTACGAGTCGAACAAACTCGTACGTAACTAACACTAACACACAATAATGAATAAGGGTACGAATCGTGAAAGTAACGAATATCAAAATAACTGAAGCAGCATTCTCAAACGAAAGCAATCGAGGTGACCGGACAGGATGTTTACAAATCGAGGCATCCCTAGTAATGCATGATGCAAATTGCCGGACTTGCGATATACTGAGCTAAAATAAACTACAGCTCAGCTTTTGTTTCAGCTGAGACTTAGGCGATTTCAACTTTCGTCATTATATGTGTTTCTGAAAGGATGTTGAAAGAAACATTATACTGACTCATTTTTCATAGCAATCCAGTAGCATAGGTACTATAATTTTTTCCAAGAGAAAAAAGTTATAGGTCAGCAAGGAAACCTTTTGTGAAAAAACATAACGCGATACTGAATTTCTATGAGAAAGTGTATAATGTTCTCATTTCAACATCCTAGCTCAAAGAGAAACGGAGATAATGACTAAAACTTTCAATTTTGGCCCATAAATCGCGAATAAAAAAAGATAGGGGCATGCAGTTGATGGCATAATCAGTTTTCCTGAAAACTTTTCTTTATTTTTCGGTTGAAAAAGTATTGTTTAGTATCACGAATTATGCCCACCCTGTACAAGGATCATCTCTCAATAAAGCTCAACTGTAAAATATCAAGTATTTACCTTCAGTTTTTCTTTGAAATATCCGAACGAGCCGTTTTCTTGCATGACTCTGTATAATCAATTACCATGAACAAACAGGAATTTAGCGTTTCGTGGTCAATCATCCAGTTTTTTACGATACTTTAGTATGCTTTATTCAATTTATTTGTATGAATTCGATATCTTTTCTTTGAAAACGTTCATTCATAGTTCAACTATGAACAGAACTATTCTTCTCCCATCTCTTATTTTCATGGGTTTACAAAGAATTGGTAATGATCCAAACAGTTTAACGTTTTGTAAATTAAATAACTGCCTTGAAATCAAATTCTCTTTTTATTGTGGTAGATAACTAATTGAGACGAAATAACTAGACTTCACTGTCCCAGGATACAAATAGTTTAATATTCAAATTCATTTTTTTCACGCATTCTTTTCTATAGTTCCTTAGAATTGAGCAAATTCTATAATATATATATATATATATATATATGGCTTAGCGGGTATTGCTGGACACACATATTCTGATGTCTATCCGTTCATTGCTGGACATTCTTTTTTTATGTCTTTGCGGGCATTCCTGGACAAGTTTCATGCATTGTTGCCGGATTCACCACTTTATCAACAACATTAAGAAAATTTGAGAATATGATGAAATTCACCTATGTCTGATTCTTCATGATACATAGAGGACTCTTTATGAGGTGCTTTGAAAAAAATAAATGTAGATTTGATAAATGGTATATACTATTTATTTTCTTTCTATATTCCATTTATAGCATCTTCGATGAATTTTGTGGCTTAATCTATATATAACAGTTTTTCTTGATATCGAATAAGAAGAAATGTACATTTATGTACTTGCTCTGATTCATGAATATGTATTTCAGATAAGAATTAAAACAGAACATTTGAGAAGATTTTGATCAATATTCAAGTTCATTGAAAACTTCACATACTGTAGGACAGTTACATTGAGTAGAGTCATATCGATACGAAATCGCAATTTCGGGACGGGTTTTTTCAGTGTTACCTACTTCAACTGAAGAAAATTCTCCTGATCAATTCGGGGAGAAGTTAACTAGACAATATAAATCAGACGTTACATCCAGAAAACACGAATGAATAAATCAGAATTAGTCCACCAGTAACTTTGTCGTAGGAAAATATGGGGTAATATGCGTCAAATGCGGTAGTTCTGATTTGTTGCAGACTCGTTCATGATGTTTGCCTATTGAATAATCCAAGTATGTAACCTCGCGTATTGAACGCAACTTTGTCAAAAATCTAAAACAATTTTTTTTACAAGTCTTGGTAACTACTACCTTGAAGGACACCTTATTGAAAAAACTTCTCGGAGGCGCTTTCAAAGAAGACTAAATTTCTAAGAATATGATACAAGAACTATCTGTGTTACCCCTATTGCTTCTTATATACAGTTTTTCAAAGTTAATAATTTTTTTCGAATTTTGCAAACAAGAATGAAAAGGCGTACACCGATTTAATCATTCAATGGATCAAAAAAGAGCAGAAAAAGAAAAAAATAATGCTCGAAAACATCAAACGTGAGTATACTTCTTCAGTGATAGATGAGGATTTTATAAATATTTTTTCCACGACTGCTCTATAATCCGTACATTTTGAATGATCTTTCAGAAACGTAATGTGAGTCATTATTCACCGTGACTAATGATTCATTATTCACTGCTGCAACGGAATAGAATCGATGTCAAGTGGAATATTTGACGTTTATTATCAGTATTGAATTTTCAGTGAACACAGATCATTCTGTCAAAGTCTTTGATGATTACTGTCATTGTTGGAAATGCAGATTAATTTGACTTTTACCGAGGAAGTCGTAGACAGGGTGAAGTATTCTATTCGTACATAAATACTGTTCAGAGTATCGCGAGTATCGCAATTCACCAGAGTGGTGAATTGCGATACTCGCCTTGCGGCTGGAGTCGAGAACTTCACCCCCTCATGAATAATAGTACCTTAATCACTATGTGCTCATCGAATAATTCAATATTTTCCAAAATTTGATAGGTAATGAAGAGAAATAAGTTGAAAAATATGCAGTAAAAAAGATCGCCTCATGGGATGGAAGTCACGTATGCTGGATATATTTATTTTTTTCTTCCCATTCAATACCTTTGAGAGACGAAATTAGATTTGTATGCCGTAGACTACAAAATAGGAAATCTTCAATCATTTCATCTTCGTTAGGTCAGTAGTTCTGTTCTCGTGTATTAAAATTCTTGTTCTGGTAATCATTTTTCACAAATCTCATATTAGTTGAAGTGGATTTAATTGTAACGAAAAAATATAAATCAACGTACATGTGATTTCCATGAATTAGGACGGTTAATCTAATTTAGCTTGATTTCAAAAATATTTTTGAAATATTTATTACAATTCTAGCAAAAAAACGGAAGATACAGTATGGAGGAAAAAGAAGTACTACAAGAAACTGTCACCCGCCAGTGTCAGGAGGCAACATCCGATTCTCAGAGAATGTTCCTATTTGATTGATGACTCGGATAAACTGATTCTTCACAAAACCTCTCGCTTTTCTCAATCTGAGAGAGAGAAATAAAAATAAAAATTCGAATTTTCATAAAATAATATCTTCATTCGATTTGAAGACAAACCGCGAATATTCAAATTGCTTTCCATCTATCGTCTAATGATGGATATAAATAATACAATCGACCACTCATTTCTCGTAGTTGGCTCAAGAATTAAGGTGTTTCGAAATAAATGTATAATTCAAAATTTTCCCCATATTTGCAGTGCAGTGTTGACAACTCTGGGAAACAAATCGACACTACTTACTATGGCTAGTAAAAATGAAGCATTACACAACAAAACGACATGTCTTCATTTTCAAACAACTTTTAAAGAATGAAGAATGCTTCAAGACCGCAGTTAGAAAATTCCAAGAAAAATTGTCGAATTTGGGATGTGATTGTTGAAAAACAAATGCATTCACAACGTGTCACTATGTGGTGTGCATTTCCGGTTTAAGGCATAATAAGAACATACTTCTTTGAGCATAAGGACGGTCAAGTAGTGACTAGGTATTATTAAGACATGACAACACAGTTCTTTTTGCTGATATTGGAAGATAATGATAATTTTATCCACACACTGTAGTTGAAATTACAATCCGTAATACATAACATTTTAATAAATTATTGACACATTCAACTTTCATGAACACAACACAAAAGTATTATTGGTCATTGCTGGACGTCAACAATGACGTCATGTCCAGCTATAGACGCTCGCAAAAACGATACGGTCCAGCAATGTGCGCTTCTTTTATATGAGTTATCAGATTTATCACATACACAAATTACAATGAACAAAGTTTATAAAATTGAGAAACGTAGGTAGGTAGAAAGGGTTTTACTGATATAAATGAGTATCGACAAACGTTGAACTGAAAGAAAATCGGCATAATATGTTTAGCTACATATGCGAGTTCTTCGAAATATTTAATTTATCATGCAAATTATATACTTTCAGATATCAGTTTTGGTTTTATCCTTATTCTCTGATTTTAACGTAGATACATTTTTTCATCTCGTTAACTTCTTTCCAAATTGATCAGTCTCTTATTCTTCAGAACATGATAAATCAAATACCTTTTCAGGATGATGGTTTACATTACATATTCGTAAATTAGAATAAATAAATGTAGAAGAGAAGCATGCATAAAAATCATATGATTAAGAAAATTAGTGTTATTTCTTGAACATATTTAGGTATTTCATCTGATATCTTACGGCATTTTTTGTAATCGAAAACGTTACATATTTGTAGGAGAATTTCATAGATTAGAACCTATACAAGACGAACATTTTATGAGAAATTTCTTGTCCGCCTAAATGATATTCAACTGATTATTTGGAGAGAAGTTATTGGACAAAAAGTATTTTTCTTCTTTATACCCAGAAAGTACGAACGAATAAATGAGTATCGATATATTCAAAACATATTAATTGCATGAATATTTCAAAATTCTGAAGAAACTCCATATGTCAACTAAAAAATGAAATAGATTGTCCAACTCTGAGTAACTTTTTGCAAGAATCGGCGGAACCGTTCCTACATTTTCAAAGTGTTTTGCTCTATTGTCTTCATATGATGAAACATTGGAAGCGTACGTTCCTGCACAGGACAGTTTTCACTAAGTTTGATATTTTTCTTCCTGATCTTCCCTTTCTATTCTGAATCACGTATGATGTCTTCAAATATTGAATTCAAATGCAAGGATTCCTCACTCTGCCCATCTGATATTATAGGTGGTGGACATGAATGTCTAACATTGTCAGTGATTCCGCATATGCCTTTTTGTGCCCTTTAACTGAGATGTTCGCAGTTCTCAGCCACTGTGCTTCCCTATGCATTGAATGTGTGTGTACTCTCCTCAATCCAATCGCGAGAAAACAAGGTTCAAAGAAATTCGATAAATATTGCCAACGACCACTGGGCAATATACATAATGTCCGGGAATATAATAGAATAGGAATTCATATCGCCCAAAAATTATGTTATCATTTATATTTGCGGGCAACAGGTATACTACCCAAATTTTTCTCTTGGTTTATAAAAATAATTATACGCGTTCAGAAAAATGAATCAAGGGATAGAATATATCCTCTAGGAAAAAAAAAGTTGCATCAGTTAAAAGAAGAAATAATTCTAAAACGATTTTGTCTGCTTTCACTTTCATTTGAATGGAACCCATGATGAAATAGTGGGAAAGATGGGTTTGTTCAACCCATCTATTTGCTAGAAAATCATTGCCGAACCTGTATGTAGGATTTATGAATATGTATTTTAGTTCTTAAATCATCGAGCATTCTGAATAGGTCTTCAATAATAATTTATTGAAGATTCTTTTCAATAAGCTTGTTAATACAAGCTTATTGAAAAGAATCACATTGATAGGCGAATTACTTCGACTACAACCATACAGATATACCACGAACATTTTGAGTTTTCTCAGTGGGATCTTGTCTTTCTGAAGTTATGAGACTGATCAATTTGGAGAGGAGTTAACGAGACGAAATAATGAATCTACGTTTTATTTAGAAAACAAGGATGAAACCAAAACTTTTCAACTGAATCAAAACTGACATCTGAAAGTAGATAATTTGTAAAAAATTAAATATTTAGAAGAACTCGCAAATGTCGCTGAACATATGCCAATATTCTTTGAGATCAACGTTTTTGGATACTCATCTATACCAGTGAACCCTTTCCATCTCTACTCAATTTTATTAACTCATATAATAAAAGCGCACATTGCTGGGCTGTATCGTTTTTGCGAGCGTCAATAGCTTGACATGACGTCATTCTCGGCGTCCAGCAATGACCGATACATTTCTGTTGTGTACATGAATGTTGAGTGTGTCAATAATTTATTCAAATATAATGTATTAAGAATTGTTATTTCAACTACAGTGTGTGATAGAACTGATATTTTGTAGAAGTGCACATTGCTGGACATGTTCGTTTTTCCGATCGTCAATAGCTGGACTGAATGCACCATTGTTGACGTCCAGCAATGATCAAGACATTTTGCATGTTCATGATATTTAAAGTTATTAATTGGATTCAGATGAATTGAAAATACATATTTCAGTCTTTTGTTTGTTGTTTTTTTTATTGAAACATGAATTGAATGACACATCGTTGCAAATGGACTACCCAGCTTTGCATACACATACGCACCCTCCTGTCGAATTATTCTTGACCATTCGGCAAATATTGCGTTGATGCAACTTTGAATCTTTTCCTTCAAATGCAAGCGTGGTTGTGGGCTTGTTGAAAAAGAACTCTGATTTCGAATAACCAATAAAGAGATATGTAATAGTGTTGAATCACATGATGTAGAAGGTCAATTCTGATCAAGAAAACGAAAGAAAAACACAACCTGGAAATGTGTCATGCAGTTATTGAAGTCTTTCACGGGCTGTATGGCATGTTGCTCCGTCTTGTTGAAACCACATTCTGGCCAAATCATCATCTTCCAATATCGGCTGAAAGAACTGTGTTTTCATGTCTCAATAATAGTCACTTCTTGACCAGCGTCATGCTCAAAGAAATGCACACCACACAGTGCACGTTGTGGATGCATTTGTTTTCCAAAAATCACATGTAGAATCTCAGAAACCGAAATTCGGAAAATTGAAGACAGCAGTTAGACACTTAACTGCTGTCTTCAAGCTTTCTTCATTCTTGAAATATTGTCGTTCTGTTGTGGAATGCTCCATTTTCACTTGCCTGAAATCCGTCGATTTGTTTCCCAGACTTGTCAACACTCAACTGCATTAATGGAGACAAATTTGAATAATACATTTAGATTTCTGTCTTCAGCAACATACGAGAAATAAATGATCGATTTTATGATTTTGGTCTATCATTAGACGATAGACGATGGAAAGCAATTCGAATATTTGAGCAACATTCGGTTTGTCTTCAAATCGAATGAAGATTTTATTTTATGAAAATTCAATTTTTAATAAAGGCAAACGCCCTATGTTTTGAAAAAAATTGTTAACTACTCCACCAATTTTTCACACCATCAGGATTCAATGAAGAAAAAGATTTGGTAAATAGTTTCCGAAATTAATTTGATAGTTAATATAAATATAAATATTTTCACGATTTATATTTTTATTTCATGAGATGATTTGATAAAAACTATCATATACCTGTCTGAGCATTTTGTTTAAAAACATTCAATACCGCAGTTATACATTTTTTCCTCCATCAATTCACTGCATTTTATATTGACAAATCATGCATCTTTACTCGATGGGTCTTAGTATGAATATTCTACACAGTCAAGTAGGTCCAAGAAGTTTTTTTCATGATCTTCAAAAACTGCTATGCCCATGAGTCACATCAGATTTATCAATCCTGAACAATAAAAAACGACCAACAATAATAGATTCATAATGATTGAAAAAAAATTTTTAATGAAATAGAAATATATATATTGAAAAAAATAATAAATATATATTAATATATTAACAACGCTCTGGCAAAATACTGGAAAATAATGAAAAAATAATAAAACAAAATGAAAAACTGAATAATATGAAATATAACCAACTAGAAGATATAAAATAATAAACATAAAATAATATCTCAGAATATCTTTGGAAAATTCAATAATATCACAGAAAAAAATTATTGCTTGGCATAGCCAAGGAATAACAAAAAAAAATGAAATATTATGCTCATACTGATTGCAATGCTAAGAAGATAAATGAAAATAATAAACATTCCAATCAGATGAACTCAAAAAATAAAAAATGATGAGATCATATGAAATCTCTGTGTTTTTTGACGGTTCAAAAAGTTCTACACATTGTATATGTGCGTTTTGAGAGCCACTGGAGATCTTGCACTCAAAATTTTATTCGTCTCTATCAAATAGGAACATTCTCTGAGACTCGGATATGTTTCTTCCTGATAGTGGCGAGCGATAGTTTCCTCTAATACTTCTTCTTCCTCTATACTGTGCCTTCCTGTTTTTGCTAGAATTGAAATAAATATTTCAAAAATATTTTTGAATTTAAGCTCAGATTCACCGTCACATAAGCTTTGATTGATATTTTTTCGTAACAATGGAATCTTGTACGAATAATAACAATCATTGAGTCAATGATTACTTCTTGAATAACCCGAGACCCGAGCAAATATCAGTCAGGTGTGTTTACTTATAATTTTCAAAACTTACCTCCTATTGGAATGAAATAAATAAAATTAAATCACTAACCTATACCAAATACTGCAGGAATCACAACCTTTGGCACACCTAATCTCAAATTGAGTTGAATTTCTCCTAATATGCTTATATCTTTCGATGTACATAAGGGTTTCCTTTTTTTGTTGATTTCTTTTGATTTTTTCGAATGACGAATGAATTATTATCCAACTGGAGTACTAATGAATACATTGTCGAGATCTGTATCCCTTCGACGACCAATGCAAACTAACTTGCAATTTTACGAAATGTTCAGCAAACAACATGGCAACCCAGCAAAATTTATGGATTTAAGGGTGGGGGAAATATTGTCCAGTTAAGCACGGCAAAACATATAAAAATATACTGGGCATTGCTGGACGTCCAGCAATGCCACGCTCTGTCCAGCAATGGACGTATAGATATGTGATTTGGTCCAGCAATGCACGCATTGGCATATATATATATATATATATATTATATATATATATATATATATATATATATAATATAATATATATATATATATATAATATATATATATAATAATATAAATTCGGCCAATTTTGTCAATTTTAACTGCATTGGGATGTAGATCTCGTGACTGACACAATTATTCAGGAACTCACCAATTGAAAAACAATGATATTGCCGAAACTCCTAACATATGTGTATGTTATTATGCTGTCATTTGGTCCAATTATCTAAAGTGGTTCCAGTTTATAATATCGGTGCTATAGATAATTCAACAAAATAAATGAAATGTAGTTCCGCATTTCAGCACAAGTCAGCTACACCAACTACTGAAAATGAATATGAATGATATCTCTTGAATGATGATTTTCGGGGTAACTCTCGTCCAATCTTATTTTCTGCTGAAAATATTCCATTTAAGTGAAGTTCCCTCAAAGAAAAGTGATTAATAATTTTAATAAATCTGTACAAATTCTGTTTCATATGCCATATTCATGAAATCCCTCAATTTCAAATATAGATTCTAATTAGGTATGTTGCAATTGTGTCAGATTAATTTGGACAAACGTTGTGAATTGCTTCATTTTTGACCCTCCAATTATAGCTGCTACCATGATAACATCGAACTCTGTCTCCGACTAGAAAAAACGTTGTGCTATTTTTCCTTGAGAAATAGTTATTTGTGTAACCAGTTGGGAAAAGCATTTCGCGAAAAATCTGCTCATTACGAAAAATTTTCCGTAATGAGCTCGTTTCGCAAAAAAATGCGAGTTACGAAAAATAGTGTTTCCCAACGTGTTTCACACAATATTTTTTCTAATTTTGAATAGGATGTGACTATTTGAAGTCAAATTGAAAGTATCAAAACGTCCCTACAAGCGTCAAGTGAATTCGGAGCTACATATTCATTTTTCACTTCGTTGCTATGAAAGTATCGTTAGTGACAGTGTCGTATTTCGTAATTTTGATTGTCAAAAAAGTGGAATATCATTATCGCTTCTTTATTCGCAAATAATTCCTTGAAATTGTTTCAAAGTAGAAGAAAATATACAGCAATGTCGAGGAGCAAGTATGATTTGTCCTATGCCAAATTCTGTTCATGGTGTGAACAAAAACGGATTACTCATTTGAACGAAAAAGTTTTGCTAGCGTATTTTCAAGAAAAAAAAAGGAATGAAGAGTTCGACCTTATGGAGCTTATATTCGATGTTAAGAACCGAATTGTGCTTGAAGAGAAATATTGATATCAAGAAATATACAAATTTAGCGGCTTTTTTAAAACGTCCTTCTGAAGGTTACCAACTTGAAAAGTCGAAAGTTTTCAGTAAAGAAAACATTGCCCATTTTCTGAAAGAAGCTTCCGATGGGCAACATTTAATGAATAAGGTAGCATTGATCATTGGAGTTGCTGGGGCTTGCCGAAAAGGTAAATTAACTTTTCTTCGCTTAGAAAATGTAGTGTTTCAGAAGGAATTTGTTAAAGTTACCATTCCGAACACAAAGACGAAAGTATGTCGAGAATTTGCTATAACCGCTGGAGCTTTTGACGGTATGAACTGCATCGAAATGGTTAAAAAATACATTAATCTAAGGCCATCAAATGTTAAGCATGACAGATTTTTTGTGAAATATTTGAATGGAAGATGTGAAGTGCAACCTGTAGGTATAAACACATTTTGGAAATATTCCGAAAATTATCGCCCAGTTTTTAAAGTTGCCAAATCCTTGTTTGTATACTGGTCACTGTTTTCGGCGGTCATCCACTACTCTGCTTGCGGATTCTGGAGCTGATTTGCTGAGAATCAAACAGCATGGAGGATGAAAGTCCAATACAGTTGCTGAAGATTACGTGGAGAATTCTATAATTAATAAACATAAGATTGTGACAAACATTCTTGGAAAAAATCACAAAGAAAATACCCAAATTAATGCTATACAAAAAATTTCGTTGTCCGCTGGGGTCAATATCGATAATTGTTCAAATTGTGTAATTAATATTTATAATTAGTTTTCCGATTCACGTGTTACAGTTACCTGAATATTGAATGTATTGATCTTCATAATATGTAATACATGAAGGAAGTAAGGAAGTACATAGTTCAAGTAGTTAAGTCTCACAACGATTCTGTGTTTTTCACAATCAATGGAGAAATTTACTTTTCATCACCAGTTGTAAAAAGTTCTACTTTTCGTAACTAGTTACGAAAAAGTAAGACGTTTCATTCCGTCGATGAGTTTTGAAAAGTGTCACTTTATATGTCAAAATTAGAAAAAAAAATGTTATTTTGTCAGTCATAACTATTCTCACTTGAAAAACTATCCACTTGGGTAGAATTCAACTAGCAGAAATCTATCCCGAGAAAACTTCGTTCCAATGTAGCAGTAATCTGTAACCCAACCTTCGTCGATCTCCCAGAAATTAATCACTACAAAATTAAGTCAAAATGAAACAACGCAATCCTACTATTCCAAACTCCACACGACTCCGACCTCTAGGCCAGTTTTAATTAAATTTACCAACCCGGGCCCCTCAGAAAAACCAGATTCCGAGCTTAACCCCTTCAAAAACTGACAGCAACAACTCTAAACAAAGCATTCTTCATTCTCGTTCGAAATACGTACTCCAAAGCGTTAGTGACAGGAAGAAACGACCTCGGGAAACGAAGTTTGAAATATTCATTGTGGATGTTGAGTCGCGGATTTAGAAAACCGCGATATTATGCCAAAAACCACCCTCAATCTGAATTAGGGCTGGAAATTTTTCGAGTGGAAAATGAGAATGGGATTCGAAAGAGAAATAATGTTTGTCACCATGGAGGGGAAAATGAGACTGGAAAATTATTTTATTAAAGCCTCACGGTCATATTCCACATTATAATTGTCATATATATTCTTATTTGTATCTCATTTGTAAACGTCAGTTTCCAAAAACACAATATTAATCAAGAATGTTTATTTTATCAAGTCACTTACTTGTGAAACTGACAGTTAACTTGCAAAAATTTTACAAGTTTGAATTATTATTTACTTTAGAAAATTGTTTAATCGTCATATATGTTGAAAATCATGGTACAATTGTTATTTCCAGTACCACAGATTTTTTATGATGAAAGAGTTGATACTGATGATGTTGATACTGATCTGTTGACTCAGAAACTGATGAACTCGAGGACTGCAGAACATTTGTACTCTCCTTACTACCAAATAATTTGCTAGACATTTCGATTTTTTTTGTTGACCGAATCATCGACATAACTCATCGCAATTTCGGTGCACTTCCACCCTCCTGCACGCTTTAGTGCTAAAATATCTCCACCCGAATCCGCAACCATAGAGTGGCCGGAGTATAACTCCGGGTCTTTTGAACCTAAAAATTTCGATATTTGCTTTGGGACACCACCAATAGTGTGCTGGCCAGCATAAAGGGAAATGCACTTTCCATGTCAGTATGTGAAAAAAACTCTTAGGCTTTCTGTTCCAGAAGGCCGAAGATTTACATATTTTCTGTATAACATGCATGGCTTGAAGCTGCAGCCATCATCGGTTATGGTGAAGCTTCTTGTTGTTAAATTTTTCGTATGCCGCAATGTCACAATAACGTATTTTTCCATATCTTCTACATCATTCATGTTTAAGGAGAGAATTTCGTCACATCGACAACATCGAAAAATCCCAAATATTGTTACAATTTTCCTCCCACTGGTCCTCAGGAGCATGCAAAAGAAATTATTCAGCCTTTTCTTTACTTAATACCTTGGCTTTTTTGGCGTATAACGGTTATTTTTTCGTTTCAGAAACGCTTGAAATGTGCAAATGACAACTAAACATCATATTGATCAATAAATTTTTTAAGGAAAACAAACCTGGGAACAGGGGCATTTTCTTTCATTTCCAAGCAGCTTTTCAGACCATTTTGCCCATGAAGTATTAGGGCTGAATCTAGCTGATTGTTGATTCAAGTAGACCAATTAAACATCTTCAGTTACCCCAATCACACTATTTTTGTTTTGCCACTTTTTGAAGTCGTCGTATTCTCGCTCGTACCTTGACCGAGCTGATTTTGCAGGTAATAAACTTGATGCATTACTGCTGGCTGCCTCAATAATTTCTTTTGTACATTCATTTCTGCTTTCGCCAAAACAAATGTAAAGAAAAATAAACAGACATGTTCATGGCAACGCTTCCATAGCTTACGACATTTGCGACAAATTATTGAGGTTTTTTTGGAATAAATAAAAAAATAAAATATAAAACAATATACGCAAGGTGACGGGTTTTAGTGGCTGAAGGAGGCTCCATTCGCCAGTAAAAACCCTCTTACCTTGCTAGTAATGTTATATACTATATTTTACTTGAATAAATCGAATGTCATCATATGATTTCTTAAAGAATGCACTAATTTTTTTTTTGTACAATGTAGCAATATTGAAAATATTTCAGCTCCATGAACAAAAAGCATCAATTCTACTACCGAAGTTTCCAGAACGATCCCTACATGAATAGATTTTTCTGTCATTTCCCCAAAATTTTATATTTTTGAGAAAAAATTAACAATATGAAAAATTTTCTCATAATTTAGTGGTTTTTCCGATTTCGGATATGAATCCAACAATGGCAAATGCGGCAACAGCTCTTCGATAAACAAAAATATCTCTTGAGAGGAAATCCACCTACCTTTTGCAAGCGGTCCTCGAGTTACTCATAAAAGGCCCACTTCACCTCTATGATTCAAAATACTCTCGATACTTCTCTTTCCAAGTTCCAACCCAAGCTTCAAGTTCAATTGCTGTAAGACTCTTGATAGACATTCGAGAATTTGGCTCCAGACCCCATCAAATCCCCTGTAGAAAATTGCATTCCACAAGAGCCATAAATGCAAGTAATCGTAATTGTATTGCACCCCCACTGTGGTGCATTAATGCTCCGAAAGAGATTCGAAATTCGAAAGGGGGTTCATCCGATTCGCTCCCATATATCATTTCAGGAATTTCATTTCTTATAATGACATTATTGTTGCTTTTAAGTATTGGAATTTGATTTTACGGTGACATTCTGTTAGTTAATGATTTGTAAATAGTAACCGTGGGGTGCACTTCACGTTTGGGAGATTTTCCCTTCCGTCATAATCATTTTCAAATGGCTGATATCCCGTGTGATTTCCGGCAGGAAGATCGTTTGAAATATCAGGACTATATCGTATTCAGAAAATTTTATGATAGCTTTTTCTGTAGATTTGCATATCATTTTTCTAATTCTGTGTCAAATCCATTCATTTCCCATCTTGTAGAACAAATGCTCTTGTCTACGATCGTTCGCCAGTTCTCTGGTACTCTATGGTACGTGGAAATCAGTTGATTGGCTAACGCCGATAATACCCACTGAACTGTCAGATCTCTCATGTTTCCGGAATTAGAAATTGATTGTTATTCTGTATTCTCGTTTCGACTCGCTAGTGATATCGATTCGTGTGTTCAAAACAGTAATTAGATTTTCTTAGTTCATGTCATTAAATAACTGTGAACAGGTGAATTCGATTCACTTCGACTATGTGCATATTTCTTCATGTATATTCAATTATGTTTGTACAATTCACGTAGATTTTCAGAACTCTTATGGTTTCTCCTTGGAATTTGTGATGCGTCAGAATTAAACTTTCTTTTTCTGTGGTAATGAATATTGATTTATTATTCTCTCATACTCATTTCATTGTTCTAATCATTTCAATTAATTTCATTTTTCAGAAACTTGCTGGTACGTCATGGAGTGCTGATCCGACTACTCTTCGCACAGCAGCCCTTGCCCTGGTTTTTTCCACCGCTGAATATTGTTGCCCTGTTTTGCTCAATAGTGTTCATGTTCAGAAAATCGATGCACAGCTCAATTTTTCAATGAGAATAATTATTGGAACCATCCGATCTACACCTATCCAATGGCTACCTAATATAGTTCCTCCCCATATTCGAAGACATTCTGCAACTTGGAATTCTTCGAATAAATTCAATTCATTTCCGAATTCTTACTACGATACTTTCCTACGATCCAGAAAATAGAATTCCAAGACTGAAATCTCGTAAACCTATTTGGTCGAATAACTTTCTGAATTCGAACTTCAGCTACAACGAAATCTGGAAATCCGAATGGGATGTATGTTCTTTATCTTATAAAGATCTAATATCTGATCCATCGAATAAAGTTCCTGGTTTTAACCTTCCCAGGAGAATATGGTCCCTTCTTAATCGAATAAGAACAGGTCCTGGTCGTACCAACAGCATGCTTTTCAAGTGGAATTCGGTTGATAGTCCTAATTGTGAATGTGGTGAATCAGAGGAAACAGTTGAACACCTAATTAATAATTGTTCGATTTATAAATTCCAAGATGGCATTAGAGCCATACACAATATATCAAACTCATTTTTGCAATGGGTTGAAAATTTCAGATCAATTTGATGAAGTATAAATTGAATTCTCTTGCTGTTCTGGCTTTTTTATTTTCAGGTTGGACTTTGTGTTTGGAAATCCTTCCTCCGAAGAGCCGTCCCGCTGATCGTGATGTCCTTCTATATAGAATATTCAGATACAACAATTTTATTTTTATTTTTTAACGGGGGAGACAGGTTTTTTCGGCTGAGGTTTTTTCCCCTGGCTCTATAGTATCGTATGATACTGGTGATGATAGTATCGTATGATTCTATAGTATCATACGAAGAATCTTGTGGTACCCCGTTCCTTTTTTTACCTCAGCTTAGGTTCTTTTTGTTTCAACATTTATTGTATTATTTTAGCCCTCTTATTCAAAAGAATATATATATATATATATATATATATATATATATATATATATTTCACCATAGTTAGCCTTTCGTGACATATTGGTCATAACAACTCTTGAGTTTCAGATGCATGGAACCTCATGCTTCTAAAGAGGACCCTGGATTTATTTGATTTCCTGCAGAACAAGATGAACATGATATGAAGCAGATTCTATGAATTTGACGCTACGTACGACATGAAATCAGGAAATCCTGAAATACTCTAGAATTATCTATTTCAGGAACTTTAACTTGTTTCTTCATACAATCCAACGCAATCATAAAAAATAGGGATCTCAATTTTAAAACCTATCATTCGGAACACCCTTTGACGATTTTTTCGAAATTCTAAAAATGTACATTATTTCAACAGTCTTTGACTTCAAAAAAATGTGAAAACGGTTTTGTGCTCGAGATATCTAGATTAGAAAAAACAAATTTAATACCGAATACTCTTATATCCCCATTTTCTCCAGTTTTTTCTAGATATTTTGGAAAGCATTATGACGAATACGAATCTATTCACAATTGAATACTCTATCTAATTCGAAAACGAAAAAATTTCATTTTTTGTATAACTGAAAGTGGTCAGGCTGCAAGAGTATTTTTGCTCGGTAGATGATGTCAAACGACATCATAATCTCTATTTTCAGATTTCAAATTCATTGATGAATTTAGCACTTTCTTTCAGACTAACGTTGTTTCAAAATGGATTAACGACGTTCATAAGCCGTTGAAGAAAATGACTAATAACATGGACTAGCGAAAATCTAAATCATGAAGGAAACTGCAGAAACGTGCTGTCATCGAACCAACGAAGCAATAGACCAGTTTCTGAGTTATTACTAGTCACCAAAATGCTGTTGGGCACTTGCCAGACATAAAGGTCTGCACTCACTCCTTCAGAAACTCTCCATGAAATAGATCATCACGTACATTCCGTTTTTCCCATCAGTAAATTGTAGTACTCCATTTCGGAGTCTCGTACAAAATTTCTGGAAGTGAAAAACGCCTTCTAACGAGCTGAACGCAAAGAATCGTGAATGGAAATAGATTATAAACTTTCACAAGCCGTCGAAGATTGTTGTTTTTATAAATGTTTATATTATTACTTCTCGGATTTACTGTACTGATCTCATTGATGAACAGGCTTACACAATTTAGCTTTCAATGCTTATACACTCTTGCCTGCATTGTCATAACAATTCTCTGCATTAAACCACATAATTCCAATCTTTTTTTCTGGCATAATGAAGAGGCTCCCGCGATCAATTCCTTTGCTTGCTCTGCCGCTATTCACGTTCAACGTTGTGTTTAATAGTGAGTTAGAAAAACTGTCTCAAGATCTAAGTCTGACTTAGACCTCTCATTTGTCCTGCTCTAGAATACCTTTGTTTTCAGTTCGATAATGTCACTCTGAATCTATAGATGTATTACCTTTATGCAAGTGACTTATTCATTTTATGAAAGTGAACGATGTACAACTATTTAGAAACAGTCTACAACAGTTATTTGCCAAAATCTAAACCTCCCCGATTTTGAAAAAATAAAAAAATTGGCACTTCCTGGTTCGTTTTGGAAGTCGTGGAAGAATATTAATGCCTTAGGCGGACCTTTACAGTACAATTATTTAGCATGGAAGACTTCATTTTATGGCCAATGTTCACAATCCAATGATGGCAGTCTGAGATAGACCATCAAGCTTCAAGCATATTCTGGAATGTTTCAATGCTGAAAATAGTATCAAGCAAAGCCCAATATGTCTGAAGAGTTAAGGAAAGAAGCTCCTAAATCTAATGTGAAGACATCTGGATAGCTGCTCTGGATAATGAACCACGCGTGGTCTGTCGAGAATGTTATCCAGTCCATCACAAGCAATAAAAATTCAATTTTTTCCATCCAATCTCAGCGTGAACGCAAAAAAAAACATCCGGAAACTCTCAGCCTCCAATACAGAAAATCCTTTCACGAATCCAAACAATTTACCATCATTCTGTAATGGCATCGAACACGTAGCGTTAAAAGAAGCGGGCTCCTATCTTTATTAATTTACCCAAGAACATCCTTTACGTAAAGTGCGAAAGGAATAACATTAAAAACCGTCTCGGATGGCCTTTTCTGCTTTATTGAATCCGGAATGGGAGCAGCGCAGCAATTGCAGAAGTTAAGGAAATAAAAGCAAATTGTCTGTGCCTCGGATAATGGGCCTGGATTAAATTAGGCGAAATCCAGTGAGCACGAAAAAAATATATAGGACCATCCGTTTTTATCTCACTTCGCGTCGTCTACTTTGGGACCTTATGGTGCTTTGTGTCGTCGGATTCCTTCAATGGCTTCTGCGACTTAAGGGTTGGAAGGATGTTGAATGGATATAAAGTCGTTTTGACCTTTTGAGTCCAAAAATGAAAGATGAAGCATTTTTTGTACAACTCCATTTTCTTATGATAAAATCAGATGAGAAAAATTCAGCAACTGCAAATTCTCATCATCAATATTTAACAATTATTACTTATGAAAATATAATATGAATCGTAAAACTAGAACAATTACTAACATTAATGAACTGTGACGTAAGGGAGCTTCCAAACACATTATTAGAATCCTTAGCACTGTCAGTACTTGTAGAAACCGGGAGTACAATATTGGATGATGATGATCCAGAATCTGTGGAATGATCAACATAGCCATCGGCTACCGTCGTAGACTTCCATCCAACATGTTTTTTATATCCGTAATATTTGCTCCTGATTTTGTTAACAATGAAACGGAGGATCTTTGAAAACAGTGTCCTGTATATTGCTTTGGTTCTGGCAGTTTAAGGAACTCGGCAGCAATAGATGGAATTTTTCCAAATGTATTGATACCAATTAATTATTCATGTATTTCAGGAAAAATCGACCATATTTGATGACAGAAGGGCGCAGTGCAAAGTACTCATGAAAATAGTCTACGTACTTCCCAATAATACTGAAAGAACGACTGACTTTCGTTTTTGTATTTGTCACTTGTATAACCAATGATTTATTTGTTATTTCGATGTCTTCCACTGATAAATTACACAATTCTTCACGCCGACAGGCTCCAAATAATCCGAAAATAGTTGCAACCTTAACCATCAAGTATTTTTTATCTGGTGCCTCCTTTATGGACTTTTCAATTTGTTCACTAGTGAGAATTTTTGATTTTTTGGGACGATATCCATCACTTTTTCGTTTTAAATATGGTATTACCTCGAAATATTTACTAACATCCACACCATTTTCAACAAGGGTGTTTGACTTTATCATTGAAAATCTGCCCCACAAAGTTGATGAATTCCATATTCTTTATTTTTCTTCTAAGTGAGCCAGGAAAATATTTCACATTTTTCAATTTACACCAGGACTAGAAATTGTTATATGCAATATCGTACTGATGAACAGATTTTTTTAGGTAGGAGTTCCTGATTTGCTCTTCTTGCAAACACTTCAATATTCAGAGGAACAACCAAATCATCACTTTTATCAACAATTGGACTCTCGACAAACATATCAAGAAGTTGAAACCCGAAGACGAAAATTGGCAACGTTTGCCATTCACAACCACCTTCTGATTATTTGAATATCAAGATGCCAATTTAAAGTTTATCTACATTGCAAATTCGCCCATTTCATTATCCAAATAGGGTAGTTGTACAAAAAACATTGTATGGTATTTGTGTTAAATTATATTTGTGAAATTGTTCAATTCGCTCCGATCATTTTCATTTTTTCACTCACAAAATAAAACGTCACTTTTGACACTCACATCGAAAATAACTATTTTTTTGTATTCTCAGTGACAGTAGGAAAGAAAGGAAATAATATTTTCAGAAAATACATGAAGAAGTTTGATGGACAATGTCCACAAAGGTGGATCTTAACGTTGTGTGGACCTCGTTGTTTTGAGTTCACGAAAAATAAATGCTTATTTAACAGTAGCTACGGTAACTACCATGTACCACTGGGAGCAGAGAAAAGGTACATATTATACATTTTTAAAATCAGCGAAGAATTTGCAGTAAGCACAAAGAAATTTCAAATCGGTCAGAAATCAATGTCATATTCCGAAAATAGCTCGATCAAAAAATTCAATAATAACGTATTCAAATAAGGTGTAGATAGAATATTACAATAATTTTTGAGGATGGGTAGAAACAAGCGAGTAATGCCGAGGCCACACAGAGCGCTATGCTATAGACGCTATGGACGCTATGGACGCGATGTTCGCTAAGTTACTGGCCACACGGAAAGCTACATACTTTAGTATATCTTTCACGTCTCGCAATCACCAGGCTCAGTTGTATTTGACGATGTTACCAAGCATGGTGCCATGGGATAGTGATAGCGATGACGATGAGTTGCTTTTATTGTTTTCGTTGTGCAAAAATGAACGTAGAAGAAAATGGGTCCACGAAGTGAACAAAACGAGAAAGGATTTCGGTGAATTTCATCATCTCGTAGTTCAGTTGCTAGAAGAATATTTTCGAATGAGCCCGCAGCAGTTTGACCAATTGTTAAGCATTATTGAAAAGGATATTGAAAAGCGACATTATCCTTCGACAGATCACACTACACTGAAGCGAAAATCACCGCGGCAGCCCTCGCGATGTGTTGAATATAGCCGAGAATCAAACATAAGGCCACGTGGCTTAGATCGCGAACATAGCGAACATAGCGTACCAGTGTCGGTGTGGCCGCCTACGTTCAAAATAAAGCTGGCTAATTTTTGGATGCATCGCGAACGAAGCGAACATAGCGTACGTAGCGCTCGGTGTGGCCTCGGCATAATTCGGCAATTTTAAAAATGGCAGCATCTCAAAATTTATTTAAAACTAAAAATCTCAAAATGATAAACCAGTTAATTTTTCAGATTTTGTTTACACAGGAGAAAAGACCTTGAGATTTACACACCCTATACTCAACTTCAATTTACCGCATTCAAACAGTTCAATTCCTCCCTCACAACTTCTCACATTATTTAACGCAGAACATACATTTCTCCGTTTTTCCGACGTAACTCAAATAACAATCTTCAATCGTGAAAATATCCCTTCACTTTTGCGGGTCCAAGATTGTTCGTCTAAATTCCGAATTTATGAGGAAATTTTATGTTTTTCTTGCCTCAATAATAACGAATAATTTCTGGAATTATTCTCTACTGGAACCTTTAATAACATGCCAGTAGATAGACAAATAGCAGGGTGGATGAGGAAAGACTGTATACCAAGAGGGTTGGATAACTGACAATCAAGCATTCGCCGGGCTGATTATAGGAATCATTTCAACAATGAAATTGAATGAATGGTTAGACTTAATGTTTTTATAACACGTGAAATGGACCCGGACGATTTTAATTTCTGTCTGACGCGTTGCAGTCTTCCGATTAACATTTCTGGCTCCTTTTATAATTCGTTTAATATTCAAATGGTAGGATGTCCTCAGACTGGGCAGATTTCTCGGTTGTTAATTCGATGTAAATTTTGTCAGCATCTGCCGATAATCCTCGGCAGGATTTCAAAGTCCACCTTTGAAATCCTCCTATTTCGTCTAGACAGAAAATTATAGTACTATTCTTGTGCACCGGCAAATCTGAACTTCCGTCATTTGAATTGATAATCGATTGATTTTAATCGATTTTGTCTGTGCAGCTTTTAGACCAAGGTAGATAATTATGGAAAAAAAAATTGAATAGGGATGAAACCCATTGGAAAAGTCAGGGTATAGAAAAAAAGGATAAAAGGTCGTCAAGGGGAAGAGGTTGAGCTTTTGAGGGTGAAAATAGTTTATCTGAATTTTTGTCAAAGAATACCATAGTAAAAAAAAAGTCAAAATTAAAATGCCAAAGTTGAAAGTAAGAGAAAAATCTAAAAATTTTTTAAGAAACTATTCCCACCTAACCTCAAAATCAATATAAAAAATTCAAAGAGCTTCTGGTTTTTTTGTTCTTATGTTTCACAGAATAAAAGTTTCACGAAATTTGCTGTGAACTCACGTTTTCATGCCCCAAACAGACGCTTGGTTTCATTCAAACTATTCAAGTTTTCACGTCCTTTTGCCTCAATATCGAGAGAGTAGATTATTTTATCATCTTTTACAGAAAAATTGGTCAACTTTGTGATTGTTCGTATGTGAATATTCTGATGGTATACAAAAATATTCAATTCTATGAGTTTGATAAATGTTTCAAAAAATGCATGAGCTTCTGCAGCTGTGAAATATGGTGTGAAAGAAAAAAAATTAAACTTCAATTAACTCCCCGAAACACGTAAGATTCCATTCAACATTGATGAACAAAAAAACTACAAATTTATTAAACAAAGATTTCAAAAACAGGTGAAAATAGTTGTTCTAAATAAGAAAGATAGGATTCAAAGGGTATTTCATCTGAAAAATGTAAATGCTGCCATTTTCCTTCACTAATAACGTTGATTTATCAAATTCTAATAGCCATCATATAATTGAAAACCTCAATGCTCACTTATATGTTATTTCTCTCTTCTCTCGTCTGTGATGGCATCCACAGACTTTGTCTCCAATTTTATTATAATCAGTCTGCTTTAGTTTCTCCTTAAAATTCCATCTGAATCATTAACTTCCTTCTAGGTTTCGTTTTCACACTGTAGCAATTTTCAGAACCATGAGAATTCGAGAATTAATTTGTACATTTATATCAGATTTTGAACTGTTACATTCTTTCTCTGAGCTCTCTGCACTTTCTCAAAACATTGGGAAAGCAAAGTAATGTTAACTCTTTCTATTGTATCCGATACAGTGCAGTTTCAGCCACATTTGGTGGACATTTTTAAGAGAATAAAATTTAAAATCAAAAACCTGGATATTTGAATTATTCACATAGGGAGAGGAAGATAGATTCAGACACTGGGTTATTTGAATTCTTCACATAAATATTGAGGTCATGTAAACCTGCCCATTATTTAGCTACATTTGCTTTCATTTTCGATACATTCTTCAATGAATGTTATTGTAGCATCGTTTTTTTTTAATTTCTACAATTTCCAAAGGCTTCAGCCCTGGTCTATTACATTCTTCGAGGGAAATTTCAGGATGTATCAACAAAGAAGTTCTTCTCTTCTCAAATGACTGATCAAAATTCAGTTTCAGAGTTCTGTAATCATATATTACCGCAAGTTTGCTCGAAGACTAATGACGTGTTAAAAATTCAGGAGTATAATACTCCTCTAAGTAGAAATTTGCTTTCATCATATGAACTTATATTATATCCTTTGATATCTAAGTCATTAATAAATTATTCACCTTCAGACCACATTGCGGTATCGATTTGTCGTCTTTTTTCAAATCGTGCTAGAACTCATAAAAATACAGGGTGAGTCAATGGTGCTCGATCTGTGGATAACTCTTGCTAATTTTGTGCTAGGAGAATGGTCAAAATTCCACATTACTCAGAGCATAAGCTCAAATTATTTTTGGTTCAACAGGCTCGTCCGAAAGTGGTTTTACACGAAACTACCCTGTCGTTTCAAATGAGAATGCCAGTTCTTATATAATACTTATAATATCCATAAGACTCTGATTTGGAAATATCCTGCATTTTTAAGAAATCTAAACCAGTCTTTTACACTTACCTACTAATGGAGTCATCAGGTACTTACTGTCTATTCTCTGATTACTGCTCTACGAAACTCCTGCAAAAAAAATTTATAACAGATTATGAATGAATTTCCAGTATTGTGTGAACTTTGAGCTTCGATATGGCTCGTACATAGCTAGAGCTTTTTGTTTCAACTGAAAAATTATTTCCACACTTCATGTTAATAATTCCGTGCATCAGATAAAATTTTTAGTCTTCATTTAATTTCTTCGTGTTCCTCATTTGATCTTATTCAAAATATCTTGTTGTAAAAAAAGGCAATAAAGCTCATTCTTCAATCTATTCAGTCATTACCAGCACTCAGACATGAAAATCATAATTAATTTTTTAAATACGCGTTTTTCGTGATCATTTGCTGAGATTTTTGAAAAATATTACGTTTGATGACGTTTTTTCATAGACATTGTGATAATTGTGTTGTGTACCTAGAAGTACAAGTATAAACTGGACCTGTCCCTTCTCTCTCTCTCTCTTCCCCTCCAAGGCTTTTCTGCTTTTCTAAAAGAAAAATCTGTTCTATTCTTTCTATAAAATGCAAAATTATTCTAAATAATTGAAATCTATCGATATGTTTCATCATTTTTTCATATAAGACGAAAGAATTCTTCTGATGATAGAAACTGTTCTCATGCTTTTGAAAACTATGCGGGTTATGACACGGTTAGAGACCCCTGTTTCACAACAGGTCCCATGGTGTAATGGTTAGCACTCTGGACTCTGAATCCAGCGATCCGAGTTCAAATCTCGGTGGGACCTTCTCTTTTTCATTCAATCAAGTAGTAACTTCCCTGTATTATTCATATTCTGGAAATAACTCATAAATTTTGAATGTTGAAAAGTGAAATTTTTTAATCCGACATCAGCCTTATTATACAAGTTCATTCAAGGAACTTTTCAATGGATGATGATTATTCAAATTGATAATATCAGATGTGACTCTCACGTTGCATATTAGTTACATCTTTAAAAGTTAATTAAAGGCTTTTTAATTCGCATCATCTATCTCAATGTTAGATTAGAAAAGAAAGTCTTATTTTTGGAACGTCAGTTTTGATTCTTTCGTATCAATAATAAATATAGATGTTGAGCTCATTCCTGTGCGATATTACAATAACAAGTTTCACTGGAAGCAGAAGCTCATAAAAAATAAATTTGTAAACACTCGAAATTGATACAAAAGTCATTTTTGAGTATTCAAGCAATTCATCTCAACCCTTATTGTCGTTTAAAAACGACAACAAGGAAAGGTTGACGGGATTTAAACATTTTTTTAATTTACTTGTGACACAAAGTGATCTGATTTTGTATCGTTTTTGAAATTCAAAGCCAATTTTGCAGCTCAATGATAAAAGTCATTGAAAGATTAAATTTATTTCAACACAACCTAATTTTTTTATTGAATACCATCTATCTGAAAAACCTATGATGCTCAATTAACGATTTCAATAGTTGTTTATAATACAACTGCAGCAGGCTAAGATATTCTTCAAAAATGACCCACGAAGTGGCCATTCATTTTCTCTTATTCATCAAATGGCTATTGAAATGCGTGGAATATTTCCATACATATAATTCACAGATGGCTGTAAGACAATGAGAAAATTAACCAGAAATATTTTCGGTTTTACGACAATCAACTAGGCGTAGAATTGAATCTTAAATCACGTCTGAATTATTTTCTGATTATCAGATTATCTGATTATCAAATTTTGAAAATACGCCTGAAGAAGTCCTATTTTTTGCATTTAAACAGCACCCTACTAGTAAAATATCAGGAGATTTTTTATGACACAACTTAAACGTAAATTTGAAAACTCATTTTCTGTTCGAAGTACATTAGTGGGGCACAATTTTTTTCCTAAAATGATAAGGTCCTTATCCTTATGCGCGACAATGAGGTACAAAATTTCAAATGCATGTTAAAAACTGCATACCTCGATCGGTAGAAGAATAAATAAAGTGGTCAGTGTTCAACATGAATTTGAGACCTAAGTAGTGATGACAAATAGAATTTGTTTAATAATAATAATAATAATAACAAGTTTATTAATCTTCCATATATACAATAAATATGTAGAAAGGAAAACAGGTCAACAACAGAAATACAACAGTTATTAGTAATTTACAGTATCTTTACATGAACAATAAAACTCTTCGATAGTGTAAGGTTCAAGCTGTAAGAGAAAACGATGAAGAGACTTTCTGAAAGACACCTGACCATATAATCTTTGAAGGCCCGCTGGTAAAATGTTTGAACAGTTTAATGCCCATATACACAGGTCCCCTTTCAGTTAACGATAATGAATGAATTGGAAACATGAATGGATGCATTCTTCTAGTATTATTAACATTTAAATGACTACAGAAATAATGCTGGTGTTTATGCATGAACATCAAGATCTTATAAATGTACAAACCATAGATAGTCAAAATGTTGTTTTTCTTAAACGTACCACGACAGGACTCTCTGAAACCTAAGCGGAAAATTACTCTCAAGGCTAACTTTTGTGTTCTCATAATCTGCTGAGACCCAGAACTACTTCCCCAAAAAATGATACCATAACTTAATAGTGATTGGAACATAGCATAGTACACCGTTTTCAAAACCTCAATATCAACTTGATCTCTAAGAACCCTTAATGCATAAATGACTGATTTCAATTTCATATTAATTACTTCAACATGGGTACGATATGTCATGAAACTATCTATATGAACTCCAGAAACTTGACACATTCGCTGATTGTTACTTCAGAATTAGAGTAGTTAATGGTCTTAGGATAGATACGATTGGCTCTATCTGTCTTAAAAATAATACATTGAGTCTTATCATTATTAATGTGTGGTTGATAATCATTTTTCTGATCACCGATCAGTTATGTTTGATTCGGGAATTCGAGGGGATGCACCTGTCCCGCGTGACGTTGTATACGGGCGAAAATTTTCTGAGGTGGCGTTGACGTCATTTGATTTTGATCTGGGTGGTGAAACTTGGGGATCTCTTTTTGCCATGACGAACGTTAAAGAATCAGTTCAATATTTCTTGGACACTTTTTTCTTTTATTTTGACCGGCATTTTCCCAAACTCAGGAGATATAGGTACCGTCGGAGTGATCATCCTAACTGTAACTGGTTTACCAATGACGTTAGGAGATCCAGTGAGAAATTAAAAGATCTCTATGTTCTGAGGAGCCAATATCCTGCTCTCAGTGACTTTTATAAGGCCGAAAAGAAGAAACATGTAAGAATGATTGTCAACTGTAAAAAGCAATATTTTCAAAGAAAAATAAATAATTCCGATAACCCTATCAAAGCAGCTTGGGGTGTAGTCAATGAGATGAATAATAAGTTAGGTAAGAAATCAATTTTATCTGTCAAACATGACAACATGATATTCGGCTCCTCAGATGATATTTCACGTATATTTGGTGAATATTTTATGACCGAACCCACTAGACTTATCTCACAGGTGGACTCCGATACAGTGGCGAGCTTTCTGGGCGATATTGGTGAACAGTCCCGATCCTTGTTTTTGTGTCCCTACACTGAACCGGAGTTGTTCGATTTGCTCAATAAGAAATTAAAAAAATAAATATTCATCGGGTTTCGACGAAGTACCTCAGAACGTCCTAAAACACGTTTTGAAACATCTTATTAAACCTCTTGTCCATCTTATAAATATTTCTTTCGTGTCTGGCACATTTCCACACTGTTTGAAGCCTGGTAAGATTACACCTGTGTATAAAAAGGGAGATCCTTCGTTGGTAGGCAATTATAGACCCATATCTGTACCTTCCGTCTTTTCAAAAATTTTTGAAATAGCGTTTTTGTCTCGACTGCTGTCTTTTTTTGGACGATTTTCAATGTGATAACCGAGGATCAACATGGTTTTACTCAGAATAAGTCTACGACGACGGCAACTTATTCATATATTCTGAAAATAATTAACTGCATTGATGCTGGCGAGTGTCCTGTGGGTATCTTTTGTGACCTCAGCAGGGCCTTCGACTGCATAAGTCATGAAATTTTGTTGAATAAAATATATAGATACGGAATCCGCGGTATCGCCTATGAGTGGATAAAGAGTTTTTTATGTAACCGTAGTAGTTATGTCCAAGTTGGCAGTGGTCGTTCAATGAATAGGTCGCATGCTGATATTGGAGTTCCCCAAGGCTCTGTCTTGGGACCAACTCTATTTCTACTTTATATTAATGATATTGTGAGGATATGTGATGGCTCCTTCATTGTTTATGCAGACGACACGTCTGTGGTATTGTCAGATAGAGATGACACTCAGCTATCCTCTATGTGTGAAAGGGTTTCTGACGCTATGAACCTATGGTTTAGAGCGAATCTTCTTTACCTAAACGTAGGTAAAACAAGGTGTATTCGATTTCATAACAGACAGAAAGAAGTTGATATTATTAATTTTGGTGATTTGCAATCTGCGGATGTGTCGGCGTTTTGTTTCTGGGTGTACATCTTGATGAGCACCTCTCCTGGAATGATCACTGTCGAGTGTTGGTTAAGAAATTAAACTCTATTAATTATCAGTTACGCAATTTGAGGACTGTATTGAATGTTGATCAGTTGTTGAGGCTCTATTATGCTCAGGTGGACTCGAGGTTGCGTTATGCTGTTTGTCTATGGGGGAAATCGGCTGGGTCGAAGGATGTGTTCGTCGCGCAAAAGAGGATACTCCGCGTAATGTTTGGTTTACCGCCGGGAGAGAGTTGCGTAACTTTCTTCAAGACTTATGGAATTTTGACGCTTCCGTCACTTTTTATCTTTGAAATGTGTGTCTATGTTTTCGTTCATTATGACTCCTTTATGACAAGGTCTGCATTCCATGTATATAATACAAGGATAAAAGATCAACTTGATGTGCCATTTTCCAGGGTTCAGATATCTAAAAACAGCCCAAAATCACTGGGACCTTTAATTTTCAATAGATTGCCGGATCATGTGAAGGGCAGTCGGTCTTTGTTTCTTTTTAAAAAAAATCTTAAGCAGTATTTGGTAGACAAATGTTTTTATCGTATAGATCAGATATTGACCTAATATTTCAGATTTTATTTTCATTGTAAGTACTGTATAATTCATAATTGTGTATTTTTGTATATTATTCCACTGTACGTATTTTTGCTTGTGTCTTTTTGAAGACTTGTAAGGTAATTTATATAGTTGATTTGTCCTAATTTCCTTTATTTTTATGTTTGAATCTTTGTGTGACCATTTTGATGGATATTTTATTATTGACTACTCCTATACAATGTAAATGTTGTCTTTTTTGGAGAATAAAAGTATATATTATTATTATTATTATTATTATTATTAATTACTAGCTGATTTTCAATACACCATTCATTCACTTTATCCATAGCATCCTTGAATTCCCTCACACCGCTCAAAATGTTCAATGCAGAGATGATGATATCTGCATCATCCGCAAACAACAACGACCTGATGAAACTGGAAAAAAAGATGTTAGGAAGGTCATTGATGAAAATAACAAATAACAGTGGTCCCAAGATACTGCCCTGTGGCACTCCCAATTCGATAAGTCTTTCAGATGATAGTTAGTCAAAATTTCTATCAGTAAAGAATTTCTATCAGTAAGTTCAAAAACAGCAGTCTCAGTACTTTTATCCTTCATAAAACCATGCTGACAGCTCGCAAAGACATCGAATTTCCGGAAAAATTTCAGCAGTCTATTGGCCAGAACCTTCTCGAACACCTTCGCGAAAGAAGACAGGAGACTTATGGGCCTATAATTACCCAGATCTTCCTTTGAACCTTTTTTATAAAGATGTACCTAGGTCTCAGAATAAGTTAAACACTTTTGTTCCCTAACTGATGTTCCGTTTTATAAACTTCTTCAGGGCAGAATGTATGATGCTTTATTGTCAAAGAGGATATCAATATCAATCTAGCGGAGTCAGATAGTTTCTTGACAGTCATCAACTTTAAATGAAATTCAAGAATTGAAAAAAAATTTAATTAAATTAACTCAACAAAAACACTTTCCATTTCGGAAAATAAGAAATTTTCAGACCAAAGTAATAGGTACACGAAGGTTTTCCAATTTTATCATACCGAATCGCCTCCTGAATTTATAGAATGAATACGCTGATATAATTTAAAAAATTCTAGACTGACATTCATTCGAAACAGCAATTCCCGAACGAAAATATTCTTAATGAACCGAATGTCGAACAATGATGACAGAACAAACACTGATGAATACATCACAGTTCCAGCGAAGGTGGTACCTCATAAAAATATATTTTTGAACGCGTTTTTTTTCGTCCCAGTCTCAACAATTTGAGCTTCTCATGCCTCCGTAGAAATTTAGAGTCATTGCCCCACCCTGTGTAAATCACATCCGTCCAAATACAACAAACCCGGTGGCATTGTAGGATGGTAGATGGTGTTCTTCATAGGTTAGACGTAGGCGTGCACTCCACCTAATGTTATTCTAAGCAGTATAAATTACCGCAGAGGAAGAATATTGTTACAAGTGGCACCTATCGCCGCATTACAATGAGCGATGGGGATAGACGACGTCAACAGTGCTACCGCAGTGGCGTAGATCTCCAATTTTTATCAATAGTACATCAAGACAGGTTAGTACAATATATGGGTCATGGTCAGTTTCATTATTTTCTGAAAAAGTTAAAATTTTTTGATTACAAATTTTTCATTTATCTTAAGACGATGATTTTTCTAGATGTCTTCGCGAAGATGGCCACAGCTGGTTTGGAAGAACACCCAGCTATATGAGCAAACTTTTTATTTTGAATTCAACTTAAGAAAAAAATGTTTTCAAACTGAACAACGTGATTAAGCTTCAACAGACCCATCATGTGACAGATGGAATGGTCGTGAAAGAGGTCATTCAGAGGATATGTAGTCTTAATTTACTGTTTAGCCAGTTGGATTGAAATATCCACTATTTCAGTTATTCGGGATGTACGTTCTCGTTTTTTTTTCTGAAGCCTCTGTTCTTTTTTTCTGTGATGAATTATAACCTCGAAATAATATTTAGTCAAGAAATTCGAACATTGATGTCGCCTACCCAATTAGCTATCACAACATACTCCACAGTAGGGTGGAGTGAAGATATAGACTTTTAAAATTCAAAATGCCTGTATGCGGAAAGTGGTCTATATAATTGTTATTACATACTGAAAAATTTCTAGTCGATCAGACATCGTTTAGAGGTGCCCGCACCACTCTGAATTTCGAGTTCATTGAATACTACTAAAGTAAATCTTTCATTTTCATGAAT
This sequence comes from Hippodamia convergens, assembly GCA_038502775.1. NCBI lineage: Eukaryota > Metazoa > Arthropoda > Insecta > Coleoptera > Coccinellidae > Hippodamia > Hippodamia convergens. The sequence continues at coordinate 7,440,866 of CM076609.1, read as the reverse complement.
GCACGATTTATTCCCATATAAAGGGTAGGTACTGAATTCAAATCATGACTTCATTGAAGATAAGAGACATGATCGATAAACGGTTATTGGTTATGTAGATGAAGTAGCTACCAAAAAGCTTCAACGTTGCAAATACAGAAAAATTGTTGAAACACAAACTCCAATTGCTTCAATCTCTTCATCAACTGCCGACACGCTTATTTCAGCATATCAAAAGAATCAGATGATAGTGTACCGATACAGTACCGGAACAAAAGATTATTCACCGGTAGCAAAAATAAAACCAAATGCAAATAAATTTGCCTACTCAAGCTCAGGCATGTGATCGCACAGGATTGTCTATTAGAGCTGCATCTATGATAACAAACTCGATTGTGCAAAATCTAAGTATCATTTTAGTGAAAAAACAATACGAAATGATAGATCGGAGTAAAATTATGACGGAAGGAAAAAATTTTCAATTTCTTTATATTTTTTAGAGGAGAAAAGATGAAACTCTACAAAACCAAATGAAGGAGAATGAAAAATACAAAAGTACGGTATCAGAGGAACATATCGTTTTAAGTCCAAATATTCAACGCAAATGGAATCAGCAACAAAGTATTTGACTTTTTGAAAGTAACGGTGAACCTTGATTATTTGGTAATATATGGATTTCACGCAACTGCTTTTAATTCAGGTATTCACAATAATGTTATCCGTAAACTTGAACTGGACATTGGTCGATCTTTACAATGGTTCATTTGCATTTCACAAACAAAAGAATTACTTTTGTGCCATCTAATGAAACATTTGGTTAAAAAAACTGTTGCACCAATTGAGTTTTCAGGAACTTCAGGCAAATAACTAAAAGTCTGTTAGTGGTTACATTTTAAGCAAATACCATATACGAGTATATATGAGACGAAGGATGTAGACCAACAAGGCCCGATAAGTGAATCCAAATTGAAAAAATAAAATTAAAACAGAAGATCTAACACAGATAATCAAAGATACTCTTGAAGAAGAAAAACTGCGTTTTCCTTGTCACTCTCAAGCTTTAGAACGCCTTGTTGAAATAGTAACAGAGGCATCGTTGAAAGTATGAGGACTCGAAGTGAAAGATGAGTTCATAAGGTCCATTCAATAGTATCTCGTCAAGCATTGTCTAAATTCGATTTCGAAGATTTTTTTTAGGTAATCTCAACTGATATTTATGAATACTCCAAGGGTGGGTGGGCGTTTAGAAGTAGAATTGCAGCCACCTTCTCGTAGTGAGCGAGTTCTGAGTAGTTCCCAAGAAAAACAATAAGAGAGCAAAAAAAATACTTTTTCACAATTTTCAGGTCGCTTGAGGCACCAGAAAAACTTGTTCTCTAAAACTCATTTTTTGCAAGCTTCTTATTCTTCCTGTGAGACCACTTTTCCGCATACAGACGAAACAATTTTGAACACAAAATTACTTCATGTTCACTTCACCCTACTCCACAGGGTCATTAATATTTACCCATAACATAATGAATCAATCAAATTGAAAAACAACACAGGCCGGAGTCATGTTTCGAAAAACCTCCCACCTGACTTTCACCATTTGAGAATAATAGGTAGCTCAAAACTAGAATTGAATAGTGCATCATTTCCATCTTATATGTCACGAAAAAAAATGGTCCTACAACATAAATATGGCTGAACTCACTCAATTCTCGGTCTGCTATTTTTCTACTTTTTGTCCTCAAATCAAGTTGTAGGAGAATTATTTTTGCTTGTTTGGTTAGTTTGTATTTAGAGGCATTGGGTGAAGGTTTATCATTCATTATTATTGTTTGACGAGAAAACTGCTCTTGTCAAAATGGAAGTACTTTGTCAACATTGTGGAAAGAAGACTGCAAGAAAAAAAAATATCAACACCTTCTCATTCGTTCGCAGATACGCCACTGCCTTTTCTCCACCTCGAAAAAGTCGCTTGTTTTGATGGTGCCGTCAACGGAGCAGTCATCACACTAACTAAACAGTTTTTTCGATCTTCTTCAAGCAGTTTACAGTACATAACTCCTCATAGCCGTCGACTCATGTCTCAACGCACATGTCGCTGTCGTTGGCCTCTTCTTCACGCCGCCAAGCAGACAGCGTGGGGTTGTTGGAGAGAAGCGTAATTAGCCGGTTTTTTCGCTCGGTGTCACACGCTTTTCTCACACGTTCTTATTTTTAAACTCGACACGGCAAGGAAGTCGACTCGGATCCGCGGTCATCGGATCGGAAATCTTGCGAGAAAGAAGGAAATGCTATCATCGTGGTGAGGTGGGGGGATTTGTCAACATTTCGTACCTTCCGCATCCTCGACTCGTGATCTGCCGATTGTTGAATCGCTTGAGAGAAAAAAATTTTTTTTTTTAGGAAATCCCAACTTACATCAACCTTCACTGAGCTGATAATAGAATGAAACCTATTTCATGATAAAATCCATAATATATTGAAAATGGGTTGACTACAAAAATCCTGGACAGCATATTTTTGGTTATTTTTTCAAAAATGATTTTTCGTGACACTTTAAAACATCATGATAACAAAAAAATTGTGTACTTTACTCATAATACTAGCTATAATAGAGTTATAATACTAGGAATATATTGACTCTTTCTGTTCCTGTTCATAGGACGTCCAAGTATTCAACTTACTTCGAAGGTGTTAGGTTATAGAACCATTTACCATCAGCAATTAGAGAGCTTGGACTTACAGTGTTGAGGAATAGACTGAGACAATACTCATTTTTGATATGAGTGTTGAAAGTGACGTTTTATTTTGTGAGTGAAAAAGTTTGTGAAATGAGAGGAGCAAATTGAACAATTTCACGAACAAAATGAAATCACTTTTAACACAACTTATATACAATGTTTTTTGTACAACTGCCCTATTTTGATAATGAAATGGGCGAATTTGCAATGACAATAAACTTCAAAATGCATTTTAATATTCAAATAATCAAAAGGTTGTTGTGAATGACAAACGTTGCCAACGTTATGATTACTAACAGATGAGAAAAGACGCTGTAATTTGAATTTCGTTCCTGTCCAATTTTCGTCGTGGGACTTTAACTGCTTGATATGTTTGTCGAGAGTAAAATTTTCAATAAAAAGTGACGATTTGGTTGTTCCTCTAGATTTTGAAGAATCTGCAAGAAGAGCAAATCAGGAACTTCTACCTAAAAAAATCTGTTCAGTAGTACGATATTGCATATAACAATTTCCTGGCCTGGTGTAAATTGAAAAAAAAATGTAGAAGAGAACTTCAGTGAAACTGTTTTTCAGGCATACTTAGAAGAAAAATCAAAATATGGAGTACATCAACTTTGTGGAGCAAATTTTCTAAGATAAAGTCAAGCGCCCTTGTTAAAAAATGGTGTGAATGTTAGTAAATAAGTAGGAAATAGCATATTTGAAACGGAAAAGTTAAGGATATCCTCCCAAAAAATCGAAAATTCTCACTCGTGAACAAGTTGAAAAGTCTATAAAGTAGGCACCCGATGGGATATACTTGATGGTTAAGGTTGCAACTGTTTTCGGATTTTTAGAGCCTGTCGGCGTGAAGAATTGTGTAATTTATCAGTGGAAGACATCGAAATAATACATAAATCATTGGTATACAACTTATTTGGAAGTATCATAAGTACTTTGTACTGCGCCCTTCTGTCATCAAACATCGTCGTTTTTTCCTGAAATACATTATTAATAATCGCACATTGAAATATTCGGGAAATTTCTATCTATTGTTGCCAAATTTCTCAAACTGCCAGAACCAAAGCAATATACAGGACACTGTTTTCGAAGATCCTCCGCTTCATTGCTAGCAGAATCAGGAGCAAATATTACGGATGTAAAAAAAACATGGTGGTGGATGAAAGTCTACGACGGTAGCTAAGGGGATGATCATTCCATAGCATATAGAAATGTCATTGCTGAAGAAATTCTCCCAACCTCAACAGATTTTGGATCATCATCATCCATTATTGTACTTCCGGTTTCTTCAAGTACTGAAGGTGCTGAGAATTCTAATAATGCGTTGCGAAGCTCCCTAACGTCACAGGGTATTAATGTTAGTCATTGTTCTAGTTTTACGATTAATATTAATGTTCATAAGTAATGATTGGTAAATATTGATAATAAAAATTGAATTTCTCTCATCTGATTTCATCATAAGGAAATGGAGTGCTAAAAATATTTTTAGCACTAATGTTAAAAATATTTTTTAACAAGCTTCGACGCGTATAATCAATTTTAACATTGTTTGCTGTCATTAAGAGTGTCACTTTTAATGGAAGTTGAAAAAAAATCATTTTTGTCCAGGATTTCCTTAGGCGACTTTTTTTTCATTTGCTTCATAACATGGAGAATTTATTATAAAATGGGTCTTATTCTATTATCAGCTCAGTGAAGGTCGATGTGGGATCAGATCTAAGACAATTACCAAAAATAAAAAAGTAAGTATATAGGTTATGTAGGACTTTCAGCATCACTGGATTCTTCCGGGCTTAGTGGCTGGTTATGTCAAAATTTGTAAAATTCATGAAATTCCCTTCACGTTCTTGTAATTTTTTTCCCCTATTTTTCTTTCTGCAGTGATCTTCAAGGATTCACATAAGTTGGAAAAACTATTGCCTGACCAATAACAAATAATAAACACTTCGAACAATCGAAACAGGTATACAGTTTAAAGGAAAAGATTGGAAACGAACGATTGCGTTAGCGTCATCCATTGTTGGTCACCTGGTTCAGAGCTTACAAGATGGCCATATTATATATAAAAAATAATTTCTATGGATTTTCGATTCAGAGAATAAAAAAACTTTCAAAACGAAAAGAATATATTCTACACGGAACACAACATTTCTAGGAAAAGTATTTTCATATTACTATTTGTAATGCGATGATGCGTCAATAGGAATACGCTCATAATGTTAGGTTGAAAAATGTCTTAGCGCCGGTATTATAAACGTACCAAACGAGAATTGAGACTCAAACTCAGATTGTAGGTCCATTTAACCCAAATAGACCTACCGTTCCGTATAAAGAACACCTATCTAAAAGTTTTCTATTCATGCTCAAAATAAAGAAACAAAGAAGGCGTCAATATAAACACATAAATTGATGCTTTCTTCAACACTGAATATAACCTACAAAGTGCTTCAGTATTGAAATTCACTTTAAAGACATGTTAACTTCATAAATATGTCAATTGTTGCAATACCTCATTTTGTCCGGTGGTGTATTTTTTTCATATGTATTTATTTCATCGCTTTTGCGAATCAAATAATTATATCTATGGTCGGATGAATAATATAAGAGGCGAATTTATCTTCTCCATGATTTCAAATCCTGATTTTTGCTACGTAAATAAAGGCGTTCTTTTAACGGAACGGTAGGATTATCACCTACTGTATTACCTGGATATATTGTTATAACTATTGGAAAAATAATCTGACTCTGCATGAGATACTACATCATGCAGATAATCTGGATATGATTTCAGAACCACCTGATAGCAAAATTTTCTTCTGTACATAATTCAATAGTTTTCTGTAACTGAAATAACAATAATGTTGCTCATGCACTGAGAGAAGTATTCACTTGATATTATCGATCATGCGTTAAAGTTAATAAATCATTCATTGGCCAATTGGACAAATAAATATTTCTTTCATGGAAATAAAGAATTTATTTAAGTTTTCGCAAATCACCTTTTCTCAATATTATATCACATTTATTTATGAATAATAACATTCAATAATACCGAATAAATACGCATTACACTGAAATAAATATATAGTAATAATTAACAAACTGCATGCATTATGAATGAATGTTAACGTCTGATAGCAAAATTGAAAATTAATGGCTTTGCAGACGGAATTGAATTCTGGAATAATGACCAGTCCGTGCAGGATTTGAACCTGCGACCCTCGGATTACTAGTCCAATGTGTTAACCAACTGTGCCATTGCGACTCTCCCAGAATTCTATGTTAGTTTGTTAATTTTAATTCTTCATGAACTATCATGATCGTGAAGGATTCTTTGGGGAGTTAGGGTTGGAAGGGGAACTCATTCGCTATCGGTGGTCATCGATGATTCGATTTTTACCTTTCATCCGATTGCGTCATTCACGATTTTCGCGATTTATCGGCAGGAGTCGGGTAGTTGAATCTACCGACCACCGAACAATGTTAACTAGCCAAGATGACTGAAACATGTCAAATGCGGTTTGTTCATTGTTAATAAATCCTGTATTTTGAGTAAACATATCGTGGAGTGGTGGAAGTTTAAAATCATTTATTAATAGAAACCAAACGTTCGTTTATTACCAAAAGAACATATGTTTTCAATTAATATATCTTATATTTGAAGAGAACTGCAGTTTAAATGAAATACATCACACCCAAATATATTAAATATTAACAAATACCGTGTAAATAAATATTTCGTTATATGTGAATGAATTCTTTCAGAGGCAAGATCTGTTAGTTAATAAATAAATTAAAGATTAATAAGTGGATTTGTCTGTTAATGAATAATCTCGAAATAAATACTTTATTGATAAAAACAAATTTATTTCTCTCAGTGTGCGCCTACTAATTTCTTATTCGTATTTCCATGCACCAAACAAGTAATAATAGTAACAAACTAGACTAGTTATCATCGCAACAAGATTGCTGGAAACTAATAGAAAAACAACAAAAACAGGACCATCTAAGCAATCAAAGAGTTTACACCAATCTTCAGGATAGGTCAGTGTAGACCATCTGATTGTTTACCAGAATAAAATAAAAAAATTGTGAAGTGTGGCATAAAAACCAATATTTTATAAGTATTAAATATAAAAGAGCACAACATCCGAAAAATTGCTACTATAATTACGACATATTATAATTCAATGTTCATTTTTTATAGAATGAATTTTAGTAGCTCAAAAACCTACCGTTCCTTTAAAAGAACACCACAAATTTTGACTTTTCGTGAAAAATAAGTACACATCAAGATGAAAAATATGAAAAGGCTCCATTTAAACCATAATCTGACACAATTCTCATTGAAATGAAAGAAAAAAAATTTCAGGTCTATTTGGGTTAAAGTGACCTCATTCAGTCAAGACAGGTTAATTCGAAAACTCAGCAAAAGGTGAGGTTGTCAGCACTTTTTATCATGGCTTTTTGACAATTACGGATCAGACGAGTCTTGAACTGAATAATCCTGTTTCAGAGACAAATAAACCACTGGAAACAATTGAGATACTAAAATTTCTTCTCTCTCACAAAAGCTAGTACGTCCCCCAGGAGTATACCTCACTGCGTCACTGCTTCATCACGATATACCATTTCCTTAAAATTTCCAAAATGGCTTCTCATATTCATCAACATTCCGCAAAAATTTGTCGCTGAGGTGCAGAACAACACCAGTCAGGCGAATGATATATATGCCATACATAAATTATCAGCGTTGAACGAATCCTCCATGGCACTCTAGACCTAGGCATGCTAGCGTGCTATTTTATTGCGCACCGCTAAAAGCTTGTCTATGTACCGAACGAAACATGTGCGTGTGCTAACCAGTCTTCGCGTGCTATCTAGCCAGCGTTATCTGCAAACAGACGCAGGTCGGAGTAGGCCTAGAGACGACCCTGTTGAGTGACGTCTGACGTTCGAAATTTGGGGTCGATTTCAGCGGAAAAGTCCACGTGGAAATAGGGGCTAGTTTCCCATGGTTATTATCTAATGGAGTACACGTGAAGTTTTATTATTTCGGTAAAGTGAATGTGTTTCCTTTCGGCACCCCATAAATTTTGATGGTCGTTTGGTTGGTATTTCTGTTGTTGTCACGATGATGGAACATTGCGAGTTATCTGTGCGTTTCTTTAATGAATTCTGCCATTGTGTGCTGTTGATATTGGAACTTCCGGTGCACCTGTTTATTACATTGGTATTTTTTCAGTCTTTCTTTTAATTGCACTGTTCTAAGAGCCAGTGGCGGCCCAAATGAAAAAAATTCATCATGAAGTATCTGCAACACTCTGAAGTTGCATGTTCATTTGTATATACAATTTTTTTTCGGTAATATAAAAAGCAAACCTTGGTTACATCTCATGAACAATAACAACGAATATTAAAATTCTTCCTTAGAAGCAGCCAATTAACTCATTGCAAACAAAATGTTAGAATGGTGGTTCCCTTCTCAAATGAAAATGTTAGCCAACTCACTGTTCTCAAGAAACCCATAGATCATTTCATGTAAAATTATGTTATGTACAAACTGAACATCATGCATGAAAACCTAATTAAAATAAAAATTTGATGGAAGTAGTTACTTGAGCGTTGTATTCGTGAGATGATGCAAATTTCTGTAAATCTCAATATATAAAACTAAGTCGGCCATTTTGTTGGTTACACCATTTATAACTCAAGATTGGATTAACTGTTTGTTATGAAAGATTTTCTGTTCGATTCTTCTTCGGCGGGGTTAGCATAAAATACATTAAAACTCTGAAATATTTGATGAATGTAACAAAAGATAGAAAATAATTTTCCTTCTTGCGAATAATGCCAATAGGTGTCGCTATGGCACATTTTCTAGTAATATTAACGCATCTGTGTCCATGTGTTATTAATAATTATTATTATCGCCAATAGATGGCAGTTATAGAATATGGATAGTTATCTATATCTATGGCGGCAATGTAGACAATCACTGCGTATTTTGAGTTGCCTAAACGTCCGAATCAAAACATTGACATTTTCTATCCAACACTCAATAATTCCATGGGTGTTTCCAAATGACTTCATTTGGAACAAATATAATTAAAGGACGTGGATTCAATTCAACATTCAAAATGAAAATATAATAATTACATTAATGATTTCGAATCTCCCCTTTTGTCTTCCCTTCTGCTATTAAGATCCAAGGCCAGATTCCCCATCGAATTGGATCATTACAACCACTTGAAGATGCACATCATACATTTCTGCAAATTAACTTCATATAGGCAATATGGATGATCAACTTGATCAACTTCAATCATTTAATGCAGATGTAAGAAGAATAATTCTTCAAGATCTGCAGCAACTACTTCATGAACATCATGCATTGGTTCGATTGTTCAAAACTCTTTGGAACGTATGCCAAGTGACGATCACAAAGTTGTGATTAGAGCAGATAAACGACCTGTTGGAGCACATGACGCCAGTTCAACTCCCCTACAATAGACGAAGTGGCAATTGTGATAGTGGGTGAAAAATTGGAAACGCGTGATATTGTTCTTACGCTTCGCAATACTGGAGAATTGCAACGAATATACAATATATATGGTATATATACAATACCCGCTGATGTTTTTGGAGAGGTGATGATGGATATTACTTCAATATCAGGATCATAAATTCATTGAATGATGGGTACTTTTATTAAAATTTAAATTGTCTTCTTAATACAAAGTTGAATTTTTTGATTGTAGGCCAAGGAACCACCAAGAAAGTGAGCTCGATGAATAATTATTCATTTCGTTTAATGGTTCGTTAGAATGCTGATAACTATTTGCAGAGATTTCGTCGATTGTATTGTGTGCAGTATTGTGTGGACATGTATTGTGAACTAGCTGACCCGGCAGACTTCGTGCTGCTTCAATCGATAAATAAGAAAGCAACTTTAATATTATAATAAACTATTATGGTATTATGTAGGCCAAGAAGTATTTAGAATCATTTCCTATCCCAGAAACTGAAGAGCGTAGGGGATCTGGTGTTGGTGACCAATTGTGGCAATTGGCAATTAGATAAGGTAGCTGACGGGGCGAACTTTGTTTCGCTTTAGAGATGAATAAAGTTGTACAAACCATTGGTTTTTTTAAGAAGGAAATATATAAGGTGGAATACAAAAAAATACAGAATATACAAAAAATTTAATTGCATTGAAATAAGTATGTACATTGTTATTCATACATCAAAAGAATTCTTTTTATTTAAGAGGTTAAGGGGAACTTTTTTAAATATTTCATCGATTGAGACAGTACGAAGTCTGCCGGGTCAGCTAGTTATATACCATAAATTTGACGATTGATAAAGAATAACTCAGTATTATTCAATGTTATTTATTAACCAAAATTAGGTGGTATAAATAACTCTCCTGACTTGCACTCAGCTTGTGGTCCCACATTTGTTGAAATCTACAGAAAAGTAAATATCATAACATCAATACGTTGCATTCATTCCATCTGATTATTATTTTATTCCTGTTTTCGTGGGTGACGGTGTTCAGTTAGTTCATAATATAATCTCACAAAGTTAGTTCTCTCATATCTCCATTTGAAAACTAATAAAAAATCTCCCTGAGTGAATGGGCTGCTTCTAAGAAAAACATGTGTATATTCTTTGATATTGCTCATAAGATGAATCCAATTATTCATCATATTGCTGAAAAAAGTGGATATATGCAGGTGTACTGTTTTCAATATTCGTGTCAAAGTTGATGATTTTATTCATGAAATAAAAAGAAATTAATCATGTAGAAGATCCAAACATATAGGATCGAAACGTCTACAATTCGAAACAATTTGTTAGGATTGCTCAGTCCTCAAGCCACAACTTTATTATTTTATTTCCAATCGAAGGACGAAGGACACGAAAAACATAAAACGCAAAAAGCTAAAACCTCACTCAGATGATGATCCGAAAACGAAAGGATCTGAAGAAGATTCTAATGAGAAAAAGCAGTTACCATAACAGAAGTAGCGTAAAAACCCGGACGCAAAGCCCTCGACCTGAGATGAGAATAGTTCGAACGAAGAGCCGTTGATTCCTGATAGAATCGGGGAAATTGGAGTGCCGAAACAAGAAAATACAATTTGTGGAGTTGGAGGAACGACGGTTCCAATACAGAGAGGATCCAAGGGTGATCTGATCGTTAACAAAGGACGTGATCCCACGTTGCCATTCGGAGACCGCATCGACTTCAGTCTCTCTGTTCCACTTCGTCTGAGGAATTAAGTATAATCACCTCGTGATATGCTCATTTTTGTTCGACCAGTTTGCCTGATGATTAGGCGACGACTAGACAAA